>BLKM01000867.1:32547-115712 GCA_013340265.1 Coptotermes formosanus | reverse complement strand
ATGGTAAATTTTGTTGAATTACAGCAAAAATCAAGGCCAGCAGCGCATTAAAACCAATGAACTTGAAACTCTACCGGCTTGATAATATTACAGCTGCGCAAACAAACGTCTGCTGTCGGCTACTTCAATTTGCAAGGTGCCACATCAACGTGCCCTCTAATTTTTTTACAGCTGCGCGGACCTGCAGCAGCTCTGAGCAGAAAATTTTTACACGTTCTGACGACTGCGCGGCATTAAGTTTTTTTGTAATATGCATAATAAGAATATTTACAATGAAACTGAAAAATTCCACTTGAGCGGCAACAGTTCAGTGTGCGCGGCAGTATTGCATTTACTGCGCAGCCGCGGCAGCATTGCATTTACTGCGCAGCCGCACACCCGCCAGCTTAGATGGAACATTGTGCCACGCTATCATTGGCAAGGCACTTCAACACCACTAGTTCCTCAGGAAAGACGCATCTTCCGACCGAGACACCTAAGTCGAACTGAACTTGCTCTCATTTTTAACGGCTTTATAGTCACTATCTTTAACACTTCATAATAAGTCTCAGTAGGGTGAACTGTACTGATTCCCTTTCATAAAGTTTGGAGATTAACTTAGCTTACTTACTTACTTACTTACTTACTTACTTACTTACTTACTTAGTGCTTCCCTCTTCTACCTACTTGTTCACAGTAGGTGTCGAGGGTTTTTCTGATTTCACTTGATCACACTCAGACACACACCACAGTCGGTAGGACTCCTCTGCACGAGGGATCGGCTAGTCGCGGAGACCTCTACCTGACTACACAAACACTCATAAGAGACAAACATCCATGCCCCCGGTGGGATTCGAACCCACGATCCCAGCAAGCGCTCGGCTGCAGACCTACGCCTTAGACCGCGCGGCCAGTGGGATCGGCTTGGAGATTAACGTAGTAGTCCTCATCTCTTATATCTACCCACAGCAGGTGTCGAGGTTGTTTATTTTCACTTGATCACACTCAGACACACACCACAGTCGGTAGGACTCCTCTGGACGAGGGATCGGCCCGTCGCAGAGACCCCTACATGACAACACAAACACTCACAAGAGAAGAAAATCCATGTCCCCGGTGGGATTCGAACCCACGATCCCAGCAAGCGCTCGGCCGCAGACCTACGCCTTAGACCGCGCGGCCACTGGGATCGGCTTGGAGATTAACTAGAGATAAAATTTATGGAGAGGGTAAAAAGTTTAATTACGAATCGCCGTCCTCCTGGTGTCATACCAGCAATTAACGCGTCCTTCTTACAGCACCGACGTCTGGATATCGTGACTGAACTAGTCAAAGGCCCGTCTCTTAAAAATTATGCGCCTTATCGGCGTGATAGGGTTTCTTATTAAATGCGTCTGCTGGATCAGCTCGATATATATACTAGCTCAGGCAAGCGACGTCCACTTGGGTTTGGAATGGTAAGAAGATCACTGTGGCAGTTTAGAAAAAGGTGCAGTCGTTACCAGGATTTTAGGTCTGGTGAAGAAATTGTCTCGCAGTGGCTTTCGTCTTGCAGCGTGTTGGGTCAAAGGACTGAGTACATTTTGAATCCTCAAGAGCGTTCTTTTTAGTAAAGGCAACTATTCAACAGTTTCTCCTTCCATTTTTTTGTTAAATATTGGTTTCCCTCCGAAAGGAATTCTTACAGCTTCGTTAGGAGACAAATTTTTGTCAGTGGGAATTCAAAGAATGATCGAGGAGCAGTGAACAGTTTTTAGACTTTCAGTAAATCCCACATTCTTTGCTGCCAAGATTTTAATTCCTTCAGTTATATCAGTAATATCCCGTCATTTTCTGTGCTTTACTTTAACCTCTAGATTGTCTAACACAGTTTTAAATATTGCCGTTTGTGTGTAAACCTAGCAGCATTATACAGGGCGTTCAAAAATTAAACATTTATTATTCATTTTTATGCAGTTGCGTAACATTGAAGATCATTGCTAACATTCAGCAGAAGGTAAATTGCTATGTATGAAACCGAAACATGAATTCGCCAAGAAATAGTTGCTTCCAACATGTTCCGGACTACATTTGGAAGAGTCGGTTTTCAGTCAATGGAAGCACCAAGCCGAACCCCGTAAGCCACGTTGGAGAAAAATTATGCAGCGATTGAATTACGTATAAAATATTTTTACCAGTGAGTAACGCGTAACGTAGAAGTGTAAGGGATCATAATTTCTTAACTGAGTTATTTGTGATACTAAGCCATCCGCGCAATTTGCAACACTATTGCACATTACCATTATGTAAATATTACACAATATAAAAACGCTAATCACCAACAAATGCACAAAGAGAGTTTTATCATCAATATAACACACTCCTACATGTTTCGACCCTGCTGGATCATCTTCAGGGAGAACTTTTCGTTATCGTTACAGTAAGGTTGCACTTTACAGTTGAGTGAGAATGTGCTGTTGACTGTGTACTGCGTTGTTTTTGGAGGCGTGAACTCTCCGCGGTCCGGGCCTGAACGGCACATTCTCACTCAACTGTAAAGTGCAACCCTAGTGTAACGATAAGGAAAAGTTCTCCCTGAAGATGATCCAGCAGGGTCGAAACATGTAGGAGTGTGTTAGATTGATGATAAAACTCTCTTTGTGCATTTGTTGGTGATTAGTGTTTTTGTATGATATAGTGCACGGACATGGAACATATTAAATTCCACAATATCTTACATTCCGTCTTGAGATTAAGAAGACGTTGAGACATGAGAACGGCAGATTGTATAACACCACCACGCTTCATAAATTAGACTACGTTGTGACTTAGCAACTGGATGTTGTTCCAGTATCAAAAGTTTTTGAAATATAGGTGCTTTAAAATGGTGTTTACTTTCCTGCAGTAAGGAGAGAATATTCCAGAAGTCTCTTGCCTACGTCGTGTGAGACACAACCGACATAATTTCTCTGTGAATTTACAGAATAATTAGTGTTTAACTTTCATGTATTCTCCTTAGTTCTTTGCTTTGTAATGAAATATTTAATTACTGAAATATTTATTTTAACACTCAGGCCTGCATTTCAAATGAATACGAATGTATATCTGGTGTAAAGAATATATTGTGTAAATAAGGTTCAAAATTATCAGCCACAGATCTCTTTAAAAGATTCTTGCTATTCTTTAAAACGTGCTACGTGTTTCGGCTTAATGAACCGCTATCGACCACTGGTAACTGGTTTTTTATGCTGGGATTTAGATCTCAGTGTTACATGTCATTGTTTTAATTTTTCCATGTTCTCGTGATATTTTGCTGCTAAATTAACGTATTGATTAGTACAGTAGAAATTTGCAATAGTCCATTTAATTATTACACATTGTATGAATCTTTTTGTAGGACTCTAATCCTTTCTTCATGTTGAAAGCAATAAACAAAGTAAAAAGGTAAAGGAGTCCATTAGAGGCCCAGGGGATTCCAGGAGGTTGGGCTCCCAGATTTCTAGACAATTGACACATGAAAGTGGCAGGTTGTCAGCCATACGCACGGGCCGCGTTTACCACCCACGAAAGATTCCTGGTACTCATTTCTGTTAGAGGCTGAGTCGACCCCAGGGCCATAGTGCGACCGCAAGGATTATGTCAACGAAAAATTCCAAGAACACCATCGGGAATCGAACCCGCGACCTGCCGGTTTGTAGCGCAGTGCCTCAACCAACTGCGCCACCGCGGCCCCAGTAAAAGAAGTATTCTGTTTAAGAATGCTGTACATTATAAAACCAATCTTTGCTTTGTAGTTTATATCTTGTTTAACCCTTTAAAGACGAAGCGTATCTGCTTTATATAAGGACTCAGTTCGTACCGCGCAGTAAACACTCTCCACTTCGGTTATAAAAACCAGTCTCTTAACGTTTTATAAGGCAAAAGTTGCTGTTTGTTCTGAGATCCGTACAAAACACATAAACGCAATGTGGGCACCGCGTAGAATTTTTTTATGTTAAACCTAGTGGTACGTAAAGTTACCGCTAGGGTTTAAAAGGTTAAGTGAAATCGCTGACACTGCAACAGTTTATTATTTTTAAATTTATTATTTTATGAAGCACACTGTAGATAACACAAATGATCGCGTAAGAACAGTTGTGCGTGACGATCGTGAACTTCTTTTGTTTCGTTTTAACTCAGCGGTGTGTTTATTTTGAGTTGTATGCTTTATATGTTGAAACTTATGAATATAGTGAAGGAACTTTTGATATTCAATGCGGAAACCCATAGTGTTAGAGAGTGTGCACGTGTAAGTTTTGCACAGATCTGCATAATTATCCTAATTTGTAGATTGCTCTTAAATCCTAGTACCTTTTATCATAAAGCTATACTAAGAAATCTAAGTAACGCAGTCTCGTAAGTTATTCTCAGAACTTCGTGTTTAAATTAAAACTTTTAATTTCCTGCCATGTTGCATATGTCTGATGCATTATACACTCCGAATTTCATTATTCACCTAAATTAATATGGAGCTATCCTTTGAGATTAACACGGAGGTATCAGGTTCAGTGCATTTGTCCTTGTCTGCTGCACTAATAACCGCTGTGTCGTCACGGTAATGCTTGAGTGACGCAGGTAGGAGCTCAGAGTGTTTAGTAACTTAACAAAGATTTATACTGGAAAGTCTTCGGCACAGTTCGCATTAGTGAACATGAAACTTTGGTGTTACCTCCTGAGATATGAGCACCAAAAAGGGGATATTGTTATTAGTTAACATGAAAGGATTTGTTGCTTGAATGGAACAGAAGTGTAGAAAGTTCCTTACGACAGGCAGTCTTGTAAGTAAATCCGAGATTACAGGTTGTTATATTATATATACAATGTTCTTTGAAGTCCGGAATATGCTCCGGGCCAGGAGGCTGAGTGTGACGTCAGTGATGGACTGTTATCGTGTTCACTGGTTCGTGTCTTGGCTTCAGGATTGTTTGTCAGCATGAGGCAATAAAAACGGGAGATTTCAGCTTCCCACAGCTGTCACTATAAAGATATTGCATTGTGGAATGTGGAGCCGTGAAGGTTAGAAATTTACTGATGGTTTGGAGGAAACTAGTGCCTAAGAACTGTTCTACAATGAAGATGGAAGCGTTACGTTCCTCCGAAATGTCGGCGAACTTTTGGCAAATGACATGATGTCATATCTAGGAACCAGTATTTTCTTCAGGCGATTAAAAGTTTTGCTGAAAATTTTTAAAATAACTGACATAGACATGCACACAATTTAAGTTGGCAGTAGTGAACTTGGGAGACATGAAATTAGGTGGTCAGGCTGTGGAGAGATGAATCGTAAAAAAATAAGTGTCGAGTTTTTAGGCTGGATTAGCTAAAGAATTGTAGGCCCTTGTGGGCATGGTGATTAGAATTTGGGTTCTATAAAAAGCGGGGAGAATTTTCGGTAAATAAACAACTATCAACTTCGAATGAAAGACTCCAGTTCCTCGGTTTTTAGTGCATTTTAAAATGTGTTGGTATGTTTATGGGCTTTATTTCATTTTGTTTCGTAGTCCTTCCTTCTTCTACCTGTTCACAGCAGGTGTCGAGGTTGTTTATTTTCACTTGATCACACTCAGACACACACCGCAGTCGGTAGGACTCCTCTGGACGAGGGATCGGCCCGTCGCAGAGACCTCTACCTGACAACACAATCACTAACAAGAGACAGACATCCATGCCTCGATGGGATTCGAACCCACGATCCCAGCAAGCGCTCCGCCTACGCCTTAGACCACGCGGCCACTGGGATCGGCTGGACTTTATTTGCGAATCGAAAATAATGCTTTATATATAGCTTTCTTCCGTTCGTATGTTTGTACGTCTGTCTGTCAGTCTGCTCGCCCGCCTCTCTGTCCATTCGTCTGTTTACCTGGCCATCTTTCCTACTTTCTGTCTCTGACCTAGAATCACAAACTACAATTTTACACGAATATTCATCAATTTCGTCTAGAATTCGTAACAAAAAATGTGGCGAGTGAGTGCGCGTAGTGAAAGTCAGCCCACTGGCAGACAAACTTTACTCAGCAGCACAAATGAATTCCTGCGGTAGTGTCCATATTTCTTAACCGATTTAGGGAAATCAGTATGGAGTTGAATGTAAGGTAGTTTAGCAGGTGTGAGCTTCTTAGAAAGAGTTCCTGTGAAAGTTGTTGTTTATTTAATGGCTTTAATGAAAAATCATAATTTTAGTCATTAGTCCACAGATTTAGACAAAATTCGGTATAGGAGATATTTACAATTGTTCGTCAACTGACCATGAGTTTCATCAAAATCGAGGCAATGAAAGAAATGGTTTACTTGGGGGCGTAAATGATTTTTCTTCCATTGTTTTCCACATTTACATTCTGATTTGTATGAAAACGATTTACTTATAAAGCTGGTCAGCATTTGTATGTTTCTTCAAAATCGGCCTAGACTGCGCCGTAGTTTCCTTATGGGCGTAAATGAATGTACTTTAAAATTGTGTGGTGTTTTGAAAGTAATATCCCTGTGTTGAACTCTGTGGATCACGTCACTGTGTCACTGTGAGCTACATCGACACTGGAATGTTTTGATTTTGTTACGCATCTTAACCTTGTGATCTAGGGATGGATTTACGTACAAGTAATGCACTCATTGTTATGTATGATACAACCATACAGTCGTAAATATAGGATACACAATACAGCCGACCCCGGTTATAATGACTTCGGTTTATACGTCATCTCGTCTACAGCGTCAGATATTCTGTAGTACCAATTAATTCCTCACTCTTAACCATAACATTATACTACTCGGTTATACCAACACTCGTTTGTAGCGACACGAAATATTCAGTCCCTTTCATGACGTTATAACCGATTTCGACTCTATGTGTACTTTTTGTGATGTTCGGGGTTATTTGGTCTCCTGTTCCATAAAAGAAGACTGAATTGTGGGGTTCTAAAAGACGGATTTAGCCCAAAGACCTCATCATGTTGAGAGCTACTTTGTGTGTTTCTGCTAATAGACATGAATGGCTACAATGCAACCATTTCAATATCGGCTAGATTTCGAATTTGCCGAAAGGTTTGTACTTCTCAGACCGTAAGAAGACTGCAAACCGCATACGCCATAGTGTGGTTCAGAGAAGCGAAAAAGACGTTTTTGTACTTTCAAAATGCCACGTCGTTTGCGGTAGGGCCTTAGTGTAATTTTATTTAAGCCCGTAAGAGAAGTTTGGCCGTCCATTTGCCGAGTTTCATGAAACTCGCAGTGCTTAACAACATTATGTGCACATGTCTTGTACAGAATTTCACTCAAATTGGAAAATAGATGCAGGAAGTAGGAAAAAATGTATTCCGTGCTGACTGAAGTGTGCCTTTCGCTATACGGAACTTTGCGAAACTCATAAACACTCAATAAATTCTTATGGGTGTCTGCCCTACAAAATCTTATAGAAACTGGGCGGAAAAGTACAGAAAATATATGAACATCGGATTTATACCCATAAGTAAACTAGGCCCTTCACTGTAGCAGTTTTCAAAAAGTTCGGAAGTGTGGATGGTATTATGGAGAGAATTTCTACATGGAATCTCACGAATATTGGTTAATAAATACGGATGCTAAAGTACAAAACATTTTATACCTGAAAGTAAAGCGTGCCTGTCACTGAACCGATTTACCTGGATCTTAAGCTTGATAAACAACATTTTGTGAAGTGTTCCTATAACGTAGCAGGTACCTCTGAAACGTCGGTGCAGATTTTCCCACCTACATGACGTCATGTCACCCTCCTTGGTGTATCAAAGTCTCCGTATTTAAGAAGTATGAATGTTTTATATTACTCGCACCGTGTATATTAATATATCAGCGAACAAATGTGCTTAAAATACAATTCATAAGAAGCGTTAAGTTCTTGCATGTTTCGGCAACGGGGTGCCGAAACATGCAAGAACTTAACGCTTGTTATGAATTATATTTCAAGTACATTTGTTGGCAGCCGATCCCAGTGGCCGCGCGGGTCTAAGGCGTAGGTCTGCGGCCGAGCGCTTGCTGGGATCGTGGTTTCGAATCCCACCGGGGGCATGGATGTTTGTCTCTTGTGAGTGTTTGTGTTGTCAGGTAGAGGTCTCTGCGACGGGCCGATCCCTCGTCCAGAGGAGTCCTACCGACTGTGGTGTGTGTCTGAGTATTACCAAGTGAAAATAAACAACCTCGACACCTGCTGTGAGTTGGTAGAAGAGGTGAGGACTGCGAAACGAAACGAAACGAAACGAAACGCGTTTGTTGGCTGATGTGTTAAAAGTGTGACTGGAGTTAAACACCCAGTGGAGAAAGAAGCGTGCAATCGCCAAGATCTGAATTAGATTTTTGTTGAAACTTTGCACTAACAGCGTCGAATTCGAGGAGAGGGATACTTATTGGAAATTGGATTCATTTTAACTTGTTGAAGAAAGACCTTAATCCTTTTAAACTCACATGGCTGTTAATTCAGATGCAGTTACTTTAAACGATTCGTTCTTTCAGATAACTACTTTAAGTACAAGTTAATTTAAAGTTTTGAAAACTGCCTTTATATAACACTTTACCCAGTTATCCATTTATTGTTTTAACTGGTAGAAATTACCCAACCAAGACTGGTGACGCTTTTTCATCTGGGTGGTTTTTCCAATTAAGTAAAGAGCATAGGCTGAAGATCTTCAAAAATATGGTCATTAGAATAGTACGTGTGCTTAAGAAGTTTGAATTAATAGAAGACTGAAGGATGTTTGTCATAAGCACTAAAATATGTTACAGAGAAATGTTGTTTGGTTATCAGACCAAGGGTGTAGGACAGGTGGATAACTCGGCACGTGTGAAGTTAGAAGTGCCTAGAAGATTTTGCAGGCAAGATTCTAGTTTCAAAACCTATTCTTACATAGGAGGATAATATTATCATACATGCGTAGATATTCAGGAAATAGGATGAGAATCGTGTGCTGGATTAACCTTTTAAAGCCTAGCGGTAACTTTACGTAACACCAGGCTTAACATTAAAAAATTCTACGTGGTGCCCACATTGCGTTTATGTGTTTTGTACGGATCTCAGAACAAACAGCAACTTTTGCCTTATAAAACATTAAGAGACTGGTTTTTATAACCGGAGTGGAGAGTGTTTACAGCGCGGTACGCACTGAGTCCTTATATAAAACAGATACGCTTCGTCTTTAAAGGGTTAATGTGACTCAAGACAGGGCACATTTCATTTTCTTCGTAACATGGTAAACAAACTTCCGTTTTCTGGGGAATTGCTCGACTAGTTAATGAGATTAGTTATTGACAAAGCACGTAAAGTGCAATATAAAGGTTACTTTTATTCTGAAGATACCCTTTTCAAATATATGGCTAGTGAACGAATATTTGTCAGTCTCTTTAGAGGATTGCCACAGCGCAACGTTCAAAGTCTTCCACAGTCTGAACTGCTTACCGTATGTGATCGTTTCCTGCAGTCGCATTTGACTTTATGTATCATACTCAGCTTATATTTTAATAGAGCATTTGATTGGTGAGGGACCCTTTATGCACACATTATATGGCATGAAGTGATGGGGCGAGGGTGGAGGATATAGTGGAGTGAATAAGGGAGGGGGTGGTCTGTTCGAAGAGTGAAATGTCTGCACAGTAAGCCTAATACTGCCTTGCATACGGAACATTAACCGACAGGCCCTGTGCAAGGAGAGTCAAATGTACGGGCACATCACTGTTTTACACCACGTTATTATTAAAACAGGTTTCTGTGTTTCGTGTCGTGCGTAGATATTTTAGGTGACAACGTGGCAGTATGAGGCCACTTGTAGAAAGTATCTAGAGGGTTATTACAAAATTATTGTGGTGTTTAACCTTTTAAAGCCTAGCGGTAACTTTACGTACCACCAGGTTTAACATTAAATAATTCTACGTGGTGCCCACATTGCGTTTATGTGTTTTGTACGGATCTCAGAACAAACAGCAACTTTTGCCTTATAAAACATTAAGAGATTGGTTTTTATAACCGAAGTGGAGAGTGTTTACAGCGCGGTACGCACCGAGTCCTTATATAAAACAGATACGCTTCGTCTTTAAAGGGTTAATTAGTAATAAATTTGTTAGTCTGGTGTTTCTTGACATATGGCCCTCACATTTTAAACACAACGCGATGTCGTGAAATAATTTAACTAATAAAGTGTTTAATTAATTTAACTTATTAAACGACAGTGTTAAATATATGTATATGGAACTTTAATACTGAAATGCGCATTTTGCCATGAGAGGGTATTTGTGGGTTCCGTAAGGGTTTCGGTACAAAGAGGGATTATAATATTAAAAATGTTTGGCAAAAAATTATTTACTAAACTTTTTAAAATTGGCCATTTTAATGGAGGCACAAAGTCTTTACTCTGAAGCAGGAACGGAATTTCTCATAATTAATTAGATTACTGTATGATTTAATCTTTCACATAGCAAACTGAACGAAAGGACGGATATTAGTGCTATGCTATTGGTGTTCGATGCCGAGGTACAAAGCAAATACTACATAAAGGGTTTCTACTACAAGGCGAATATATTACGTTCTGAAAATGTGTGCGGTGGCACAGTTGGTTGAGGCACTGCGCTACAAACCGGAGGTAGCATGTCCGATTCCCGATGGAGTCATTGAAATTTTTCATTAACGTAATCCTTCCGGCCGCACCATATGCCTGGGGTCGACTCAGCCTCCACTGGTGGTAAACACGGCAGGTGCGTACGGCTGACAACCTTACCACCTTCAAGTGCCGATTGTCTAGAAATCCTGGGAGCCTCAACCTCCTGGAACCCTAAGAGCTTTTCCACGCTTTTCAAAGGATTGCTTTTACCTTACTTGTCTGAATTATTAAGATTTTGAATAGAGATTCAACATCACATTTTCAAACAAGGCTTTCAGTTTTACTCAAAAAGGAAAAAGCGTAAAACCTCCCCATTTCCCTAATCTCTGCACTTGGATGATAATTTCCTGTTTCTGTGTCTTTCCATTATGACGTAACCAGAGTGTGTCTAAGTGGATCGGTGTGCGTGTTACACCTCCCGAAGTTCTTTTAAGAAAAGATGATGGATTCCAAAATCCTGTCTTGGTGCTACGATGGGGAATGAAGAAGAACTGAAGCAAAGGCATGGTGATTCAGTGAAGAATCTTTCTGTCTTCATTCTCGAAATCCTTTTGGATACCAGACGAGGAAGTTACAGTTTTGTTCGTAGTCCTTCCCTCTTCTACCTACTTGTTCACAGCAGGTGTCGAGGTTGTTTATTTTCACTTGATCACACTCAGACACACACCACAGTCGGTAGGACTTCTCTGGACTAGGGATCGGCCCTTTGCAGAGACCTCTACCTGGCAACAGAAACACTCACAAGAGAAAAAAAAATTCATGCCCCCGGTGGGATTCGAACCCACGATCCCAGCAAGCGCTCGGCCGCAGACCTACGCCTTAGACCACGCGGCCACTAGGATCGGATACAGTTTCGTTTCGACCAGTAATATGGTCGGAAGTCTGAGTAGTTGAAGTTGAAGATACAGCTTGAGGACATCTAGTTAGAAGTAAAAACAACCGTTTCATTCTCGAACTCCAGCAACCGATGATCTTTTTCCGATAATTAAAAAGAACTTGACTGCTCTAAAGCTTTGGACGCTTTGGCGATGTACATAAAGAATTCGCCTTTGTTCAACATCAGGATGTTTCTTATGGTCATTTTCTGAGAATTTTTTATATGTGGTAGACTACTTCATGCGACTACAAAACTTGGGTTTTCTCAAAAGATTTGATTTATTCAACTTTTTCTTTTGTTGATGCGTATTCAGTTGCCAGAGTCTGATGTTCCGTCTATGAATTCGGAATAGCTCATTGACTTCATCCTTCTACGTGGAGCCCTGTCTAGAAAGCTTAATATAAGCTGATGGTTTTCCGTGAACGCTGTATAAGAAGACAAATCAAAACATGGAGAACATGATGATTACTCAGTAGTTAAATATAACTTATGTATTTTTCTACATTTTGATTGGTTTCTAAGATTAAAGGAAAAACACGGGCTGGGTGTGTTTGGAAATAGAGTGCTGAGGAAAATATTTGGGCATAAGTGGGTGCAAGAAACAGGGGACGGAAGGAAATTATATGTACAGGATGTTCATAAAGGGCAAGGCATAAAGGGCAATTACTGTACATGGAACTGATTGCTTATAATACTTTTAAACCTATTAATATTACAACACTGTGGCTTTATGGTTATTAATTTAATGTGTTTCAGAATTTTTTTGTTAAATATTCTAATCACTTCTGTAAGGCCGACATATTAACTAGTTTGGTGTGGTGGATTTACATTTCTTTGTATTAAACGGCCCCCTGATGGTAGCACCTCGGTGCCGAAACATGTGGGATCTTTATAATAGCTCATGAATGTATTTTATTCAGGGCATGATTTGATTGACGTAATGATTGTAAGAATTTACACGGTATGAATAACATAAAAAATAACGAATAAAATTTATTTGGAATTTAAAAGCCGTTGCGTCTTCTGGCGTTCGCAACACTTTTACACAATAAAACGCATTTCGATAGTATGTGAGCCACCATCGGAAAGAGATATTTGACGCTGAAATGACAGTGTATCTGTCGCTTCATTCAGAGAAGCAGGTGTAAATGAATGTGCAGATTTAGACCAAAGGGTACGTAAAGGATATTTTCTCAGACACCAAGGGTACGTAGACTGAGAGATGTTCAGATACCCTGGTGTAAATATTTAGTAACTGAGAATGCAGCAGACCAAGTCCTGTAGTACTTTATCGTCTGCAGACAGAATATAAATGAACACGCAAGAAAAATGTATTCGGCTTTGTAACGTCTAAATGTAACTGCTAAGGGATTTTAGTTCACCCGACGGGGGTTCTTGGTGTGGAAATTCTGAAGAATGAAAAGCAGGGAAAAGTAAGCTTTTGTGATGGCTGTAAGGAATCGATTAAAGTGGTCGATATAGGCAGTTTGCCGTTTGTTCGCCTTCAGCATTTAATGCAGTACCTAGACGAGTTAATAAGCATGTTACACCAGTGTATCGCCTACTTTAATATTAAACAACTCTCACATTTGACATACACAATACTTCTTAATGTATTTTGTGTGGTTATCACAGTAAACCTCTACTATAATTGAGTAGCATACTTAGGTGTATACAATTCATGTTTGTAACGGATACTTGGTGTGCTTTCTTGGACGTATAAACCGTTTATGATAGTATTATGTCGACAAGCTCCGTGCTTGACAAGCCATCCTAAATTATATTTCTGGCGTTTCAATTCAACTTCTACAATCGAATTCCGTGATGATGTATTCCAGTAAACCACTTCCACTTTTCTGTTCTTATTTACCGGTGATCTCATCTTTTTACTTCATTTGTTTCCCTATCACTCGTAAAATACGCTACATATTATTAAACGCTGGAATGGTTATGTTTAAAAAGACCTGGAAAATGAACAATGGTTCTTTACAGGCATTTTTCAAATGTTACTTAAACATGAAACTTCAGATCAAAACTGATGTGAGTGTCACGATTACTCTTATTTCTAAGGATCTGTTTCACAGTTACTTTCATTTGGAAAGGGCTATGTCACGATTATTGTCATTTGGAAAGGGCTGTGTCACGATTATTGTCATTTGGAAAGGACTATGTCACGATTATTGTCATTTGGAAAGGACTATGTCACGATTATTGTCATTTGGAAAGGGCTATGTCACGATTATTGTCATTTGGAAAGGGCTATGTCACGCTTATTTTCATTTGGAAAGGACTATGTCACGATTATTGTCATTTGGAAAGGGCTGTGTCACGCTTATTTTCATTTGGAAAGGGCTATGTCACGCTTATTTTCATTTGGAAAGGACTATGTCACGATTATTGTCATTTGGAAAGGGCTATGTCACGATTATTGTCATTTGGAAAGGACTATGTCACGCTTATTTTCATTTGGAAAGGGCTATGTCACGATTATTGTCATTTGGAAAGGGCTGTGTCACGCTTATTTTCATTTGGAAGGGCTATGTCACGCTTATTTTCATTTGGAAAGGACTATGTCACGATTATTGTCATTTGGAAAGGACTGTGTCACGATTATTGTCATTTGGAAAGGACTATGTCACGCTTATTATCATTTCGAAAGGGTTGTACCGTTTGCAGGGCCGCGTTATCATATATTCATTTGGCATATTATGCACATTTATTTATCAATTATATTAAACTGTCAGATTCCCAATTCTCTTGGAAGGAAGGCAAATTACGGTATTAAGATCTTTCCTTTTCTGGGATGTTAACGCAGCGTTTATGAATGGTTAGTTACTGACGTTTCGGGACAACCTATCGATCCCATCTTAAAGAGTCAAACAGACCAAGAAGAGTGAAGATCTCGCACCCCAGAGGAAGCATGAAGTTACACAAAAGTTGTGAACTTTGCCCGGACGTGGTGATGATCCCAAACTGCTGCAGGTTAGCTTCTTGTCCACTACGGGCAAATTATTCGAGAAATTTATTCTAAAATTTCCCAGAATAATACTGGTAACGGAACTTGCTATATTTGAGCCAGTTTTGTTTTCGTGTACGTGACAGCACGAGACATGTGGATGGCGTGACGCGAAGTTTCAAAAATTCTGCCTCTGCGGCTGCTGTTTTCTTTGATATCGGAAACGCCTTTGACAATACGCGACAGCCTGGCTTGTTTGGTAGGTTTCCTAATTAAAATTTTCGTCCTTTAGGGGATAGAGGTCCAAAAAAATATAGCTTCCTTTAGCATTGCACAGTAAGTAAATTACTCAATATCCTTCATGACATAAAAGCAGGGCTTTTAGGGAGGGTTTTTACTTTGTGGTAAAATTTTACCAACACATTTTTAGAGTAAAACAGTTCTAAGTACAAAAAGCATATTAGCATGTAAGTATTTTCCTGCGAGTTTTACATTTCTCATCGCGTGTATGATTATTAATCAGATACAACACTTGTCCAGCCAATTGACTTTTTTGAATGTCTTTACATTGTAACACTCATAGTGTTTTTACATCTTGGTGCAACATGTTTAGATCCTGTAGGAACATCATCAGAGATTGGTTCGAAGTTAAAAACTATTAAAAGTTTCACACACTGCTTTTACGTTATATATTGCAGGACAAGAATTAGTTGGTTGACGTGAAGTTTTACTTCTGTGAGTCTCTGTGTTTGTACTCTGTGCTAGGAATTGGATGTGATCGGCAGAAGGTGGAAGCAGTACGTAGGGTGACCTGATATGAAACAGTACTCCACCATAAAACACAGTTTTATATTTATGATGCACGTGCAGCATACATAGCAGTAGTCTTCCCTTACCTCTCCGTCTCTGCAAACGCCAGTCTGCAGCAGTTTTGTCCTTCGAACTGCGTCTCCTGTTGCTTATCATGTGGGAAGAATAAAGGTAATACACGCAAGGTAAAGCGATCACTATACAGGCCTGGACAGGCCCTGAGGTTTCCAGGAGGTTGAGGCTCCCGGAGTTTATAGACAAAGGGCACATGAAGGTGATAAAGTTGTCAGCCCTAAACACCGGCCGCCTTTACCCCTACCCGAGCCAGAGTGGACCCCAGAGCCATAGTACGGCTGAAAGGATTAAGTAAATGAAAAATCCCAATGACCCATCAGTAACTGAACCCGCGACCTTACGGTTGTAGCGCCGTGTCTCAACCAACTGCGCCACCGTGTTAGCAAAGTGCTGCACGGAATTAGCACGCTGCGTCTCTGTCCCCTGTTACCGTTAGGATCATCAGCTTCAAATTCATTTTCTCTTTCTGAGATACTATGCAAGTCTTGTGCGTCTACGTTTCTCTCTTTTGAACGTTTGCTAGTTTGCTCTGAACTGGGGGAACAGAACGTTTTTCTTTATTTATCGTTATCCGTGTTCCGTGCTATACATTAATACTAATACTGGGAAGTCTTAGGCCAGGTTCTGGGAAGTCATTTACAAATACTGTCATTGATAACACTGTATTTCTGCTTCATGTGTGCACATGTTTGACAGCATTGATTCTAAATGTTTTCCTTTGTACATAACCTACCTGAAGTTGGCCTTAGGGGTCGAAACATGTAGGAGGAACATTACAAGAGAACAAAGAGTTACTCATGGTTACATATGCAGTTAATTGGATTAAATACTGTATATTTTGTTGTTAGTTGGAGAGAAGCACTGACGTCTGAAATTATAAATTTCCCAAAACTCGCATTTTGAAAAAAAAATTGTTTGATATTTCCGTCCTGGAAATTTCTCTGCCAGTTCAGTCCCGTTAACACGTTCATCGTGACAATGGTCCGTTCCATGACATGCGGATTCATGCGTGCCGACTATATGTCTGTTACACTAAGGCTGTTTGCCGATGCTCTTCTTCAGGCATCCTCAGACAACTTTCACATCACGAACGAAGTATGAACAGGGCCAGGAAGGCTGCCTAACCACGTTTCCGTCTCTTACACTTGATATTTTCGTATTGCTAGAGACCAACTCATGCACTCATTAACACTAAAACATTCATAAAAGCACTCCTACATGTTTCGAACTCACTTAGTGTTCATCTTCAGGGGGGTCACACATTCACTGATTACACACAATCACAATATGCCGACAGATGTTTGTCCTTTATGACGTATATTGCGCACAATCACAATATGGCAATAGATGTTTGTCCTTTAAACGTATATTGCACACAATCACAATATGGCAACAGTGTTTGTCCTTTATAACGTATATTGCACACAATCACAATATGGCAATAGATGTTTGTCCTTTATAACGTATATTGCACACAATCACAATATGGCAATAGATGTTTGTCCTTTATGACAAACATCTGTTGCCATATTGTGATTGTATGTAATCAGTGAATGTGTGACCTCCCTGAAGATGAACACTAGGTGAGTTCGAAACATGTAGGGGTGCTTTTATGAATGTTTTAGTGTTAGTGTGTGCATGAGTTGGTCTCTAGCAATACGTATATGAAACAATGCACGGTGTGAATATAAAACGCACGATATGTTCTTTACATCACCATGAAATCAAATTTAAGGGGCTGAATTTTTTGTGTACAATGAGGCGGAAGTCTAGTAATGGCAACGTTGTTTTGCCTGGCTTAGTGCACATCACTGTTTCAGGTGTAACTAATGACCGTCGCCCGTCAACAAGACAGGATCGTGTACAGAAGGCTTAACGAAGTGGAAATAATAGCCACGCCATTTGGTAAACGAATCAGTCTGAATGCAGCCACGTGAATGTCAAGAGCAAGCAGATCCCGCCGGTGCTGAATCCACAAGCTCTAAATTCTTTACTTTTTCCCAGGAAAAACAATTAATTGTGAAAGCCATGTTCCAGTAGCGTCAGTACACGTGAAAAGAGTGGTTAGGCTACCCCCTTTCTGCAGACGTCAGAGACGCCACTTCTCTCTTACACTGTGCTTGTTCTGCACAGTTTTAATCCCTGTTTCATTAACGTTGATTGTTCTGTGGGAGTTTATAATAATTTTTTTAATTCACGTTTATAGACATCAAAAAGTTTTCTCTCATTTCATGATGTAAAATTTTTTACATTTGCTACGGAAATGTCTTCAAGATTTCTAAATGATAACAAAAATAAAGATAAATTTCACGCTATAATCTGCCATGAAGGCATGAGGAGTTGAGTGAAGTTAAAATATTTTACATGTACATTGGCTCACAAACTTTTGTGATATATCAGTGCATGTATTTTTCATAACGCACCTCCCTGAGGATTGCCACTGGAGTGGCCGAAATATATAGGAGGTATTACTACGTGTATAATATATTTTCATAAACTTGTGTGCATTTGTTGGCTTCGTTACCATATCTAACTGTTCAATGCACGGTTATGGACAATTTAAAATTCATAATACAAATTAATGCTTGTAGCAGTCCTCTTGTCTGGAGGGTTTTTTTCGGTAAAGTTGGGCACTGTGAATATATATTTTTCTACCAACTCGTACACAAAGGAATTATATATTACATATAGCGAGTCATATAACAGATCCCGACCTGTTTCGATGTATATCACACCATACTCAGGGGAGTCATATTAAGACATTAGGAAAACAGCTGAAGCAAGCCGGGCTTTTTATTCACAGGTCTATGGAATCGTAGCTGTTCTCAGTGATTTTATACGGTATAAACGGTTCAGTAATGACACAAAAACTGAAACCCTACGATTTCATAGACCTGTGAGTAAAAAGCCTGGATTGCTTCAGCTGTTTTCCTAATGTTCTAATATGACTGCCCTGAGGATGATGTGATATACATCGAAACATGTTGGGATCCGTTATATGACTCGTTATATATAATACATATATAATTTCTTAGTGTACGAGTCGGTAGAACAGTATATATTTGATTCATACGTACACGGTATGGAAAACTACAACTTTGGACACTGTGATACCGTTGCCACCACTCCTTTCCCTACTTCCATCTTTTTCTCCTCTTAGTAACTACTTTATGACAGACTGATATGTAAGGACAGACAAAGAAGACGACCTTTTGCATTGATCTATGTCTTAAGTAAAGGTAAAGGTAAAGCAATCCCATTACAGGCCCGGACAGGCCCTGAGATTTCCAGGAGGTTGAGGCTCCCAGATTCCTAGACAGTCACCACATGAAGGTGGTAAGGTTGTCAGCCATACGCACCGGCCACCTTTTCCCCCCCAGGAAATATTCCTGGTACTCATTTCTGTTAGAGGCTGAGTTGACCCCAGGGCCATAGTGCGATCGGAAGGATTATGTCAATGAAAAATTCCAGTGGGACAATAAGGAATCGAACCCGCGTCCTTCCGGTTTGTAGTGCAGCGCCTCAAGTAACTGCTACGTCTTAAGTACCTCGTTTAAACTTTAAGTCTGAAACGGAGCCGTGGAATATAAAAGAAGAATAGAATTTTAATATTGTCGGACCCCGTTATAACGACATGGGTTTGCGCGACACCTTGTGTATAACGGCACATGTACTGTGGTACCAATTAATTCCTCGCTGTTAACCATATCATTCTGCTCCTCGGTTGTAAGAACACTCGTTTATAACGACACAAAACGTTCGTTCCTCTTCATGACGTTATAACCGAGTTAAACTGTACTTTAATTTTCACAAACGATGTTGAGGGAAGTAGTTAAATCTGTGGTTCAAACAGCCGCTGCCTTTATACATATTCAAATCCATATACTAATAAGTAAATCTGTTGCCTGACCTTATGTTTCGTAATTCAGTTTCTCATTTTTTCGTCTTAGTTTAATTATTTTCGAAGTCCAAACATGTGAGGTTGAAATTTATTATAACCACGTCGCAGAATTACAAAATGTGTCTATTGCTTTTAACGCCATCAAGAAAAACGAATGATGGAAAAATGCACGAAAGTTTTCCGTTTTTCTAACATTGTCGCGTATGGTGAAAAAGTGTTGTGTCTTTGCAGCTGGTTTTACACTTACCGCATTTACATATTCATCCTTTTTCTTTTGTTTCTTATGCTGCTGTGGTTGCCAAGGGAATACGGCTACTTGTACAGCCTGGTACAAAAATGTTGTTGGAATATATATTTTAACCTGCAAATGGAGCTGACGAATCTAAACAAACACCTAGTGTAATCTGAATTGTGTTGTAGGAAGTTAGGTTCAAAGTCTTCCTGTGACAAATCGCAGCCCGATATTTATAAATGTCTAACTGCTCAGTTTCTGTAAATTTCCTAACGCGCACGTCGTAGAGAACACCCGAAGATAATGCGATTGATACTGCTTATATATAATATATAATAATATAATATAATGGTAATATATGAGAATTCTGATAATGTTAAAAGGGAATAAAATCCTCATTAATCCACATATTTTTAGTTTAAATGAGTAATTTTAATTTTTATTTGTCTGGTAATCTTTTTTTCTTTTGATTTTAGCTGATATATATTGGAATATGATGGGCCGGGATAGCTCAGTCGGTATAGCGACTCGCTACGGGCTGGACGGTCCGGGGATCGAATCCCGATGGGGGAGATTTTCCGCAGCCGTCCAGACCGGCCCTGGGGCCCACCCAGCCTCCTGTACAATGGGTACTGGGTCTCTTTCCCGGGGGTAAAGCGGCCGGGGCGTGGGGCTAGCCACCCCATCCCCTCCTCGTGCCGAGGCTCACGACAGGGTAGAGCTATACCTCTACTCCCCCTCTTGGGCCCTCAGGGCCTGTTATAGGGCGAACCTTTACCTTTACCGTATATTGGAATATTGACATTTGAAGTCATCCTATCTCGGC
Source organism: Coptotermes formosanus (assembly GCA_013340265.1). Taxonomy (NCBI): domain Eukaryota; kingdom Metazoa; phylum Arthropoda; class Insecta; order Blattodea; family Rhinotermitidae; genus Coptotermes; species Coptotermes formosanus. Next base: position 95,425 of record BLKM01000867.1, on the reverse strand, counting down.
TGAAGAAAGGGTATTCGTCTTTATATTAATTAACCCTTTAACGACGAAAACTGAGCTGTAAATATACAAAATGTACCGCTTAAAACCGGCCCGCTTGCATTGGTGAAGTCAAGGAAGGGGGCCTGTTTTAAGTGGAACACTCTGCATTTAAATATTCACTTCGTAACGCGCGCAGTAAACACACTGCGTCTCGGTTATAAAAGCAATTCACTTAATTCTGTAGAAGGTAGGTCGCCATTTGTTCTGAAATCCATTCAGAACGCATAAATACACTGTGTGGGCAGACACCCACCCATATGAACAGAAAGGTCTTGCTGTGTTCTGATAAACATGCCATCTCTTGCTTTTGTGTGTGTGTGTGTGTGTGTGTGTGTGTGTGTGTGTGTGTGTGTGTGTGTGCGTGGGTGTGTGTGTGTGTGTGTGTGTGTGTGTGTGTGTGTGTGTGTGTGTGTGTGTGTGTTCTGTATTACTTAAACCCACATGGCGAGGCACTGAATTTTGAAAAGCACGGAGTACCTAATCCAGTTTACGGTACGAGTTTTGAGATCATCACCGCAGTGAATGGCGCCGGTCTGGCAACTCGCTGGACGGTTCCAGGTTCGAACCCTTTTGGGGGCAAGAGGATTTCTCCATACCAAATCCATCCTGAGCGACCCAACCTGCTGTGCAGTGAGTAATGGGAAAATTTCCGTGGGATAAAACGGCTGAGGCGTGGTGTTGACGAGCCCGCCCCCCCCCCCCCCCCCGATCTGGCGCCGAGGTTAATAATGATTAGAGCTGTAATTACTCTTGCCTGCATTGGCGTGTTATGCGGGCACTTTACCTTACTCTTCTCATTATAAAGTCATGTATATTTCCTTGCCTCATGTATATTTCATGTATATTTCCTCCTTCATATATATATATATATATGTGTGTGTGTGTGTGTGTGTGTGTGTGTGTGTGTATATATATATATATGCATGCCGATTAAGATGGTAGTTTTTTGGGAACGTCTGAGGTGCGGAATGATGTATATAAAACCAACCAACTTGTACACACGTACTAAAATCCAATATTCAAGATTTTACGCACTCCCCATCATATTTCAATGCTTGAAGCACCATCTTCAGGGGGTACTATGTTTAACAACACTTAAAAACACCTTTCAAGTACTTAAAACCACTCTGCACAGTTTTAAAGTTGTACACAAAATCATTATTTCCACGCCACACATGTTAATGCCTGTTGACCTGCTGACGAATATTCTTAAAAGTTTTTTAAAGTGTTTTTAAGCACAGTGTCCACTGGAGATGGTGCGTTAAGCATTGAAACGTTTTGGAATGTGTGACTTGAGGCTTCCGCCGCGATGCTGATGAGATTGCGCACTTCTGGGGTATAACACAGCGTCGGGTGGTAATCCTTTACCGACGTTTCGGGACAACGTATCGCTCCCGTGTTAAGGGTCAAGAAGAAGATGGGAGTGGAATGTTGTCCCGAAACGTCGGTAAAGGATTCCCACTCGACGCTGCGTTATAACCCAGAAGAGCGCAGATATCATGTTGGAATGTGTCTAATAAATTTGGATACTAGGTTTGAGTACATGCGTACGATTTGGTCGGTTATGCATGTAACTCTGTATAAATACGTACACTGTTTGGGCACCGTAAAATTCTGAGGTGTGATTCGGTGGATTGGTACAGCTGTCGCGGGGAATCTTCTGCCTTAGGGAGGAAAGGTTTTTGCCTTTAGGAATGTAAAGTCAATGCTTATGACCTGTTATTTCCTCATTATTGATCGGTTTCGTACTTACCCTAGGATTTATCGCCCAGTCCCTACTTCCTCTTCCACACGTCTATATACCACCTTCTTCCATTTTACCGTCCCACATTCGTGTCCTTTTTTCATTTCCCTGTATCTGTGCCTAATTTTGCCGAGAAGAAACATCCTGTTTTCTGAATATTATTCCGTTGTGTTTCCGAAACGTCGGTGAATAACAAAATAAAATACTCTGGAATTGCTCCCGGCAGAGCTTAAGTTTATGCGATATTTGTAGTTCTAAAAACAGTGTTGCTGAAAATTCACGTTTTGTGGCATGTGACGCCGGGTGACTGCGCTAGTACTTTGCGACGTTTCGGGGAATGTAGTGTCTTAAACCTCAGTGTAAAGTAGTCGGGCTACTACTCCCTGAAGAAAACAGCACAAAGACGTTTCGAAATTTGAAACTACTCGCCCACATTCCAGAAGACTTGAAACATCCCGTCAGTTTATGTTCGGAAAGAATTGAATGGCTATATAGATAGAGTAATTGAATACTTGGCAGCGTTGTGTGTAATTTGTCGGCTTTGTAGTTTAACCTATTGAAGCCTAGCGGTAACTTTACGTACCACCAGGTTTAACATTAAAAAATTCTACGTGGTGCCCACATTGCGTTTATGTGTTTTGTACAGATCTCAGAACAAACAGCAACTTTTGCCTTATAAAACATTAAGAGATTGGTTTTTGTAACCGAAGTGGAGAGTGTTTACAGCGCGGTACGCACTGAGTCCTTATATAAAACAGATATGCTTCGTCTTTAAAGGGTTAATGAATTACTCAAGCGTAGATGGGAGGATACTATTAAAATTGATCTTCAAGAAGTGGGATGGGGCATGGACTGGATTGAGCTGGCTCAGGATAGGGACAGGTGGCGGGCTTTTGTGAGTGCGGTAATGAACCTCCGGGTTCTATAAAATGCGGGGAATTTTTTTACTAGCTGAGGAACTGTTAGCTTTTCAAGAAGGCCTCTGCTTCGTGGAGTTACTTAGTTACTTAGTTTTTATCCTTTTCCTAGTAATGGAGCAGCAGTGGAATGCTATTGACAGGGGAAAACCGAAGTACTCGGGGAAAAACCTGTCCCAGTGCCACTTTGTCCACCACAAATCCCACATGGACTGACCCGGAATCGAACCCGGGCCTCCGCGGTGGGAGGCCGGCGACTAACCGCCTGAGCCATGGCACGGCCTAGTTAGTTAGTTAGTTAGTTAGTTAGTTAGTTAGTTAGTTAGTTAGTTAGTTAGTTAGTTAGTTATGTGTAATTATTTGAAATTGCAAGGGGTGTGTTTTATACGTTTTCGATGGTTTACGTTTATGGAAAGAAATGGACATTGCTTCGTCAGTAATATGAAGCCTATAAAATGGGGCATGAAGTGGTATGGCTTTGTTGAGCGAAAGAAAGGCACTTTATCGAAATATTTATTGCACTCCTCACCAACAAGGAAAGTAAGTGGAGAGAAGGCTGAAGATAAGTGGAAGATACATTTTGAGTCCGCTTCGTAAGTTACACTGTGCGAACGGGAGAAGGGATACACACAGGGGCGTAATGTCAAGAGGAAATAATGACGAGATTATTATTATTATTATTATTATTATTATTATTATTATTATTATTATTATTATTATACCTCTGCTTCTCGCTAAATATTATTAGGTTAATAAAATCAAGAAAATGTGGTAAGTTCATTTGGATGCGTATCATTTGTTAAGAGGTTACCGACGTTTCGAAAATTTGTGGCGCCATCATTTTCAAAGGTTAAGGGGCCCAAACTTTTTGGACTGCTTAACACTTTAGAACCAGTCATCCAACGTACATCCCAGCAGACCTGAATCGTCAACAGTACCGCTGTGAGAATCTCAAAATAACTCTGTCTTTATTTTAGCCGAGAGAGCCCAGTGGCTTAATCCCTGTTAGTCCCAGGTTGATAGCATCGTAATGAAGATGGTAGACTGGAAGTAATCGATACTTCATGTTTCGATGAACCGTTCTTTGTGCCTCTCCAACGAAATGGGTTAGGTCAAGTGGCCGTCACAGCAAAAAGTTCCGGCAAGTATATTATTACATTCTTCTTCAAGGAGTTCTCCTACGTTCTCTCGGATGCACCCTCATTCAGTTACTAAGTTCCTAGACAGCAACCTGCATGGTAGAGGGTTGTTACTGAGTAACTCTTCATTACGTTTCTCTTGGGAAGATCTCAGAAACTTGAAAGACATTACTGTGATATCATCTGTCCACTGCAACGTAGCCTCAGCTGACATCTACGCTGTCCTGCTGTATTACGCTTTGTCAAAAAGTAATCCGCCGATCGCAGTGGCCGCGCGGTCTAAGGCGTAGGTCTGCGGCCGAGCGCTTGCTGGGGTCGTGGGTTCGAATCCCACCGGGAGTATGGATTTTTTTTCTCTTGTGAGTGTTTGTGTTGTCAGGTAGAGGTCTCTGCGAAGGGCCGATCCCTCGTCCAGAGAAGTCCTACCGTCTGTGGTGTGTGTCTAAGTGTGATCAAGTGAAAATAAACAACCTGGACACCTACTGTGAGTAGGTAGAAGAGGGAAGGACTACGAAACGAAACACTGTTATCACCAAATCGTACAGTGTTACGACAATATGCACTCACTTTACATAAACCCCTTCATGTTTCGGTGCATTAGTACGCCATCTTCAGGAGGGTAACGCATTCAACACTTAAAACACACAAGCCCGGATGCTGAAATGTTAATTCAAAAGACATTTTTATTCGAATCACCACACTCTGACGCAGTTTGTTGAAGTATGTTTGTTTTAATATTTACATATTTTGGCGTCAGGTGGTGGAGTTTGCAGATCTTTAACATGTGGTGGTGCAAATAATAATGTTTTTTACCCTTTAAAGACGAAGCGTATCTGTTTTATATAAGGACCCAGTGCGTACCGCGCTGTAAACACTCTCCACTTCGGTTATAAAAACCAGTCTCTTAATGTTTTATAAGGCAAAAGTTGCTGTTTGTTCTGAGATCCGTACAAAACACATAAACGCAATGTGGGCACCACGTAGAATTTTTTAATGTTAAACCTGGTGGTATGTAAAGTTACCGCTAGGCTTTAAAAGACTAATGAACATTTTAACAGTTGAGGTTGTGTGTTTTAAATGTTAAATGTGCTCCCCCCTGAAGGTGGCGTACTTGTGCGCCGAAACATGTCGGAGTTTATGTATAGTGACTGTATATTGTGTTTTAACATTGTGTACGAATTGGGGTTCATATATATTGTTCTAAGAAAACTTCAATTTGGTCGACGGACGTTTGTAATTATCCCAAACATAAATTTTTGATGGTAATCGTCCAGCTGGGCCTGAGTTATTCCAAGCGGTGAGACGAACAGACAGACGTTGTGAAGCTTTTATTTTTGCGAACTTGCCTAACATTTGTGGAGACGAAGCCCTGTTGAGGCTATGCCGTGTTTCAGGCGGTTGGTGGCTGGGCGTTCACCGCAGAGTTCCGGTTTAAACGCAAGTCCAGTCTATGTTGGATTTGTGGTCAAAACGGTAGCACACAGACGAGTTACAGGTTTCTCTCCCAGTATTGGTCTTTCACCCTGTCAGATTCACTCCACCAATGCGCCATTCGCATTAATTTGTCTGTCACCGACACTATACAGCGTAATCTTAGTAATCGATGGCGTCCTTATGCGTGTATAAGAGTAAATGATTTTGTTGAACTTTTGCAACAGGAAAGAACACTTTGCTTGGAAAGCTACCTGCGCTTCTTGTGTGCATCTGTTTCGTAACCCACATAGAATTCGCTAAATATTATTTGCAGGAAAAATATTTTAAACTTTTAAACAACCAATGTTCATATATGGAAACTCACGTAAAAAAGACCCCAAAAATTCATATTGTATGTTTAGGCAACAAGGAAATTTACTATATTTTAAGATATTTTGAACAACCTATGTTTTATTTTCTACAAACTACCGTTTATGTCATACTTTTGTCTTTATATTTTTAAGTAACATGTTCTTTATAAACTATTTGCGTAAATTTAAATACCACTCCGACTGTTTAAAGGCTAAACAACATTCCAGAGCAGCGTAAAACACTCATTTTATTATCAATATATCTTCCCTACTATCATTGTATTTATTTTTAAAAAATTTGAGAGGAAATCCCAGAAGGGTTTTGCCATGTATACACTTTGTTACATAATTAAGACTTTCTGAGTTGTGCTTCGTGTATTCAAGTACATAAATACTAGTGTTTCAGAGAAAGGTGTTGCTTTTCTCTTCATTTTAAAACCACGTTTGATTACAGAGAGAGTGCAACGTGAAATCTGTGATCTTTGGTAATGAAAAAAAGCACAACGCCGTCGGTGTGTTTTGATCTCCAGTTTATTCTTAGTTTGCTTAAAGACGCATTTAACATCTCAGACAACGTAAATTTGACATGAGTTTTTATAATCCTCGTTTCATGTTGAAAGAACTGCTGTTCCCAGAGAGTAGGGCGGTAATATGAGCTACCCAATTAAAAAATTAAAACATGGTAGCTACTATATTCACCGGGGCCGCGGTGGCGCAGTTGGTTGAGGCACTGCGCTACAAACCGGCAGGTCGCGAGTTCGATTTTCATTGGCATAATCCTGTCGGTCGCACTATGGCCCTGGGGTCGACTCAGCCTCTAACAGAAATGAGTACCAGGAATATATCCTGCGGGGTAAACGCGGCCGGTACGTAGGACTGACAACCTTACCACCTTCATGTGCCGATTGTCTAGAAATCTGGGAGCCTCAACCTCCTGGAACCCTAAGGGCCTGTCCAGGCCTGTAATGGGATTGCTTTACCTTTTACTATATTCACCGCCTACTTTAACATTAGTTTTAAAGAATCTACATTTTACAGGGTGTTCTTTTTGTCATTTCTTATGATTCTCAGACTAGACAGTCATTATTTGGCATTTTAGTTTGTGGCTGAGTAGTAATGTTTATTATGCGAGGTAGGAAATTGAATTTTATAATTTGCGTAGATGAAATTCATGGTTGAAAGAGTTAATCAGAATTATTAGTGTGGGTTTTACTTATAAAATATGTACATCATAGGTTGTTGATCTAGACTAATCTTACGCGCGGGCGGGTCTATTGCGGTTACCGGCTGGCCCGCCAGTAAACACCTTGCAGTATAATGTGAAAAGGAAGTTGCGAGGGCACACTCTTAGCCATGCCCACCCAGTGTTCACGAATAAGTACACGAGTTCTCTCTCGAATTTCATAATGTGAAAGAACTTTGTAAGCAACTGTACTTATTGATCCGAATGATTGCGCCCTTTTTTAATGTGATCTGGATACCGCTTTATTGCGAAATGTAATGAAATTTGTCCTGTCACAAACGATAACTTTTAAGCCGTCAATGTTCAATATTACCAGTCACTGGAGCAACTGTGTTTAATTTATAGCTCAAATAAGCGTCCATACGACGGAGAGGCAAGATGCAATTACTGCTCGAAACTTGTGAATGTTGTGCGAGTAATCGCCATGTGTTCACTGAATCCTCACAAGCAGCACCGTTGTACTGCGCAAAGCACTTAAGTGCTTTGTGCAGTCTGCATGAGAAAGCGTCACCAGTACTTCACTTTCTACTCGACAACCTAACTACAGACGTAGTACGGGTATTCAGACTACTAGGAAGTCCAACACTCCTACACTGCTGACAGGAATTAAGAAAATGTACGGTCAAAGTTTTCGTAAGTAGCATAACAACTTACAGGAACGTCGTAAAATATTATCGCTAAACGTCACGGTACAATGGGGCTGTGCCATGTCTCAGGCGGTTAGCCGGCGGCCTCCCACCGCGGAGGCCCGTCGCTCCCGGATCAGTCCTTGTGGGATTTGTGGTGGACAAAGTGGCACTGGGACAGGTTTTTACCCGAGTACTTCGGTTTTCCTCTGTCAGTTTCATTCCACCGGTGCTCCGTTACTTGAAAATATGGACGAAACTGATTAACTTTCTCTTCATCTTCATCACAGGGTTGCACAAAAAGCTTCCAGGCTGCGGTGCGCCCGTAGCGTCTGTTGCGGGGTCCTTCTCCACTCACGGTAAAATGGTTAGTTCATTTCGTATTCGATAAGTACTGGGTTCAAATATTGCTCTGAAACTTAATCTAATATTATCACCGAATATTATGGTGCAATGGTTAGTTCGTAACCGGTGAGTGCTGGCTTTTGAATCTTGACCCCAAAATCCAAATCACCTCTCTGAGAATATTTTGTTTATATTTAATGCTTTGCGATGAATTCTAATTGAGAATATTTGGCTTGATATAAATAAGCTCATAAGAAACAAATTGCACAACTGCAATTTGTTTTTATTTAGGTTGTTTTTTTACATTAACTGCACGGAAGGTATATAAAATATTAAGCTTATACTAGGTTTTCTTCAGTTGTCGTAAAATGGTCTTTATATTATTAAAATTATATAATTACAGCTTATTGCAACATGTTTCGACCTGTGTTGTTCAACATCGGGTAACATATATTTCAAGACCGAATGGAGGTACTACATGTAACGCCAAATTTTGCGTTTGCATTGTTTGTATTTATTGCAGTTGTGCTTTTGCGGTACTTGGTTCGTATCTCATTTTCTCTGAAGGTACCCGTCTTGCCAGTACGTACTGAGGCTGGTTTTGCATTATAGGTTAATTTTTAATGTACGTTTTCGCTGCGCATCCACTTTTCTCTCGGTTTCCATGCTGATAATGCTGTGGTGTGACATTTAGAGTGTTTTAGCCTCTTCATTATGTGTTTTGCGTTTGGTTTATTATGTGGTGTCCTTTCTCCTGTTTATTGAATACGTCTGTCGAAAATTGGATTTTGGTTGATCGCATAGCTGTTGTTGCTTGTCCTCTTTTACAGACGATGTATTCATATGTTTTCGTTTGTTAGTGATGTGCGTTTGTATCGGTGATATTTTAATGTATCTGTAATCTGATGTTATTCTGGTACGTGCTGGGCATAATTTTGGTTGGTTTAATCATTTCTTATGGAATATATATATATATATGCATACATTAAGCTTTGTTGTGATATTTCGTGGGGCAGTCATGGCAGTTGAACTGGTATTTGCCAATTGCATTTATTTGTCCTTCGCCATTTTTTTTGTGTTTAATATCTTCGCAGTTGTGTTACTGGTTCAGAGTGCAGTTCCCACTCTATTGCTCTCAAATAGCTTTGTAACAAATTTTGTTTTCTGCCGTATGTGAATATGGCCCATTTTTCTTCTTCTTGCCTGTTTTTGTTGTTTGTCTTGCTCTTGTTCTTATTGTTAGTTCTTTGATTATGGCGTTCATTGTTGAGGAGTGTGATTTTTATGTTATTTATCTCCTTGTGTTTTTCTTCAGGGTGCAGTGGGTAATTTCCCATTTCGCTCTACTTGTTTAATGGCAGACTGTTTTTGTTTGAGAGGGCGGAACGATATCGTACGCATTATGGTGTGGGTAGCGATTAGTGTTTTGAAGCTGGATTATTTTAGAGCTTTGATGTGAAGACTGGAATTGGCACCTACAAAATGTATTTTCTTATTGCCTTCTTTGCCTAGTTTGAAGAATATACCGTGGTCAATATTTTTTATCTCTTGGGGTCCATCGGTGATGTTAGTGGTGCAGCTGTCGAAGCAAAACATAATCAGCGTATTAGAAGTAATCTGATACTTCGCGTTCTTTCAGTAATTTTATATTGTTAGTATGCTCCAACTGTTGAAAGCAGATTTCTTAAAATATTGTTCGGTTTTGTGGTTCTGCGGAAAACACGCCTGTTTGTTTGTAATGCATGTTGTGTGTAACGTCTTCGGTGTCTCCAGGCAAATGCCGACATAGTACTTCAAATTACGCCGTGTCCTCTTCCTTCAGTATCCATTTCTTTCCTTATCCGCCGTTAATCTTACCACTGGAAGATATTCAGAGCATGCCAATTGTTAGCCAAGCGTAAATTAATGTAATGTAAAGTAATATTCAGACAATCCTACATACTTGACCTTTATCCTGCTAATGTGGAATATATGGTGAGCTGCTAATAATGCCAGCACCACTAATGTGTAATATTTGGTGACCTACATTTGGCAACGCTGAAAGGAGCCTCTTAAGGCCCTAGTTGGTAGCCGAGTAAGTGTGTGCACACAGATATGACATAGGACGTCTTTCACGATTGATTCAGTGTTGAGACATTGTGCAGAGAGAGAGAGAGAGAGAGAGACAGAGAGACAAAGAAGCTCCTTTCAGCGTTGCCAAATGTTGGTCACCAAATATTACACATTAGTGGTGCTGGCATTATTAGCGGCTCACCATATATTCCACATTAGCAGGATAAAGGTTAAAGGAAGCCGCGATATTGTCACGGCGCCTTCTGCTTATGATGACGTCAGCAGCTCTTTCTGGACCAACTTGCCTTCGAAGTAAGAGGTACCAGGAATTATTTCTTTTGCTATAAGGCGGCCGAAGCTTGAACCTGATTACTAATATCCTTTTGGTGTCGAGATTAAGGATGCTTGTATCTACTCTTCATTTGGCCCTGTAGCTTATTTTCAAACAAGCACAGGAACAAATTTACCCTTGAGTTACACTTCGAAATTATCACATCATTAGACGGTGGCGGCTTCAGTTTATGTAAATTACGTGCAGTAACTCAGTTGCTACCTCAGAGTAAACACACTGCTTTTCGATTATAAATATCAAATATTTCATGATGTTAGGAAAACGATGGTTGTTTATTTTGTGAGATGCCTAACACGTGAACACACTGTGTGACAAAATAAAATACGGTCTCGCAGTTCGTGAATGTTGTTCTTGATTTTGATGTTTCATAACCATTTTAATAACCTGCATTCGACCTTCCGTGGCTAGTTCCGACGAATCGCGATGCGACAAAGTACCTTGGAAGTCAGCTTCTCACACTTGCCTGCTGTTGCGCACCTCGCTCTAAGCTCACTCAAGTTCTGCTTTTCTTAAGTGAGATTGATTCTTCGTGATTTCTAAAACTGTATTTCTCTTAAATTTGTAATGAATTTATTTTTCAAGGCGTTTTTGTTTTATTTTTAAAATTAAACTTCCGTGCTTTGTGAGATTTTCCACGGCGCAGCAGCCCCCAGTGGGCCAGGGCATCCTCAGTGAGGTTCCTCGATCACACTGAGACACAACACATTCCGTAGGACTCCTCTGGACAAGCGATCGGCCTGTCGCAGAGACCTCTACCTGACAACACACAACACTCACAAGAGACAAACATCCATGCCTCCGGCGGGATTCGAACCGAGAATCCCAGCAAGCGAGCAGCTGCAGGCCCACGCCTTAGACCGCGCGGCCACTGGGATCGTCGCTTTGCAACGTTACTTTTATGTTTTATGCTGAGTTCTTGGAGCCAAATGGGTGCTGGACGTCGATAAATGGATTCCGGTTGCCTGTGTGGTTTTAGCGGCCCCAATTAAACAAACATATACAGGCTAACCTGTACAATGCTTCTGACGTAACAATAGGTTATGTACGTAGACAGCACAGTGCTCACAGCCTGCTAATTATTTAAAGGCTGTGGTAAACCTGGATCATATTTATAGATTCATTCCACACCGCGTCTCGATTATGACCCCCGATCATATAATACTGTAGAACGAAGAAACTGCTGTGTTCTGCGTGCGTCCGTAAAATACATGCCGTCTGTAAAAGGAGTTATTGAGTCGTCAAACTACCAGTCTCGTGCTGTCGTGACGTCAGCCGGAGATTGGTGGCCATTTATGTTAGCAGCACCTGACGTAATTTCTGACGCTACTAGTCAGCTGTTTAATAGCAACTAACGAAGATATACGACCGCCAACTTTTCTGGCCGCTGCTGTCTAGCTTTTAATTGTGCAGGGCTTAATGGCACGTAAACCATGTAAACTGAAGTTGCAGTAGCATTCTGTTCGTTTCACTGCGGCCAATTGATCTAATAGTAGCGTTTGTTATTCTGCTAACGTCTGTGATTTGAGTCTGTTCTGGAATTCTGTACGCTATCGACGGGAACCACAGTTTCTACTTTCGTGCCTTGGGATACGTGCTGTATCAGGGTTTATTGAATTATTGAATTCTGCAGCTATAATTTTCCCCAAACTCAGCCTCAGTAGTTATTAGAAGAATAATAATAATAATAATAATTCAGTTCAGTGGCGTTTATTAATGTGGAGGCTTAACAGCACAACTGCCAATTACAAAGCCAGCACACAGCACAAATACAACACAAAGCAGTACAAATACACAAAAACAAAACACAGACAAAACAAAACCAATATTGCAGTAAGTAAGTAACCTAAAAGTACTGGGGCAAAACACTATAACGTGGAAAGACACAGATAAATTAATTTAAAAATGTGACGGATTAACGCAGGATCTGTTATAATGATAACAAATCATTAATTAAAACAGAAGTATATTGAATATACAGCTATCCATAATAACAATTACAATCCAATTTAATTGAATGCAGTTCAAAGGACACAAACAAAACACATCATCACAAATACAAAACACAACACGAAACAGAACAAAACAAAACCACTATTGCAGGAAAAAAGGAATGGAAAAGTACTGGGGAAAAAACTCTATTCCCTGAAACCTGGTAAAAAACCGTTAATCAAAACTGGCCTACAGTTGCACGTGAAACTATAATGATGATAATAATAATAATAATAATAATAATAATAAGTAAACAATTTTTGCTTTTAGTAAAATTTATGGAATTCTAAACATTTGACGCATAAACAAAGGCAGGTCTTGCTAGTGCTAGATACAGCAACAAACATTCAAGGAAGGAGAACGTAAACGATATATTGCGAGTTACGCGTAGCATACTTGCAGATTAGAAGACAATTTACTGTATATTTCGTATTGATAAAAATGTAGTTTCCAATCAATTAATCGTCCCAAGCCTTTGATGGTCTCCGCGCGAGCTATACAGTTATCGTATATTTTATAAACATGGTGTAGAGAGTTTCTTTTGCTTTAAAGGTAATAACCCTGGTTCTGCTGACGTTTAGTATCATGTAGTTAGCAAAACAGAAACCTTTTTGAATTCCGTGTCAGATTAAAGCTGAATACAATACTTTGAAGATTTCGTAGCATCAATTACGAAAGGTAAGCTGAAAATAAGAGCGTAACACATAATATAACTGACTGACTGACTGACTGGCTGACTGACTGACTGGCTGACTGACTCAATGGAGCAGAGTCCTTCTTGAAAAGTAACATGTCCGCAGCTAGTCAAATGCCCCGCATTTTGTGGAACCCGGAGGTTCACTACCGCATGCACAAGAGCCCACCACCTGTCTCTATCTTGAGCCAGCTCAATCCAGTCCATGCCCCGGTCCCAGTTCTTGAAGATCCATTTTAATATTATCTTCCCATCTACGCCTGCATCTCCCAAGTGGTCGCCTTCCTTCAGGTCTCCCCACCAAAAGCCTGTATGCACCTCTCTTTTCCCCCATACGTGCTACATGTCCCGCCCATCTCATTCTTCTCGATCTGATTACCCGCATAATATTTGGTGAAGAGTACGGGCCAGTAAGTTCCTCTTTATGTAGTCTTCTCCACTTCCCTGTAGCCTCGTCACTCTTAGGCCCAAATATCCTCCTCAGCACCCTATTCTCGAACACCCTCAGCCTCTGTTCCTCCCTTAGTGTGAGAGGCCAAGTTTCACACCCATACAAAACAACAGGTAAAATTATAGCTCTGTGTGCCCTAATCTTTGAATTTTTGGATAACAACCTGGAAGACAAAAGATTCTGCACCGAATGATAGCAAGCATTCCCCGACTTCAATCTGCTAACTCGTGATATAACATATCCAATATTAGATTCGTGTCATATCATTAAAAATATATACCGTAGCCATTCCGCTGTTGGTGACTGGTCCCTGCAGAAGACATGGAAATGATTTTACGCGTATTTTAAATTTACGTAACCTAAGGAAATGATTGTGATTAGGAAACTATTCCTAATTCATCCTCACTTTCAGATGTTTGAATCCTGAGAGATGGTTTTGGTGAGCAAGTTCTGGTTCAAAGTTAGGAAGTGTCATAAGCTTTGAGACTCGCCTCTGTGTTACTAGAGTAATAAAAGTTCTAAATATTTCAAGATTCTTACAAAGTAAAGGTTGAAATTACATTAGCTAGTGAAAATTAAGGAAGAGCACGTAAATCTCGAAGGACTTTTATCCACGGCTTATGAAGTATGTGGGGTTTTCTCAGATTTCGTGGTTATGTGTCGAGCAGTTTTTTTGAAAATGCCTCGTGACCCATAAGTAATTCTTTGTAACCGAATACGTCTTCAGAAACCAACAACTACTCATCTACATCAGAAATGCACTACATTTGATGGAACCTTAAATTTACGTAAACGCCTTCACAGGAGCCCACAACAGGTCTCTGTTTTAAGCCAGATGAATCCAATCTATCTCCCATCCTATTTCTTTAGGACCCATTTTAATATTATTATTCCCTCTGCATTTGCGTCTTCTATCGGTGTTCTTCCTTCAAGTTCTGGTACCAATGTTTGTGCTTATTTCTTTTCTAAATTTATTGTTTTCAACGCATTCTCATTTTAGTGCGCTAGGGCAATCTACTTCATATCTGTTTATATAAATTCTAAAATTAAACCATAAAACTCTACGACAAAATTCGTTAGTGCAGTATTTAACGAAAAAGATGTATTAATAAAATTAGTATTTACAATCAAAAATTTTCTATGAATGTTTTTGAATTTTATGGTCCTCAGTACTCACACTTCTCGTACATAGATATTTCTATATGGGAATCCAAGCCCCTGGCTTAGGACAGACTCTTAAGGAAATTGTTTGTACTATCACCAGTATGCACGGTAGCCACTGCTCGTGAGACGGTGTGCTGGTGTCGTGGTACAGCTTTTGGATGTGAGTAGGTAGAATGGACAGACACTGTGTATATTATTTATTTAATCACAGGATAAAACTACCTGTCACAGTTTGAGCGTTATTATTTCTTCAGCGTTTTACCTGTTACTTAATATGATACAGCTGATGGAAGCAATCAAATTGCGCCTGAATGAGGGGTGTGATGTGCTGTAAGGTGTTTCTTATCGTATTATATACTATAATTGGTAGGCTGTTCTGTAAGTTTCTGTGTGGGATTCAATGTGGGGCACAGTAAGATACTCTGTAAGGCAGTACGTTGGACACAGTAGAATAATCTGAAGGATGCTCTATAAAATGCAGTGTCTAGGACGCTGCAGAGTACGCTGTAGGACGCTCTGTAAAATACAGTGTATAGGATGCAGCAGGATACGCTGTAGGATGATGTGTAAAATACAGTGTATAGGATGCAGCAGGATACGCTGTAGGATGATATGTAAAATACAGTGTGTAGGATGCAGCAGGACACGCTGTAGGATGATGTGTAAAATACAGTGTGTAGGACGCAGCAGGACACGCTGTAGGATGATGTGTAAAATACAGTGTGTAGGACGCAGCAGGACACGCTGTAGGATGATGTGTAGGATGCAGCAGGACACGCTGTAGGATGATGTGTAAAATACAGTGTATAGGATGCAGCAGGACACGCTGTAGGATGATGTGTAAAATGCAGTGTATTCAGAGTAGGATACTCTGTAAAATGCTCTGTAAGATACATTTTAGGATACTGCGAGGTAATCTTAGCATACTGTGTACGATACTCTGAAATATACTCTGCAAGGTAGTATGTAGGATATTCTCTAAGCGACGCTGTAGAACACTGTGTATGATATTTTGTAGGATAATATGAGACACACTACACAGCAGTCTAGTGTATTCTGTCGGTTACTGTACAGGATGTTCTGTGTGTTACATACGAATAATGTTTGTAACATTGTTTAGGTTCTCTTTATGTGTAAATTAACAGGAAAAATGAATTATATATAGTACCTGCATAGTTTATGTATTTTCAGGGCTTTATTTGTGCTGTGAATTGGTTTTGTGAACATTATTTTGAGTTTCATAAATGAACATCAAAGCAACTGAGGTATGCCATGTCACAAGGGATTTAATTTCAATGCTTTACCTTACGACAGTTGTAAGGCTAAATGCTGGCGGTTATTTTTGTGCAATACATATTCTGAACTGTGAATGCAGTCCGTAACATTATTGCACTAAATGAGGGAATAGTCACTCCCAGTTGCAAATTATATTGTCCAAGCGAAGTGGAGTGGTGGAGAATAACAGCAGTATTAATCTACTCATGTATTCCCTGCTGACTGAACTTGTTGATTGTCCAGACAGTAATCCAACATAGGATTAAATATTCTGACGTCATTTATGTCATTCAGCTTATGCACTCGTTTGTAATCAGCTAGGATCAAGTGTTAGTCACTTTGGTGCATGCTTACTATGTGACTTCTGCTTGATCAAGAAGAAACCTACTGTGGAACCTTAGATCAAAATAAAAATATTTGTATTTAACATCAATATCTTATTAAAAACACACGGATTTTTAATAAAATACAGGTTTCATATCCATGTACACCTTAATCGAATTTGGCAAAATTTTTAGCTAACTGTAAGGGAAATATTAAATCCTGATAACCAAATTTAAATGTGTTTATGAAAGTTTCTTTGAAAAATTTTCTAAATATTTTTGAGAAATTTGAAGTAAATTAAGCGGTCGTAACATATTTGTTAACAGACGTTGCAGCAAGAAAATTAGCTTTATCTAAGTCCTTAAAATTTTCGTCCAAAGTCTGTGTTTTATTCTTCTTTAGATCAGTTCAGTCTAAAGTGCCTGTTTAGCCCGTGTTTAGCAACGTTCAACTGAGCTGTTAAGTACAGTTGACCTGCGTCTTGTTTTGCACACGCAGCGTAAAATAGAAAGTCTGCCTGTGTGGCTTTCCGCCTGCTTGTTCTGTCTCTTGAAATTTGAAGGGCGAATTTAGTTTTGATTAGTAACAGCCGAATGTAACTTCTAATTTATATGTTACAAAATT
The DNA here is from genome assembly GCA_013340265.1 of Coptotermes formosanus. Lineage (NCBI taxonomy): Eukaryota > Metazoa > Arthropoda > Insecta > Blattodea > Rhinotermitidae > Coptotermes > Coptotermes formosanus. Next base: position 78,663 of record BLKM01000867.1, on the reverse strand, counting down.
CTAGCTTTGTCGATGTACTTGTAAGTGTATTATCGTTGGAGACTTTTTCTACAAAATACTGTGTATGGAAAGAATTAACGTTTTGAATGAAGGAGTATTTCTAATTTCGTAATTGTTAACAAGAGAGGCTCTGTACGTATAACGTAACAGTGACGCACGTTAGAGTACCCATTGTTGCTGTTGAAAAGCAATAAGTATTAAGCAGTAGGAGTGTGTGCTTGTAGCCGTAGTTACATGGCATACAAAGCGCATGGACCGCGTTGTGTTGTCATCTGTGGCCTGTCAAGATCTGCCATGTTTTTGCGTATTTCCCGTAAAAGGCACAAGTTTCGGGTGAAGTTATTCAAAATAAAACGTGTGTTTTTATTTTCTCCACAAATTTGACTGACACTTGTCATTTGTAGAAGAACTCAGCGAGATATTACCATAAATTTACATCGGCTTTTTTGTACAACACCTTTCTTTCTTCTTAGAATTTAATGAAATTTAAATGTTTAAATACGGCCATAGTTTTTGTATTACATCGCTATTACCTGTACAAACATTAAGTGATCAACACAACACAAAAGTACAACGGAACCCGGTTATAACGACATCGGTTTATACTGCGCCTCGTCTATAGCGTCAGATATTCTGTGGTACTAATTAATGTGTCACAGTTAACCATAAAATTATACTCATCGGTTATAACGACACTCAAACCGCTGCAGCAGTGGCCTTACAGCCCATATCGAACCTTAGCCTCCTCTATGCCTTGCCTCCACAATTCTCTATCTTTGGCTTAATTTTCCAAGCCCTTTATGCCGAGTCACTCGACGGCGTTTTTTCTCACTCCATCTTCCCATCGCTTCCTGGGTTTTCCTACTTGTCTCTTGTCATGTATTGTTTGTTGCAGGGCGTTCTTTGGTATATTATTATCCTCCATTCTGATTACATGCCCTGCCCAGTACAGTCTTCTAAATTTCATAAATTCTGTAACCTTCATATCTTTATATAAATCATAGATTTCGGCGCTATATCTTGTCCTCCGCCCCTCCTCATCCTGTGTAGGGCCGAAAATCATTCTCAATGTCCTCCTCTCGAATGCACCCAACATTTTTTCTGCCATATTAGTCATGGTCCAAGTCTCGCACCCGTAGCATAGAACTGGTCGTACTCTAGTCTTGTGTATTCTGATTTTATTTTTCCGATGTCTCGTTTATAACGACACAAAAAATTTAGTGCTTTTCATGACGTTATAAACGAGTTCGACTGTGTTAACACTGAATGTGAAGTCTGAAGCGAAAGAAGTCTTTTAAACGTGAGCATTAGGCAGAGGGGAGCCTGTAAAAATATGTTAAACGAACAAAATTAAACCTAGTAGCTCAGTGAAAGGTTATGGTAGTGGGAACCAATCAGAAAATTCATAAAAATGACGGGACTGAAGATCGAACTTCCGTGAAAACGTATGCAGCTTCTGACGTTGGATGCGTTTCGATCATTGTAGAATGTTGCAAAAACAGTCTACATTTATAAAAGAACCTGCTGTAGCAAGTGTTTCGATGTAATTCGACATAGGCGTGTATGACAAATTAAAGCCAGTGGTGAATTTCAGCGTCTAGTAATTGTTGTGATTTCCCAGCCTCTTTGAATTAAAATCCGATATATATATATATATATATATATATATATATATATATGCAACGACGTGAACACTTTTTAAGATTTTGCACGTTCTCATTAACAACTAGTTAAAAGTAATGTGTTGATTAAAGAGCATGATAGGACAGCGTATTTGAAGGTAATGGGACGGTGATTTACACATTTACGTGATTCCAGACTTCCGCCGTGATGTCGATGAAATGTGCGCTCTTCTGCGGTATAACGCGGTGTCGAATGGTAATCCTTGACCGACGTTTCGGGACAAGGTATCGGTCCCATCGTCAAGGGTCAAGAAATCCAAGACCTTGACCCTTAACCCTTTAAAGACGAAGCGTGTCTTTTCTATATAAGGACACAGTGCGTACCGCGCTGTAAACACTCTCCCTTCGGTTATAAAAACCAGTCTCTTAATGTTTTATAAGGCAAAAGTCGCTGTTTGTTCTGAGATCCGTACAAAACACATAAACGAAATGTGGGCACCACGTAGAATTTTCGAATGTTAAACCTGGTGGTATGTAAAGTTACCGCTAGGCTTTAAAAGGTTAAGATGGAACCGATACATTGTCCCGAAACGTCGGTCAAGGATTACCATTCGATGCTGTATCGTACCACAGAAGAGTTCAGATCTCATTTATCCATTTATTTCGAAAACAATGCATTGGATATCTGGTGTCTGAATATGGACTAACTAACTAACTAACTAACTAACTAACTAACTAACTAACTAACTAACTAACTCCGTGGAGCAGAGGCCTTCTTGAGAAGCTAACAGGACCTCAGCTAGTCAATAAATTCCCCACATTTTATGGAACCCGAAGGTTCGTTACCGCATTCACAAGAGCCCGCCACCTGTCCCTATCCTGAGCCAGCTCAATCCAGTCCATGCCCCCATCCCACTTCTTGAGGTGTCTGAGTATGACTGGTCATTAAGAACGGCTGTTTAGGTGTACGGTGGCACGCAAACCAAGGCAACATAGTATTGGTAGTGACAGCCAAGCTTACTGTATAATTCTAGTTTTGTATAATTTTAATAAAATTTAAGGAAAGAGAAAAACAGACATAAATTTCCCGCGATCGCTAAGTACTTGGTAGAAGATGACCCAAACTAAATTAGAATCAATGAACTTGCAGTAAATAATAAACGTTAAAGAAGCAAGTTTTGGAAAGCTTAAAAAACGCTAGCACAGTAACAATGAGACCGTTGCCATTATTGAAGGAACGGCGTCTTCACGGGTTGGTGTAATGCATCACGAAATTACTCTTGGAATGGCAAGAGTTAAGAAAAATCCAATGACCTAGCAAGAATTTTTTTCTGCTATGAGAAGGTAATCCATAAAAGTCGCTCAGTCGCCCCTTTGACGTTTAAGTTTACCGTCTACCATATTGTTCGTACCGCGCAGTAAAATTTCACACTGTAAGGTGTAAGGACCAGTCAGTTAATGCTGTATAGGGACATAATCGCTGTTTGTTCTGAGATCCACACAAAACACGTAAATATACTGTGTGGGCAGAATGTAGAATTTTAGGATATTAAACCTGGTGGTACATAAAGTAACCAATAAGGATATAAGTTTTAGAGCAGGTTGGATGCAATATTGGATCCTAGTGCCACTGGAAGATTGATTGTCCTCGCAAAGAATGTATTTTCGTAACGGAGCGGATATTGCGTCATCCTTTACCGGTGTCTGTTAAAATCCCGGAAAGGAAGAGGACCGTTCTTACCTGCAGAGCGCGTCTAGAATTAACGTTACATCAAGCACTGTGTTCCGTTAGACCGGCAGGCAACTAATACGTTGGCTTTAAGTTGTCCACCGTGGTAATTTATTGTCATTTGAACAGACGGCAACACGAACACAGAACTAGCTAGGAACTAGCAGAAATATGGCGAAGCTTTTCCTATTTTCTGACATTAACCACAACACCAAGAGCCCCTCATGACTGTCTAGTAGTTTTGGACTTCTTGGCCCTTGAAGATGAAACCGATAATTTGTCCCGAAACGTCGGTAGAGAATTGCCACTCTACGCTGTGTAATATTCCAGAAGATAGCATACCTTGCCAGTGGACACTGTCTTAAGGAGTTCAGTTAAGTTATAGCCACTATTTACTCTCATTATTTCAATTTTAATATTATCTCTTCACATCTAGATAGACTTGTCTCTGCAGTTTCATCGACGAAAATTGTAGAAGCTCGGGTGGGAGAGAGAATTAACCCTTTAAAGACGGAACCTATCTGTTTTATATAAGGACTCAGTGCGTACCGCGCTGTAAACACTCCACTTCGGTTATAAAAACCAGTCTCTTAATGTTTTATAAGGCAAAAGTTGCTGTTTGTTCTGAGATCCGTACAAAACACATAAACGCAATGTGGGCACCACGTAGAATTTTTTAATATTAAACCTGGCGGTAAGTAAAGATACCGCTAGGCTTTAAAAGGTTAACAATGCATGTCTTGCAGCTATTCTTCCTGAAGTTTTCTTGTCATATTACTGTCTCCTTAGGCAGTATCCATATACATTCCGCGGTCTGTCTTACGACAGGTCCGTAGCCTGCGTGATTTCGGACTTTCGCCACGCTGGAAATGAGATGCTCGCTATTGTAAGATTTTACGCAGCGTAGAATCACAAAATAGTGCAGATCTCAGGTTCATAGACACTTCCATAGGGAGTGCTCCACAGAGTCCGATTAGTGCTTCCTCTTTCAATTTCCCGTATCCTCTCGTTTCGTTAAGATGATCCAGTAGATGCTTACATCTTGTTCCTCGTCTTCCCGTAACTCTTTCCTCCTATATTTCCCTCAACAAAGCCTTTCAGAAGGCAGTTCCGACACAAGATGTGATCAGTACAGTTAGCCTTCATTCTTCTTATTGTATATACGAAATTCGTGTCCTCATTGACGCTATGTGATACTTATTCACGTTATAGCCTGCTGTATTTGTACATAAGAATCTCCAAACAGAATGTGCTTTGGTTGTGAATTTTTCACACTTTATTTCCACATTCTTAGCTGATATCCATGGCGGTGATAGAGCTTGTTTTGCTTGCGTGACGTCACAGTCCCTGTTTGAATGCTTTCCCGGTTACGGTAGTTGCGATAGGGCTTGGTTTCTGAGTGACGTAACCAGGAAACAAACAGAAAACAGGAGAAATTCGTGAACCTTTGCCTTTGTATCTGCTAGAAAACGCCATGTATTAGAGTGTAAGTGTCATGTTACGCCGTTGTAAGACGGGACCGTGTCTGCTGCATAAATTAATCAATGATAAAGGGAAGTGAAAAATGCGAGTGGAAAGTGAGTTGGAAAAAGACAAGTGTTTAAAGTAGGACAAGGAGGAGATTTAGAAGAGTAATGTGATATTTATGGTGGTGATAGGGATGATGATGATGATGATGATGATGATAATGATAATGAGGGAGGAGGAGGAGGAGGAGGAGGAGGAGCATGAAGATGACGATAAAAATGAAAAAGAAGGAAAATTAAAATGGAAACAAGGAGAATAGGCATAATTAAATTAGTCTAGAGCGAAATTCGGTGTGTTGAGTGCACTGCTTTATTGAGATGTGTGTCGGGTGCATGAGATTAGAGGAGAGATGCTTCGCGTTGTTCCGTATTCGGTACGACTCATTAAACCGGATGCGGTTTGCGCGGTCCAACGAATAAACGTCTCCTGCGAAGACAACGTGACAGCGCATTGGAAACAAGTACACGAGCTGCACAAAGTATGGCGGCGGCTGATGGCTTTACATTTTATTGGCTTCTGCGGTTACGTGCCTTGCCTCGCTATTAATCATGTACAGGCGAAAATCAACGCGTATTTTCCTGTTTAAAGGTTCAGTTCGTACCGCGCAGTAAACATTTCATCTCTGTACAAACAGAAATCAATTAGTATTGTATAAGACGCTATTTTTCTGATATCCATACAAAATACACCGCGTGATCAGAACGTAGAATTTTTGAGTGGGAAATCTGGGGCTATTCTTGTAAACACGGGGGTCTAAACGATTAGAGGGCCAGTTCAGATTTAGACTGTGTTCCACAAGATGTACAAAAATATGTTTGTGTGTTGTTAGGTAGTATTTTTGCAAAGGCGCATAAAACTAAACCGTTACTGGAAGATCGCATCTATGTGTCCGAATGTCTGTTGTAACTCGAGAACTGCTAGACGGATTTTCACGAAATTTAACATTAATAATAGCAGTTTTGTTTTAGAAAGTCTTCATCTACCGGGACATCCCGTGACACCTACCGTTTTGAGACACGATGAAAGGAACATCCTGTATATTACATTAGTTGGGTGTGGATTGTGTTATGACAAGCCCCTAATTTGCTTTATTATTGAAAGAACCGTGCATCTTACAAATGTGTGACGTAACATAATATTGGGGGTTTCACGACAGACATGAAATATTTGCTCTCTTCTGTGTTATAAAAACCTGTTTTATTTTTATAAACTCTTCGGTGAAAGCCCTTTCGAAAAGTGGAGCAAACATATTTATCCAAACTCCTCACACCCACATCCCAGACCGCACGGTGTCATAACTATTGAGCCTGTACTTGGTCACAGTAATTATTATACTTAAATTAATTAATCAGATCCCTAATATCCAACAAATTTCCCTTTTCTTTTGAACCAGAGGATTTATTGATCTGTTAACATCCGGAATATATCTGTTGCTATATTTACGAGCAGTTTTGATATGTAAAGTTTATAATTTATCTCCACGGAGTGCGTTTACGTGTTTTTCATTAGAAATATTAAGTATTTCCTTATCCAGAAGATAATGTTTGCTTTTTTAATCGCTTTCGCGAAGTTGCGAAAAGTAACTGCTTCTGCCTGTCTGCCTACATGGCCCACATCCGCTCACATTGGAAGGAATTTCGTGAAACAGTTTATTTGCTGTTTTTTACTACAGGTTGTAGAAAATTTTGTTTGAAACGAGACAAAAATAACAGGCAATTTACAGTGAGAAATACACAGGTTTAAAAATTAGTTAGTAACTTACCAGAAAATAGTTGGTGGACAGGTTTTGCATTTGATAGACGGAAACAGGGAGACATAACATATAGGAAAGGAGCAGTAGAAAGGAAAATAAGAGAGAGAAGTGTGAGATGCTTTTGTTTGGCGCAGATGAGGAGACAGAATGTCACATTTTGAGAGGATTTTCACGTTTCGCCTGCTCGTTTTAGTGACAAGAGTAACACGAAAATCGAGATGATAAACGGGTGAAGAGGCAGTGACTTGGAATAACGGCCACAGAATTTTGGTTTCCTGGTTAATGTAAAGACTATAATTTGAAAATATATGATTATGGCGGAATTTAAAACAATTTCCATTAATTTAAATCGCAATGCCTATATGAGCAACATGCAGTATCAACCATAAATATGTTTCAGCAGGGAGCAACACTCTGCCGAGGTGGCCAGTCGCAGTAACTTCCGGATGCACGGAAAGGCCAATACAGGGATCCGGCTCCCCCTCCCCCCCCCCCTAAAAAAAGTGAGACGTAGTGGCCTTCCCCTAACGTGCATGCTCTTCCTTCATTAATAATTTAAAATACGTCCATAGCGCACCATAGCGCACATGTGAGGGAATGTTAGTGGAGTTAACACCTTTCTATGCCAGACTGCTGGCGACAAGAGACAACAAGATTGTCGGAAGTAGAATATATTCAGTCTAAATACAACAATATACTTAAGGTACAAACTCAGCTACATGTTTCGGCTGAAAAATACAGCCATTTTCGGGCTGACTATAGCAACAAAAAGAAAATATTAACATTTGTATGTGTCTGAGATATCAAAACTTTACTGTTACATCGCTATATAACATGAATAAGAGGTCTTGGGAATAAAATTTAAGAAACTTGAAAAATTTTTGTATATAAAGTTTTAAAAAGATTGAAGGAATGAATATATAATAATAATAGTTTAAAAATTTAGTGTGTTCCATGTCCGTTCACTGTATCATACGAAATAATGAACACCAACTGATGCGGTCTACAGACCGCGGACAGTACACGGTACCTCTCAAACGGCGGATGAAACCTAGGGCACATTCACACTGAACTGTATAAACGAAACCATAGTGTATCCAGACTATTCTCCCTGAAGATGGCCCAGCAGGGTCGAAACATGTAGGAGACTTTTACGAATAAAGATCATATACATTTTAGTGCATCAGTTGGTGTTTAATAGTGTAAAATGTTAAAAAGAGGGTAGATGTAGGCACTTCTTGACACACTGCCTGTATATAGCTTCTTCCATGTTTTCAGTTTCCTTACCATAAACATGTAGCAGAATTTGTAGAGTATAGGAATTGTTGCGTATATGCTGAACATATTGTATCTGTGATTGAAGTGAAAACACAAAGCAGATTAATTGCCTGAATACAAAGAATGTCGCAGACTATCCTGCGAGGAGTTACTTTGACACAGGTTTCCCAAGTTTTAATCAGTTTTCAAGAGATTCCTTACATCATTGTCAAACTCTGCGTTCCTACTTAGTGATTCTGCTGTAGCCCTCCCGCTTTAAATTCATCAGAATAAATTCACTTTCTTTGAAGTCTATCGTATTACATTTCCAATTCATGAACGAGAAAATCAAAATCCCGCCGCTCGTGTTCCAAGACACTTACAATCATACTGCTACCATAAGAAGGACAAGCGGCCGACGCCTGTGAAGCTAGCAACATGGTGACGCTCTACCACCACATCAAACAGAAGCGCCTCTCTTGTCCCTTGTTTCTTCTTTTTTCTACTCTTTTACTACACTTTGACGTCTCAACCTTTCTTTCCGTCCTAACACTTTTAAAGTTAAAACAGTTTGTTCTAACTTTGATGTTTGCACCCCGTTGCGTTGGAGAACAAGCTGATCAGCTGCTGACTGCTTATCAAACGCAATGTCTGTTTAAAACCACAGTTAAGTTAGACGGCCATCTGAACTAATTAATTTAAAACAGTCAGCCAGCTCTGGTGCTTATATCGTAGAGAGGAATTTTCAATATCTTGTTATTTGGACATAACTTACTTTGAGCACTGCTTGGTCACGACTTGTTATGGCTGAAGTTTGACTTAGTTTTCGTAAGTTTTAACTCGAGCAAGTGCTTTGCGCTTTCTTCATATCGTCCAGTTAGTAACTCCGCAGTTTCGAAATTCTCCGTATGTAATATACCTTTCATATTCTTCAGCTTTATTTACTAGCAGCAGTAACTAAGTACAAGGCGCAGGTCTGCGGACTGCTCGCTTGCTGGGATTGCTGGTTCGAATCTCTCTCTCTCTCTGTTCTGTGAATGTTGTGTGTTGTTAGGTAGAGGACTCTGGGACGGTCTGATCACTCGCCCAGAGGAGTCCTACCGACTGTGGTGTGTCTGAGCGAGTGTGATCGTGAAGCCTCGATCATGAGGAGGCTCTGGCCCACTAGGGGCTGCTGCGCCGCTGGAAAAAGTAATTGGAGTGTGAAAGTCAGTTAAATATAACTTAATTATTCTTCTACATATTTCGATGTTAATTTGTCATCTTTAGAGGAAATTGTTTTACCCAAGTGTTATTGACAGGGCATTACAGAATATTATTAAAATATTCTGTTATTATAAATTATACAACACATTGTTCGGATAAAAGTAATATTTGTATACATACATTTAGTGTTCAATGTCGTATTCTGCCCCTACATAACGTGTTTACTCTTTGATATATAAAGTTGCAATTAAATTTATGCTGATACACGGAGCATATCGTTTATAGTTTATAATAATTTTGTCACTGTGCTAAAACTTTTAATGCATTGGCGGTAATTGTCACCATGAAGGTGCCCAATATGGACGGAAATACGTAGGTGTAGGATTAAGTCATTTTGGCCCTAATGTGTCAACCTCGATGGAATGTTCATCTTCTAATATTTCAGGCGTACATTTGTTTGGTGAATCAATTTAAAATAACAAAGAGATGATATTCATAAATGTTGATTGTGTACATGGCCCCTAATAAATGTAGTGTGTGGGTGTTTGTGGGGGGGGGGGGTAGGGGGGTGGTGAGTGAGATATTACGAAACAAGAGGGGACAGGGATAACACGTGCTTTGGCACAGCTGGAGTTCCCAGCCCTGCACGATATATTTCTGCTAATATAACCGTGTTGTACACATCGACAACAACCATATATTTCATTTCAGCGTGTTCTGATATTATCCACATCATATGCAGTCCGTTCAACATCGAGAAGCGTATGTTGTCACGAGAATGGAGGAAATGTGACGAAATAAAACATACACAGAGGGCACTTCTGTGCAGCTAACAGGGCCATCTGGTAGACAAACTTGTAACGTGACAGACACAGATCCTGGAATTTCGGAGGGATTTTTTTGTTAAAACATTTTCTTAACTTCTCTCCGAAAACAAAATTTATTTGTCAAAAGTATGGAGATAACATCTGATTCCCGCTTGAATTTCAGCGAGTTTAATGTTACTGTTTTTAACGCTAGACAGTAGTGGTGCTTGTACGTACTGACAAACGGTATTACACTCCTTGTTTATGTACATATTCCGCGATCCCCGCGACATTTCAACGAATGGGGGAGCGTTATTTTGTTAGCGTAATATATAAGTACCCCTCCACACGGACGATTAGACTACACGTTTAACTACGGCGTCGGAGAAGTTGCGTGTGTACGGCGATAGCAGTAATCTGCAATGCATTATGGAGAAATTACTGCTGCGTGTCCAATGCATTTCCTAGTTCAGTAGCCATTCATCTAAGGGTACCTTTTCTTGTATGCCTGATGATGGCGGCTTAGGCCGAAACATGTAGCAGCGTAGTAATAGATACTGAGGAAAAAAGTTGTGTCTGCCTGTATGAAAATTAGTAAACACTAAGGGTACCTGTTGGGCGTAGCAGGTTGTTTTGAAATGTTGGTACCTAACTGTGAAACTGTACGATACCTTACCAAATAATAAGATGATCTTTATTTATCTTTATGAAATCAAATAAGAGCTGATGGGCGAGTCATGTAGCGCACATTGAGGCGATGACTTGTGCGCAGGTGGGGGTAATGCAAATTGATATTGTCTTATGATATTGGGTGCATTCAAATCGATAATTTTTGGGCAAAGTAATGAGCTTGCATAAACACATAATGAAGAGGACTGGTCTCCTTTTAGTTGTTGTGCTGAGTAATAATGTTATTCACTTCCGACGTTTCGAAATAACGTGCTGTATGAATATTCAAGGACCGAGGAGAGCTGGTAGAACGTGTTCTTCTAAGACTGCTTTTATTTTAAAAATTAAGGTGGTATGTTTTTTCGAAACTTTTGGTACCGCTGACACTCTTACTCAGCGTGACAACTCAGAAGAATTAAACCGTCAACATCAGCGCTGTGAAGAGCCGCAATATCGCTGGGCAATTAACGTGCGTTTCAATAGTTGAGTAACTGGAAACTTAATTTCCATGGAAGTTCCAGGCGTATGTCTTGAGTAATTAGCGTACTTATTGAGAACTTCCCGCAGTGTAAAGAGCAGAGAAGGTGAAATCTAGTTTAGCCTTTTAAAGCCTAGCGGTAACTTTACGTACCACCAGGTTTAACATTAAAAAATTCTACGTGGTGCCCACATTGCGTTTATGTGTTCTGTACGGATCTCAGAACAAACAGCAACTTTTGCCTTATAAAACATTAAGAGCTTGGTGTTTATAACCGAAGTAGAGAGTGTTTACAGCGCGGTACGAACTGAGTCCTTATATAAAACAGATACGCTTCGTCTTTAAAGGGTTAATTCGTCCCACATGAAACGCTTCTAAGTGAAACTGATTCTATTACCGTGTTTATAATGTGGGACACATAGAAACACAAGGAGCTTCCAATATCTGCTATATTTTCTATCAAAATAGTCGTAATTTTTTTTTTGTTTTTCCCCCTGAACCTATAAAGCCCATATGCTTTCAGTAATGCATTATGAATTACTGAACACCAAATTTCCAATTTATCCTCTCTGTCCCTGTGTCTGCTGCTTTTATCTGTTCTGCTACTATACACCGATTAATTAAAGTTTATTGATGGAAAATTCAGCAGGGGGAGGCTATGAAAGAGAGACAAACAGCGGAGTGGAATGAATTTTGCAGCCGGCAGTGAATCAGACTTTTATAAAGAAGTGAATACTACTGCTGGGTAGCGAATACCGCATGTTGCGTATTGAAATTAACTGGTTTCGAGCACTGCAATTCAATCATTTTTTTTAATTTTAACTTTGATGTCAGATGTCGTGGTACAGTTGACAGTTCTTGACGTGCGTTGTCACCGTCCACAAATGAATCCTCGTTCGAGCCTCATTGTGGGTGGAGCAAATTTTGCCACCCTGTCCTTCACATCTTCTTTCTCCTACCACCACAACTGACATCAGAGTGGCTGAGATGTCAAACTGGGAAGCGTAGCTCATTAGTGGAGGCACGAATTGATTGTTAAGACACTTAACAGACATTTGTTGCGGCTAATAGCGAAGTACGTGTTACTGAAAATATGGCAATAAATTGTTATTTAATTACTCAATCTAGCGGGCAACATGCTTGACACTTCTTTGTGACAGAGTTACAATATTTATGTTTGTCGCTACATGCGGCTGTAACGTCCTAAGTGCTTTTACATGTGCGTTCGCTAATGAAATGTAACCGACTTAAAGAGGCCCTGCTATGGCTCAGGCGGTTAGCCGCCAGCCTCCCACCGCGGAGGCCCGGGTTCGATCCCGGCTTAATCGATGTGGGATTTGTATTGGACAAAGTGGTATTGGGACAGGTTTTTCCCCGAGTACTTCGGTTTTCCCCTGTCAATATCATTCCACCGGTACATCATTACATGGGAAAAATGAAAAACTAACAATCTTCATCTCAAGGTTGCACAATAAGCCTCAAGGCCGCGGTGCGTCCGTAGCGTCAGCTGCGGGTCCCTTCAGCATAAAACAACTGCCTTAGAAACGGCGTATATCAAACCATTGACAGGAATTAACGAGAACTCCCGGCTTCCGTCATAAAGTGTTTTGCCTTCCAGCATTGACGTTTCTGTCAAATGTGTCTTAGCCTTCTGCGATTCGTCAGGTATTGAATTGGGTTCCTTCGCCTTTACTTGATCAATTTTTCTTAGAGCATGCTGGAAAAACCTCATTGGTTAAAATTTAATTAACCCTTTAAAGACGACGCGTATCTGTTTTATATAAGGAATCGGTCTGTACCGCACTGTAAACACTCTCCACTTCGGTTATAAAAACCAGTCTCTTAATGTTTTATAAGGCAAAAGTTGCTGTTTGTTCTGAGATCCGTACAAAACACATAAACGCAATGTGGGCACCACGTAGAATTTTTTAATGTTAAACCTGGTGGTACGTAAAGTTACCGCTAGGCTTTAAGAGGTTAAAGGTCTCCTGGAAACAAAGGCCCTAAGTTAAAAGACACTGGAAAATAAGTGCATCTTACTCTTATACATTGTACAGTCACAACCAGAACATTCACTTTTAATACGTAATCAGGCTGCCAGTTTCAGCTCAAAGAGTCATCCTCAGGCCTGTGACAGAAAACTATGAAAATCAAAAACTTCATACATTTTGGTAAGAGGAAAATCTCCCCCCCCCCCTTTTACAGTTAAATATATAAAACGCATTATAATTGCAATACAAACATAATTTTTAATTAGGAATGCCTAAGACAAATTTTAAATACGTAATTGTAAAAAGGAAGGGACATTCCTCATACCAAAACATATGGAGTTTTTAATTTCCTTAGTTGTCTCTTATATGCCTTATGATGGCTAATTGAGCTGAAACCGGAAGCTTGATTAGGTTTTACCAGTGTGTGTTCTGGTTACGACTGTACGACAGATATGAGTAAAATATGTTTTTGCATGTACGTACCAGCGAGGGTGTCTAGTTGTAAAATCACGGAACAGTAACCTACGATTTAGGTTCAAGATGTCATTAGCCCAACCGACTCTAAAATTATTGTCAGTTAATATTATCTAAATCTAGTTTTGTGCTCGTTCAAGCGTAACGCTCCAGTGGTGTGGTCTCAGGGAGTATATTACACTGCTGTTACAACTACAGAGGAACAAGTGAAGCTTGAGAAATTATGGGAGATGTTTCCAGTTAGGGTGAATACACAGCTGAAATGGTGAACACTGCACTTCTAATTTCATAAGTTATAATTTTAAGAATGGTCGATATGTACGTCCAAAAAATATGTTTTCGCTGCGATTTGAACCCAATGCTTGCCCGAAACTTGCTTGTCCCTCTCAATTTATTGTAGCAGAGGATAGAAAATTTCACACCTAAACGCTGTATTGTGATTTGGTATCTGTCCCTGCCAGAGCACGTATAATTCGTCGAGTGTATTTATATTCCGGGCGCATGCGCCAAATCTGTCTGCACACATCAAAGGACCCGAGAACCACTGAAAGGATTTTCATAAAATTTGTTATTGTCGGGTTTTATCAAAAATCGCCCAACCATTGAAATTTTAGCTGAAATATGACATCTTATTTTTAAGAAATACACGCGGTTTTGCGCGCATCGAGAGCGGAGTTTAATAAGAAATTATCACACCGAAATACACGTGTTTCAAATAAGAACACACACACGTACATTTAAGGCTAATGATTTTTTTCCATAATTCTTGTGATTTCCGAAGGATCTTCACATAGCTGTAAGTGAATTGCGTATATATATCTATATATATAATAAAATAAAAATGTGTCACAATACATATATATATATGTATTGTGACTCTTAGAAATTGACGATATATATGAAGGTTTCCGGATGCCAGAATTTAACAATCAAGAATGGTGTTTCAAACAGAGAGTTGACCGTGTTACTCCGTGTTACTAATAATTAACCCTTTAAAGACGGAGCGTATCTGTTTTATATAAGGACTCAGTTCGTACCGCGCAGTAAACACTCTCCACTTCGGTTATAAAAACCAGTCTCTTAATGTTTTATAAGGCAAAAGTTGCTGTTTGTTCTGAGATCCGTACAAAACACATAAAGGCAATGTGGGCACCACGTAGAATTCTTTAATGTTAAACCTGGTGGTATGTAAAGTTACCGCTAGGCTTTAAAAGGTTAAACAAAACTTCTCGTACCGGACTTCGTACGAGTATATCGCCATGTACATAAATATACAGAGTGTCTCACGCGTTTTTACTTGAAGCGTTGGGAAGTAGGAGCTTGGTTATTGTAGGAGGGTCTCAAGTCCCTTTATGTATCATGTATTTTTATATTATACATATATAAGGTCTCAGAACCTTTGATTCAATGGCGTATTTACTGTTTCTTCTATATACGAATTTATTTGGCATTTGACAGCTTCTGTTTTAATCCGAATATTGCGTTTAACATTTATCCAGCTAATGTGGAATATATGTTGAGCTGCCAATAATGCCAGCACCACTCGGCTACCAACTAGGCCCTTAAGGCCCTAGTTGGTAGCCGAGTAAGTGTGTGCACACAGATATGACATAGGACGTCTTTCACGATTGATTCAGTGTTGAGACATTGTGCAGAGAGAGAGAGAGAGAGAGAGAGAGAGAGAGAGAGAGACAGAGAGGCTCCTTTCAGCGTTGCCAAATGTAGGTCACCAAATATTACACATTAGTGGTGCTGGCATTATTAGCAGCTCACCATATATTCCACAATAGCAGGATAAAAGTTAAGTTGTTATTCTTCTTTCGTCAATAACTGGTTATTAGACCATGGGCCTTCAACCCGCTGTCCGCCAGGTTACATTATGCAACCTCAGGCTATGTTTGTAAATTGTGTATATAGTATAAAAATTACACAATACCTTAGGCGGTGGCGTGTACCACTTATTGTTATGTTTCCACGTGCGGTCAGCGAAAGAGCCTACAATAAGGGGTCAGGCGATTTGCTGTAAAAAGTTTGGGCGCCCGTGTATTAAATTGACATGCAATTGCGTCGACCTTAGAATACATGTATAAGGGATGTCTCAAGAGAATTTTATAATGCGCTCTTTTGGGATATTATGCAACGTCGTATGATAATTGTTTACCGACGTTTCGGGACAACGTATCGGTGCCATCTTCAAGGGTAAAGGGTCCGAGAAGGAAATAAGATATCCCAGAGGAGCGCAGATGTCATTAACATCGCAACGGAATCCTGAAATCAAGGTTTGTAGTAACTGTTTTTTATAAACTTTGTGAAGTGAACCTGTGAGATAATAAAACATGTCAGTCCAGTGTCTTCTGCTACTATTCAGGTATGTGTGAATTTTGTAATGATTTTTTGTACCTGTTTGAAAAAAAACTTGCTTGACAATGCATGACTAAATGCAGAGGGCAGGTCGCGAAATTCACCGTTTGCATGGCGTGTCTGTCATAAAATTTAACGTAATAATAAATTTTTTATTTTGGTATTCGGTTGGATCGTTACGTTAGAGCGCCTTGCACGAAAGGTTTATAATGAACAAGACTGCATACTTTTTACCCCCTTTCCTCGCCAAGTTTCCCCCATCATCCCTTGCTGAGCGTATTAGCCCCCCTTTTCTTCTTCAATACATTTACCTTCCCTTCCTACATCATTTACTTCCATCACTTACCTTTTTATACAGTTTCCTTCTTTAAAATTTTCTTTTTTATAGCAAGGACGGATGAATGGCTTGACTGCTGTGCTGCTGGGGGAAGGAGTGTTGATGACCATTTTCATCCGGCCTGGTCTTTTTTTTTTTTAATTTTGTGAACGTGTAAACTAATCATCATTTGTCTGAGGTTAATGCTTAGAAATCCGGGGGTTTAGGTAGCCTGAATTGCAGGTATGCACTTTCTGTGTCGGTGATTAACGTTTTCAGAGCCATAAATAACCCGAACTGTACTTAAGGACTGTACTTAACCTTGCAATACGGTTACAAGAAGACTGAATTTGGTTTTATATGTTACGTATTACACACATTGTTTCTCTACACTTATTTAACTGACTGGTCGTTATAAACGAGACGCAGTTTGCTTACTGCGCGGTACGGTCTGATTCTTTGTGTAAAAGTCATTTAATTTTTGTCTTTGCACTGTTAATATGAGATTGGTGTATTTTTAACCACGTCCAGGAATGGGGTATACTGAATGTCCTCCATGCCATCTCCTAATACCGTATTCGTGGGAATTTTGGGGGATGGGGAGTGGTTTTATTCGTGTTTTTCCAGTTTTGCGGGTGTCACATAATGTTCTATTTCACATTTGGAACAATTTTATCGTACTATAATTTAATTAATGTAGTATATGTACTAAATTTCACTTTTTTGTATCTGTATTCCAAGATTCGTGTTAATAGTCTTGTAAATAATTATTTTCAATAAATATATGTCTTGGTATGCAAAGATAAAAGACAAGGTGTGCAACATGGTAAAATATGAAGAAATATAATGTACATTCTCTTACATAGTTAAGAAATGAATTGCTGGTTTCATTGGTATGCTCTATTTCAGTACGTGCTGAAACTATAGCGATTAGTTCTTATACGCGCGTTTGCAAAATAAATTGCGAAAAGCGACTGTTAGCTTCGTCATGTCTGTCCATCTGTCCGTCCGCATGCCACATCTCGGCTCCCACTGGACAGATTTTCATGAAATTTTGTATTTTATTACTTTTCGAAAACGATCGAGAAAATTAAAGTTTTATTAAAATCTGACAAGAATAACGGGTACTTTACATGAAAACTTCTGTATATTCATGATAATATCTCGCGGAGTTCTTATTAGATTGAGAAATGTTTGAGACAAAACTTGTAGAGAAAATCAAAACACACATTTTATGTTCAGCAACTTTTTCCCGAGAATCGTGCCGTTTATGAGATAGTGTGGAGAAATATGGTACAGCCAGTCAGGCCACAGATGGCAATATAATATGGCGCAGAAAAGAGGCAAGAATAGGGACACATTCATAATACGTAATACTTATTGCTCTTCCACGGCGACAATGGTTATGCGAACGCGTCTGAATGAAACGTTACACTATATTACATGTCTTGTTATAATAGACCGAGGTAATTAAAAATATTCTGTGTGCAATTGTTGAGGTTGGAGCATCGTGCTTAAATTCTTACACTACATTGTTCGACAGTAGCTACGTATTCTAATTTGTATCCTATAACTCTTCTATAAAATTCTAGGAGAAAGTGTGTTGTAGACAGCCCTACCCCGTTTTCTACACTTTTTTAATGTTCGCGAGGATTAGATTTTTGCTTTTCGTTCAAATTAACCCTCCGTCTCTTGAGAAGAACTTCATCGTATGTCATTTCCACTACTTTAGCGCTTGTGTTTTGTTGCCTCCTTCATAGAGCCCTGTCTGTCTCCAGGCCTGCTGTTCGTAGTTCCTCTTGTTCTGATCTCCACGTGGAAAGCGACTCTCCTTCCTCGTCTTCAGTTACCACTAACTCTTGAAAAGCATATTAAAAAACCTCCCTGCAGTTCCTACCTGTAAATTACGTGTAGACCCACTGGAATACGAGTTTCACTGCTCTTCTTCTTGTAGTTTAGTGTTTAAAAATCTGTGGAGCTTGTCTGCCACTCTCTTTTCACTGTTTCATGAGGTGGTGCTTGAACAGAGTAACATATTACTCTCTTTTTGTCTTGTGACTTTTTTAAGTGCTGTCACCAGTACTCAGACGCCATGTCTAGACGCATGCAGAGAAAACAGTACACCGTGCAAACTTGTAGATACCTTTCAGAAATTTTATGAACACCCTGTATACAAATTTAAAGTATAAGGTAGATGAAATTTCAGAAATTACAGAACAGATTCCACTGAAATCTGTGTATCTGTCTACCAGACTACACGGTGTTACATCCCAGAATACTCATTCACTACCGCGAGAACTTCAAATCTCTAGCAGAAATGTTTTCTATCCATATTACTTTAAATTTTCTTCTTTTGCTCTCAGACTCCCTTCATATACTTTGATACACCATATACGGCCTGTACTGGGTATAATTTTAGATAAAGGAGGTATAAACGTTCTAGAATCAGCATAGTTTAAGTTAAGGAGCTTCTCAGAAAGGGAAACACACCAACAGGGTACAATAAAGAACAGAAAAGAGAATAAGAATGAAGAGCTTGGCTTAGTTACACACCAAGAACACATTTCACTGTCTCATTTCCCCCCCCCCCCGGTCCCTGGAGTGGGATATATTTCTTCTACAGTGATGCTCTTTGCTACCGCCCTACCTGCGTCATTGGTTTGAGCTAACACGGTAACGTATGTGCGCAGAAGAGGAAAAACTTAATTCCTGGAAATTTTGTTGCCCATTTATTTGTTCAGGCGGACAATTTGATGAATGTTTTAGCTATCATTTCAATTAGAATAATCATAATTTTATTCTGTAATGACAAAATATTACATAAACTGGAATGTAGTTATAATTTATCAAATTACCTTCCACGTTTTTGTATGCCCAGATGTACGTGTCTGATTTACATTAAATAATTGAGGGGTAAAATATTACGAATTTTTATATAAAATCGGCGCAGTCTCATTGCCTACTTGCCATTGCCATTTAGGGGCCTTGAATATTTAATTGATGATTAAATTTGGACGATGTAACTCTGCGAAGTAAGACAATTAATATGTATTCACTTGTCCAGTGCTTCCGAACTTCAGAAAGAGTGCTGTTTGTTTGAGGGTTTCCAAGTTTTGCCACCTTCTCCTAGTGGCAAATATCCTGTTATAATAGATAAAGGTAAAGCAGTCCCATTACAGGCCTGGTCAGGCCCTTAGGATTCCAGGAGGTTGAGGCTCCCAGATTTCTAGACAATCGGCACATGAAGGTTGTCAGCCATATGCACCGGCCGCGTTTACCCTCCAGGACATATTCCTGGTACTCATTTCTGTTAGAGGCTGAGTCGACCCCAGGGCCATAGTGCGACCGACAGGATTATGCCAATGAAAAAAAATCCAATGGCACCATCGGGAATCGAACCCGTGACCTTCCGGTTTGTAGCACAGTGCCTCAACCAACTGGGCTACCGCTGTTATAGATATGAGTATTGAATTTTGGTGGAGTGATACTGACTGGGGAGATCGAGTACAGGGAAGCACCTTTCCCCTGCTGCTTTGACCAGCATAAGGCTGTGACGGAGTGATCCGGGATTGAATCCCGGTCTGAAGAGTAAGTGTCTGCTGACAAACAGTCTGAAATATGGTACGGCCATTTGAAGCATGAACTTTGTATAAGGCTATTGGTAGGGGCGGGGGGCGAATGGTGCGCCCTGTCCGGGCAGCAAATTTCAAGGGGCAATGAATTGGGCAGCAAAATGAATATTTAAAATGAAGAAACTGACTTTCAGCACTCTACAAATCTTCTGTCACTGAGCCGAATATAAGGCCATGCAATACGTAATTGTGATTTTTATAAGCCCAGATTTTCTGTTAAGGCCGGGCATTGCAATTCCTCGGTCCGGGTTCGAAGAAAACGTAGGTAAGTCATTGGCTGCTCGAGAAGCAAATTCTCACGTTTCCCTAAACACACTGTGTCTCGAATAAAAAAAACCAAGAGTATTGCACTTCTCTGGGGAAATAGTCGCTCTTTCGTACGTACAATACAAAGAAGAAAGGCTAACTGGATTGGTCACATCTTGCTTAGAAACTGCTTCTAAGACATGTGATTGAAGGAAAGTTGGAGGGAAGGATAGAAGCGGCGTGAAGACGAGGAAGAAGGCATAAGCAGCTACTAGATGACCTTAAGGAAAAGAGAAGATATTGTAAATTGAAAGAGGAAGCACTAGATCACACTCTGTGGAGAACTCGCTTTGGAACAGGCTGCGGACCTGTCCTAAGACAGACCACAGGATGAACGAATGGATGAATGAAAATGAATGAATGAATGAATGAATGAATCAATCAATCAATGGACCACTGTTTATTCCGAGAACCACATGAAGCATTTCGATAGCTAATTGTACAATCTCCAAGGTAGATAAGGTTTTTAAATTTTGGAACAAAACGTACACGTAGGAATGAGAGCTGTTTACAGGAATTAAAACCGGTAAGTTTTAAGAGTAATTGTATTTAATTCCTCCCATATGTGTATTGCGGCCCGTGGGACTTACGAATTAATGGCTATATAATATTATTTCCATATTCTGTCAATTTGTTTTGGGACAGCCCGTTACGAAAGTTTAATAAATTCTGCGGTGACTGTTAGAGAACGCAAATAAACATACGGGGCACTCAGATTACACTGAAAATAATTTATTAAACGAACCGTAATTTTACACAATACAGCAAGAACATCAAATAGAACGCAGCAAGGAGACTATTATAGAAGTAAAAGTAGAGAGGGTTAGAGTATAATATTTTTCTTGTATTGTAGTTCATAACAGAATGATCATAATGCTGCTTAGAACACCGCAATCGAAATCTGAACTTGGAGCGTCACAATCCTGCAGTACTCTGTCACACTCCTGCAGTACTCTGTCGCATTCCTGCAGTACACTGTCACAATCCTGCAGTACTCTGTCACACTCCTGCAGTACACTGTCACAATCCTGCAGTACTCTGTCACACTCCTGCAGTACACTGTCACAATCCTGCAGTACTCTGTCGCACTCCTGCAGTACTCTGTCGCACTCCTGCAGTACTCTGTCACACTCCTGCAGTACTCTGTCACACTCCTGCAGTACTCTGTCACACTCGTGCAGTACACTGTCGCACTCCTGCAGTACTCTGTCGCACTCCTGCAGTACACTGTCACAATCCTGCAGTACTCTGTCGCACTCCTGCAGTACTCTGTCACACTCCTGCAGTACTCTGTCACACTCCTGCAGTACACTGTCACAATCCTGCAGTACTCTGTCGCACTCCTGCAGTACTCTGTCGCACTCCTGCAGTACTCTGTCGCACTCCTGCAGTACTCTGTCACACTCCTGCAGTACACTGTCACAATCCTGCAGTTCTCTGTCACAATCTGTGAGCCAGTATATGATTCAACACCTGCTGTGTGTTACCACTGGGCGCCACAATTCTTACATTCGCAGGGCGCGGGGAAATTTATGTAATGGAGAAATGCGGGGTTACCTGAACGTCAAATAAGAACTGCGGGAAGAAAGGAGTCTAAGAGCCGTTTAATATATGCAATACGCATTGTTTAAAGTACGTAAGGTATTGCTTTGAGCAAATGTCCTACATGAACACCAGTGTGATAAATGGATTTTAGTAAAGCAGCATGAAAGGAAAACTGAGAGAGAGGAGATGACCGTTGTCGAGTGCAGTTGCAGAGTGTACATTATATGAACTTAAAAAACCAAGATATAGAGGACCAAATATGGAGAATTGGAGTGAAAATTTTGTGGATTTTGGATGCACGTTGACAGAACATTCGTCAAAAATGAAAGACATACATATTCCAAGATAAGCGTATTATACAATCCAGCTGGCAGGAAAACGTATGTCGATCAAAGTATAGAAGGACCAACACCCATGCAAACGGATCGAGGGTGGAATGGCTTACAACCTACTGCTTATGATGAAAGGTGTAAGTTTTTGTCTTATAAATACCAATCAAGATACGAAGCTTATTAAACTGATGCATTATTAGATCGCAACTCAGATACTAGGTTTCCAGTAATAATACAGTCGAACCCGGTTAAAAAGACATCATTTTATACTACACCTCGTCTGTTATTTTTCCAATGGCGCAACAGCCCCTAGTGGGCCAGGGCCTCTTCATTACGAAGGCTTCGCGATCGCACTCAGACACACCACACTCGGTAGGACTCCTCTGGACGAGTGATCAGCCCGACGCAGAGATCTCTGACAACACACCTCGTCTATAGCGTCAGATACTCTGTGGTACCAATTAATTCCTTGCTGATAACCCTAACATTATATTACTGTGTTCGAACAACGCTCGTTTATAACGACACAAAATATTCAGTCCCTTACGTGACGTTATAACCGAGTTCGACTGTATATTATTAGTACAGAATTTGTCATTTATACTCATGAGTGTAAATTTATATTTATTATTTTAAACATACAAAGGAATGTTCATCACAGAAGTCAAAAACAAGGAACAAATTTAGTTCTTACATGCTGACTTGATATCAGAACACAAAAAGTTTCATCATATCAGCCTTCTGGAGTAGTCTTTATGTTTAATAAATAAGCATCGCGTAGTGAATATTTTGGGTGTAGAATGTGATGTTTGCTTACTGAATTAAATTTATATTCTGCTTTACGTGACGGAATTATTTCCATTTTTATGTTCTGATAGGCACTTTTATCGTGTCTGTCGTGTCAGTGAAAATACGTCAGAACAAATTTGCGTTTCATTGTAACTATACTTGATGGTAATTTTTGCGTTCAGGGTAACCGACTTAACGGACGCCAGCCTATCCTGTTCCTTACATATTATTGAGTTACGTAAAAATTACTTTCGCGCTGCTACAAAATATGATAGAAATATTTTAAGTACGGCGTTGGAGTTGCCTGCAATGTCTTGACGTTCTTATCAAGTTTTGTGAAAATTGTTTGAATGATTCAGAATTAAAATTCAAGGCGCACCCAAGGGACAGAATATTTATTTCGTGTGCCTATAATACTAGGCATTATGGCAAATAATTTGAGAAGAGAGTCTGTAAGTTTCGACTTGCCTTCCGTAAATGTGAAATTTTGAGTGTACCGCGGCGCCCAGCACGACCCACTTCACACGCTCTGTCAGGACGAGATATCTTCACATCATAACAGAACGAGGCACATGTTTGTATACACGCACCATAAAGAGCGTAAACAGCTGGAAACTTCTAGCTCGAACGGCTCACCTTTAAACATTTTGAATTTGCAACATTGTAGTTTTATTATTATTATTGTTTTATTATTATTATTATTATTATTATTATTATTATTATTATTTTGTTCTGTTTCGTGTTGTGTTTTGTATTTGTGACGATGTGTTTTGCTTGTGTCCTTTGAACTGCATTAAATTAAATTGAATTGTAATTGTTATTAGGGATAGCTGTATATTCAATGTAGTTCTGTTTTAATTAATGATTTGTTATTATTATAACAAATTCTGCGTTAATCTGTCACATTTTTAAATTAATTTATCTGTGTCTTTCCGCTTTATAGGGGGTTTGCCCCAGTACTTTTATGTTACTTACTGCAATATTGGTTTTGTTTTGTCTGTTTACTGTTTTGTTTTTGTGTATTTGTACTGTTTTGTGTTGTATTTGTGCTGTGTGCTCGCTTTGTAATTGGCACTTGTGCTGTTAAGCCGGCACATTAAAGAAAAACCATTGAATTTAATTGAATTTTTCTATTTTAGAATTGTAATATTTTAATAATTTTAAGAAAGGTGACACAGTACCTACATAAGCGTGCTGACTTTGTACTCCTACGTCAGAATAAGTCCCTGATGATGGCAGCCCGGTGCCGAAACATGTAGCAGTTTTATGCTTCTGAAAATATTTTATTAAGTACATATGTTGGTTCAGGTATTAATTACAAATATATCATTTTACTGCTTAACTTGTATTGCCACGTACTTAGTTAATTCCTCCTGATGAGGAGATATAAAGGTTGTGCTTCTGACGTGAGAAAACTCCATCGACTCATCTCTCTTTAAGATATGTTTAGCCACATGTTCCGAGAGTAGCAGGCCACGGACAGGCGGAAAGACGTGGAAGCACTTTTTTCATTCTGTGAGAGTCAGTGCAGTGTATGAAAGTGAATGTTTGAAGAGGATGTGAATTAATGGGAACATTATTTCTTTTCAAAACAGGTACGCAGAATTTGCATAATTGAAATTGTAAATGAACAGAGGTATTTCAGTAAACTCTATTTGCATAAGCCGCCTGTTAATTTCAAATGTACTCAGCAACATCGCATCATATAAGACCGAATGTGTTGAGTGTGTGTAACTCCATTTCTCGTTGGCAGTACCAGGAAATCACCGTCAAACCAATCAATTTTGCTGGAATTTTTGAACTTACAAATCAGTGTGTTGTTGTTTATAGTAATTTACAATTACAGTCAAACCCAAAAATTCATTTATTGTTAAATCATTCAGTTTTTACGTAATTATGCAACGTGTTTCAGCCATTACCGCCGATGTCGGTACACAATGATGAAAAAAGATGTTTCGTTTGTCATTATTGGTATGGGCGAAGCGTTGTTTCAAATACGCTTGCAAAATTTTAATTGGAAGTAAAGTGAACGAGCGAGACAATTTCGTATTTAAAGATGTACAGTGAGAAGATAGTACTAAATAATTGTTTCCTATAAACATTAAGTCGTAAACTAGGATCAACTGGTTTGTGGTAAATACTAGTGGATGGCTTTTGCGAAAATTTCAAAAAAATGTCAGACTTTCTGTCGTCAATATTTTCAAGGACTTTATTTACGTAGTTTCAAAGTTGACACTTTATGAACAGAATTATGTATACTCTACTCTCTTTGTACTTTGTGACTTTCAGTATTACACGTTTATTCGTATAACTAACAGTTTTTCTAGAACTTACAGTAATTTACCAGTTGTACATATTTAGACGCTTATTTCTCTACATCTTTTAATAACTATTTTGCCTTAGTTAACATGTGTTTGACAATTACGTACTTACACTATAAGTTAATTTCCCTTTTGACATTGTTATTCTCTCTATTTTCCAGTACTCTTATGAGATTTAAATTTGAAAATAAGTGCTGCTTTTCCACGTAATAATTTCTGAATTTTTATCCTGACCCATCTTTATTAAGAGCTTAATACAGGAAGTACAAAACTAAATTGAAAAAGAAGGTTGACAAATAAATACGAAAAATGTATTAGTAAAGGAGACTAAAGCTGATAGTGTGAGTATAATATTACTATACACAAGGAAAGTAGGGTAATGTAGATTGTCACTGATGAAGGAAGAATTAAGTATCGCAGTCGCTATGAATGTTGAATTTTTATGAGATATATCAAAGATGTTGGTAATTCCGTTCCTTACAGATTTGTAGTAATCTGGCGGATTTGTGTGGCATATGGAATACATAGCAAGTACCTTTATTAATCGTGACCAAATTAAAACCGGAAGTGGATCTCATATTCGTGTGTATCGTTGTCGAATAACTTCCGTGTATTGGTTAGATTGATTTGCGTTTGAGGGTAGCAATGTGGCTGCTGCAGTTGGTGGAGTGACACAGGGTTGCCATCCGTCATTACGTAGAACCAGTTACGTACAGTCCAAATTGTACGAACATTTCTGAGCCCTGCATCACATTTGTTTCATTCTTCGTCGCGACCAGTGCATTTTATAACATAAGCGAAAATAAAGATGTGTAATGATGAAGTTATTCACATATTTTGAAATGATTTGTATTCACCCTGCATAAGCTTACTCGTGCAATGCTAATTAAATAAGCACCACCTCTGTACCATACGCAATTGTAATAAAGTTTTTTTTTCAAATTTATTTGCATTATTTCCTACGTTTTTCTGCATGTGCTTGGCAATAATGGGGGAAATATAAAACCAGTAGTAACTTCCGGTATTTTGTAACAATGATTTCCGTGATGGGGGCTGAGCACTGGCTGAAGTATGTCGGAAATAACACTGCAAAAAAATTGCGAATTTATAGTGTAGGAAGGCGGTGGTTTATTGAGTGTCATTGCACTCAGGTTTTGTTTCTTGCATCTTCTGTTTCTTCCTTTGATTTCATTTTCCTGTTTTTTGACGTATTCCTTCTTTCCACTACTTCATTTTTTGATTCTTTCTTATGTGCGATTGGAGGTTCTCAGAGCTGTGACTACAAAGATATTTATTCTAAGATGTGTCTCGCTGCACTCTCATAGTAATGTACCGGCGTTCTGAGCTGTGCCTCATTGCGCTATGGTAGTAATGTACCGGCGTTCTGAGCTGTGCCTCATTGCGCTATGGTAGTGATGTACCGGCGTTCTGAGC
This sequence comes from Coptotermes formosanus, assembly GCA_013340265.1. Lineage (NCBI taxonomy): Eukaryota > Metazoa > Arthropoda > Insecta > Blattodea > Rhinotermitidae > Coptotermes > Coptotermes formosanus. The sequence goes on along the minus strand of BLKM01000867.1, from coordinate 52,115 downwards.
TGTGCCTCATTGCGCTATGGTAGTAATGTACCGGCGTTCTGAACTGTGCCTCATTGCGCTATGGTAGTGATGTACCGGCGTTCTGTGCTGTGCCTCATTGCAGTGTGGTAGAAATGTACCGGCTTTCTGAGATGTGACTCACTGCAGTCTGGCAGAAATATACCAGCACTCTGGAGCGCCTGCTGATTCTCTCATCACAGTAGTTTAGATGCTTCTCACCCCCAGAGTTTAGAAGGCAGCCATCTTTCTGCTTTTGTTTCTTTCTTTTTCTTTTTATTTCTTTCTGCCTGTAGTTTTGTTCTTAATTTAACCTTAGGAATCTACCTCTACCATCATGGTACTTTTGAAACAAGTACAAATCAAGGTTTTTTCAACAAGTTTTAAGATAAACAAATCCCATGACAGAGGAGTACCACATATTCAAAACATGCTGCTAGACATATCCCTCCGTTCTAATTTGGACGGGCAGAAAGGCACGTAGTAATAGAACAGGGAACCGGCGTATTCCAGTGGCTGTGGTAACCAGAGTATGAGATGTATTACCTTCATTTCGATTTGTGTCGTGGTCTAGAATTTTTTCTTTTGTCTGGAACATTCAGATCAGTTGTGGGGCACCCAGACTCCTATTCAATGCATACCGACACCCTTTTCACCAGGTGTGAAGTGGCCGGCTCTACCAAGCGTCCTTTTCGGTGGATCCTATTGTCCTTTGCTCTGGAGTGAAGTAGTGAGAATGCGAGTTTGACCACCCACTTCCATTCTGTGCCGAGGTTAAGAATTATTATAGCTTTAAGCCTACTTGTAATTCCTTACTACCCCCTTGTGGTGTGTAAAACGAAAATGCTTCTGTCTTCAAACAGAAATTTTCTTTTATACAGGGTCTGAATACCGTAAACCAATGGAGCCGTGTGTTACTCCGCCTGCTTTCTCCAGAACTGGTTGAGTTTTGAGGTTTATAATGACGTCACTTAGTACATTCCGGCACTTATTTTGGTTTAGGAGGCAGTTGCTGCTTCCGTCTCCTGTGTAGACGAAAACGTGATGTTTATTAACCTTTTAAAGCCTAGCGGTAACTTTACATACCACCAGGTTTAACATAAAAAAATTCTACGTGGTGCCCACATTGCGTGTATGTGTTTTGTACGGATCTCAGAGCAAACAGCAACTTTTGCCTTATAACACATTAAGAGACTGGTTTTTATAACCGAAGTGGAGAGTGTTTACAGCGCGGTACGCACTGAGTCCTTATATAAAACAGATACGCTTCATCTTTAAAGGGTTAACATTCGACACTCCTGCATTTTCCCCACACAGTGTATTTATGGGTTTTGTACGGATCTCAGAACAAACAGCAACTTTTGCCTTATAAAACATTAAGAGACTGGTTTTTATAACCGAAGTGGAGAGTGTTTACAGCGCGGTGCGCACTGAGTCCTTACATAAAACAGATAAGTTTCGTCTTTAAAGGGTTAAACAATCGTTACATATTTACGACACTACATGCATTTCTATCCAAGAAGAAGGCACTCTTTGTTAGTTCTTTGTATTCTTTCACGTGGTTTTACTCTGTTTATAATATTAGGAACTATGATATCACGTGCGAACCCAGAATTTTTCCTTGGGGGGGGGCCCCCGGCTGACCCTAAGGCCACATGTAATTTATTTTTATTTAAAAATTATATTATAAAAATCATGTATTTACAACATAACGCTGTTTGCAACTGCATTTATATACATACGAATATAATTACATGTTCCATGAGTCAATCACAGTGTCCTATCTTCTTGTTTTTTAATTTTATTAATTTATTTTTCAAAATTCTTATGCGCTAGCCATCAGCTGATTTCAGTGGCTGATTTCGGCTGAAGGGTAAATCACGTAAAACATTTGGTACCATATCTACAAAATCTGCTTTTTGAATTTTCGGTTTTGGGTAGTTTGGGGACTGCAGCCCGGAAGCACCTCTCTTGGCTGCGCCCCTGTTTGATATAATTTTTCCGAAAACTCTGTTTCGGACTCTTTTTTTTCTGAAGTTTAAATACGATTTTCTTTCATTCTACCTCAGCCTTAGTTTGTAGCTAGCAGCTGATTTCGTTTTTGTGTCCAGAATAGAAGCGTATTTCTTTTATGGGTAGGAAACAAAGCGACTTGATGGAAGACAGAATTCAAGTTTCATCCGGTAATGCAACTTTCGGCTGAAGGAACAATGACGGTTGCCAGTGTCGAGACTTTTCGCTCTGATGCTCTTTCGATGAGCACTGTACTTGCATATTTCTAGAATCAATTTCTTTTACAGAAAAACTTTTTTTTGTAAAAAATGATATCAAAGAAGAATAAGGCTTTGAACTCAAATTGACCTCGCACAAGTTTTAAGTGACTTCCTAGAGGAGGTTTGTACTTGAAAATCTAAGAGTTTCTCTGGTGTTCAAGCAACGACCCTCATTATATGAAATCCCGACTTTTATTACTATCTGAACAAGAGGCAGCCATTCTTCCGTATCCTAATCCAGAAGTATCTATTCTTTGCCCTAAAATTTTTATTTATTTAAAATCCGTTTTAATATTCTCCTTTCTACGCCTAAGCATTCAAAGTCTTTTTTTCTTCTCAGATTTCACAACCAAGACCCTACATGTGTTTCTCCGTAACCCCACACGTGCCACCACATACATTACACAGCCACCTTAATCTTATCATTCGAATACTAATTGCTGAGCAGGAAGAATAATGGAACTCCTCATCATGATATTTCCTGCAGCCTCCTGCTTCTTCCTTTGTCTTAGGCACAAAAATCTTTCTCGGCCCTCGATACCGAACTTTCATCTTAAAATATTCTTTCAGCGTTACAAACCAGCTAGTGGTAACGGAGACCGTTACAGTGTATTGTTTGTTCTGTTAATTCTCGCACATCCGCTTCATCCAGTCTTAGATATTTTCAATGTGAAGTTATTTTCCAGTGAATACAGCAACAGGCTGCTGACATTAAACACTTAACGTCCGTCTGATATTGAAACGTAAGGAAAATTATAAGTATATATTTGAATTTTGTTCTACTATCTGGCCTAGTAAGTCGTTTTACACACGTTTTATTGGCAGCTAGTTTCGGCTTATAAAAGAGCCATCATCAGGCCGTGACAAAAACTGTAAGTTGGTAACCCTAATTGTTGCAGGTAGGAGATGTCCTCCTTGACATCAGCGAATACATTGCAAATGTATATAATAATTAGAAATATTATGTGTATTTATTATAGCCCGAGTAAAATGTTAAAACTGAGGTAAATATTAAAGGAAACTTTATAAATGCAATGGAAATATATATTTTAGTCAAGAATGCATAAGACGAAAGTTAATAACAAGTTATAGCAACATGGCGGACGAATTTTGGCACACGTTTGACCTAAATTTTCAAATGTCAATTTTTTTTTGGTGCACTGAAATTTCGGTTAATGCCAGCTTAAGAATGAGTGAAGCCTCACCTCTACTCCCCACATGTACCTCTGTGATGTGAACGGATGTACGTCACGTGTGCTTTCGCGACGGTATTTTGTTGGTGGAAATTTCGCGACTTATGAGCAATGAATCATTTGCAGGGCTTGCAACTCCAGTTATAGTGTTTATCGCATTGTACTATATTAACTCTTGTACCTCTCGAAATAGACAATGTTTATTCATGAGCGTGCTGTCTCGTGTGTGTGTGTGTGTGTGTGTGTGTGTTTGTGTATGTGTGTGTGTATGTGTGTGTGTGTGTGTGTGTGTGTGTGTGTGTTTGTGTATGTCTGTGTGTATGTGTGTGTGTGTGTGTTTGTTAAAACACAAAGTACACTGCAATGCACTGGATCAGGATTTATGCTATGTGTGGAAATACTGTCTCTTTTTTCTCTACTGTCGCGTAATATAGAGGGACATGTCAGCACCCACATACCTGTTTATTACAGCGTTAGTCTTAGAGGAACTGACAAGGTGTTTATGTCGAAAACATTGAGGCTGTACATAGGTCAGTCATTCATGCACTGGTATTATTATTATTATTAGGAGACCGACTACTTACAAATTCATATTTGCAAATAATGAGGTATCATTTTTCATCTTAGACGTCCGTTTGTGGTGAGCCGGGATAGCGCAGTCGATATAGCGACTTGCTACGGGTTGGACGGTTCGGGATCGAATCCCGGTGGGGGCGAGATTTTCCGCAGCCGTCCAGACCGGCCCTGGGGCCCACCCAGCCTCCTGTACAATGAGTACCAGGTCTCTTTCCCGGGGGTAAAGCGGCCGGGGCGTGGGGCTAGGCAACCCATCCCCTCCTCGTGCGGAGGCTCACGAATGGGTATAGCTATACCTCTACTCCCCTCTTGGGCCCTCAGGGCCTGTTATAGGATGAACCTTTACCTTTACATCACTTTGTGTTTCATAAAACAAGGTAAAGGTAAAACAATCCCTGTACAGGCCTGGACAGGCCCTGAGGGTTCCAGGAGGTTGAGGCTGCTAGAGTTCAAGAAGGTGGTAAAGATGTCAGCCGTTTGCACCGGCCGTCTTTACCTCCAGGAAATATCCCACGTTCTTATTTCTGTTAGAGGCTGAGTCGTCTGCAGGGCCATAGTGCGGCCGGAATCATATGGTATGAGCTGACATATCGGTCTGCCAACATGTACGTTACGCATGCAACTGTAATTTAAAAAGGTAAAGGTCGCCCTATAACAGGCCCTGAGGGCCCAAGAGGGGGAGTAGAGGTATAGCTCTACCCGTTCGTGAGCCTCGTCACGAGGAGAGGATGGGGTGGCTAGCCCCACGTCCCGGCCGCTTTACCCCCGGGAAAGAGACCCGGTACCCATTGTGCAGGATGCTGGGTGGGCCCCAGGGCCGGTCTGGACGGCTGCGGAAAATCTCGCCCCCACCGGGATTCGATCCCCGGACCCTCCAGACCGTAGCGAATCGCTATACCGACTGAGCTATCCCGGCCCACTGCAACTGTAATTTATTTTATGTAAAATATTAGCCTTTATATCATCTAAATGGGTTTCGAAGCACGTTGGCATACACTTTAAAAATTTGATAGTAATGTTACTAAACTCTTATGTCAAAGGCAATGACATGCTAATTTGTAAGAGGTCTAATTTTACTTACGTGCCCAAATTTAACAGCATGTCGTGTTAAGATGTATACAGGTGTAACGCAGTCTTAGCTACATCACGGTGTACTCGTATATGAAGCAATTTAAAATTCCGTAATGAGCATATTGCTTGTGTGTGTACGCAACATATAGTATTTGTTACACTAAAATATAGTTATATAAAAGTTATTAAATAAGGTTATATGATACGGATTATGTCATTTCTTGCAAAATTGATCTTCTGTTATTTATTACTGCAACACTTGTTTTAATGTGAATTATTGACATTAAGTTCGCCTGCATGTTTTCGGCCGAAACGTGTTGCCGATTTCTGTGTGTTAACCTTTTAAAGCCTAGCGGTAACTTTACGTACCACCAGGTTTAACATTCAACAATTCTACACGGTGTTCACGTTGCGTTTATATGTTTTGTACGGATCTCCGAATAAACAGCGATTTCTGCCTTGTACAACATTAACAGAGGGATTTATATAACCGAGACGGAGGGCGTTTACAGCGCGGTACGAACTGAGTCCTTATATAAAACAGACACGCTTCGTCTTTAAAGGGTTAATAGGGAAACTGACGTATGTGCAATCGGTAATGTGTCTATATATAGCATGGGACAAACCGAGGTGCCTTCCTCGCAACACATTATAAGATTTATGGAAGTCATAACAAGTGATAATATTACTATATTGAGAATATATGTGTTTTTAAAAATATATTTCACCCGGATTTTTAATTTATTAGATGAAAAAAGAAGTGAAAGAAATGATTATGATGATGATGATGATGAATGAGAAAGCAGCGAAGATGTACTTACAGCGAAATAGGGTGGTAAAATTTAATACATGGGTATAGAAATAATACAAATACTAACACATACAAATATGCTCCTATTACAGTAGCCTTGAGTATAATAAGTATTTATAAATGTGTCGTAATTCAGACATTTCGTAAGTCCTTTTCGGGATTGTAAGGTTTGTGATAAAATGCAGAAAGCAACGTTCTGTTTTCTGAGGTTTGGCGTTTGCAAAGCGTGAGTGATGGTATTACGTTATTCTTTCATCTGACTCCCTGCGGTTTGGTAAATAGGCGCCAACGTTTTTTTAAAAATTTGCAGCCAGCAGTAGTCTCCCGCACTGCCGCTACAGGCAGTGAGTTCCTCAGAAGTTTTGTAGCTGTCTAAAAATATGCACTCACGTAGAATCCAAGAATAACGCAATATGGTTATAAACACCGACAGATCGATAGAGTATCGACTGAGAACTTGGCCGAGTCGATGTATCACTGAGTTACTGAATGGCTGGACGTGTAGGGAAGTGTCACAGTGAACAATATTCGGTGGATGAAAGTGAGAGAGAGTGGTCGAGTGGTTAAACGCGTGAGGGAATCAGAAGGTTGGCACATGAGTCATTGACGGAGTGGGTGTAAGTGGTCGAGTGGTTACATATGCGGCGGAGTGTCCTAGTGAAAAATGAGTCAGTTGGCAAGTGGGACAGAGCAGTCGAATTGTTGGGTACGCGGAAGAGTGAGTGAGTGTGTGAATGAGTGAGTGTGGGTGAACTGTCAGTGAGTGAGCAGGTGAGTGAGTGAGTGAGTGAGTGAGTGAGTGTGAGTGAATTGTCCGTTAGTGAGTGAGTGTGAGTGAATTGTCCGTTAGTGAGTGAGTGTGAGTGAATTGTCCGTTAGTGAGTGAGTGTGAGTGAATTGTCCGTTAGTGAGTGAGTGTGAGTGAATTGTCCGTTAGTGAGTGAGTGTGAGTGAATTGTCCGTTAGTGAGTGAGTGTGAGTGAATTGTCCGTTAGTGAGTGAGTGTGAGTGAATTGTCCGTTAGTGAGTGAGTGTGAGTGAATTGTCCGTTAGTGAGTGAGTGTGAGTGAATTGTCCGTTAGTGAGTGAGTGTGAGTGAATTGTCCGTTAGTGAGTGAGTGTGAGTGAATTGTCCGTTAGTGAGTGAGTGTGAGTGAATTGTCCGTTAGTGAGTGAGTGTGAGTGAATTGTCCGTTAGTGAGTGAGTGTGAGTGAATTGTCCGTTAGTGAGTGAGTGTGAGTGAATTGTCCGTTAGTGAGTGAGTGTGAGTGAATTGTCCGTTAGTGAGTGAGTGTGAGTGAATTGTCCGTTAGTGAGTGAGTGTGAGTGAATTGTCCGTTAGTGAGTGAGTGTGAGTGAATTGTCCGTTAGTGAGTGAGTGTGAGTGAATTGTCCGTTAGTGAGTGAGTGTGAGTGAATTGTCCGTTAGTGAGTGAGTGTGAGTGAATTGTCCGTTAGTGAGTGAGTGTGAGTGAATTGTCCGTTAGTGAGTGAGTGTGAGTGAATTGTCCGTTAGTGAGTGAGTGTGAGTGAATTGTCCGTTAGTGAGTGAGTGTGAGTGAATTGTCCGTTAGTGAGTGAGTGTGAGTGAATTGTCCGTTAGTGAGTGAGTGTGAGTGAACTGTCCGTTAGTGTGTGAGTGTGAGTGAATTGTCCGTTAGTGAGTGTGAGTGACAGTGTGTGAGTGAGTATATGAGTGAGTGAGTGAGTAAGTGAGTGAGTGAGTGAGTCAGTGAGAGTGAATTGTCAGTGAATGAGTGGCAGTGAGTGATGGAATGTTTGGGTGTGTGCTTGAGTGGCCTATTGGATAAATGAGTCAGTGGCTGCGTGATAAAAGCAGTTGGAATAAGTTGGGTTCAATTTGAAATGCCTCATCAACTCACGACTAATGTGCCCTATCGACACCAGGATTCTCGACAAAGCCAGCTCAATCAATCACTTACTGTCAGTTCCCTTGATACAGCGCACACCACTGCATCCCGCACTCTGCCACTGTATCTATTTACCTCTGGTGACAAATTAGTAATTAATGAATGAAAAGTGTGAAGCTGAACCTCCTTTTCCAATTATTTGGTTTCTATACATCTCGTTTCGTAATCAGGAAATAACATGTCGCTTCGGAAAATGGATCTGCTTCCCTTCTCAAGTGAAAGGTTGGGGAGGCACTTACCGAGTTAGTTCTGGTAGCAAAATGTAATGTTAAGTCGAAGGACAATTTGCGTCACTTATCTGGCTGCCTATATATTGAAGCAGGTACTTTGTTTGAGGAAGTAAAGGAAGCTGTGCCCATAATTTCTGTATTTTCCATTCCATTTGAATACGCATTGGCACAGTAGATGACCACAAACATGCAATGACTTACGTGTTTCATGAAAATTGGCAACGTCGAGGTCAAATTTTGTTTAATGGAATCAATTAAGTTTCTGTTTGTATTCCCCACGTTTATTACTCCGATTCAAGTGAAATTCTATGTGAGATCTGCATTTAATGCTGTTCACTATTTAGGATATTCATGAAAATGGGCTCAAGGGAACCCGTTTTTCTGTTATGGGCCTAAATACATTTAAATTTACTCGTATACTATAAAACCTTGAGTCATTCTGAAAGGAAAGAACTCTTTTGTACACTCTGTATACTACGTTAAGAGGCACCTACAAAATTTGTAACTTTTTCATGCTAGCGGGTGTGTTCTGTTGACAAAGTGGCACCATTTTTAAAAACGGGGGTTTATATGTATTTTAAGTGAAACAGTTCGTGTTAATCTAATACATGTTTGTGTTGTAACTGAGTCAATTCATATTCAGCTCTCGCATGTAGTCAATTTGTATTAATTTTGTACAGGCATTTTTTTGTCGTAGCCTGTCCGTTTTTATTTTGTACACGTTTTATTTTAACTGGGCTCGTTTGTATTCATGTTATACATGCTGATTTTTAAAGAGCCAGCTGATGTTCGCCAAATTCATGTTTGTACTCTCCCTAAGACGGTTTATGTTTATCTTTTTCACATTTTATATTTGTGAGGTCTTGGATTGAAGCACAACTCTTCAAGGGTTACCATGTTTCTGTTATTGGCATTTTATGGCACAGTGGTAAGTACAGGTAACAGCCTTTGAAACTTTAAAAATACCTTCATTTGCCCACACACTGTGTTTATGCACTCGCAGTTCTCAAGATGGTGACAATTAAGAGCCATTATTTCATGGGACTTTGTTTTTTACTTATAAACTGAAATATTTGAGGCTTTCAAAACATCGGTCGTAACAAATCATATGACCAGCAAAGTAACTGCAATTTACATGTTAAGCATGTTCATATTTTATAATGTGCACAGTGTTGCAGGCTACAACACATATATAGAATGAGCAAACACACACACACATCTTTTAATTTGCCTGTTGTGTTTCTGGCTACAACAGGCAGCACATTGTTACCCTGTACTGTGTACGTTGTATTTCAGGCTACAACAGGCAGCACATTGTTATCCTGTACTGTGTACATTGTGTTTCAGGCTACAACAGGCAGCACATTGTTATCCTGTACCGTTTGCATTGTGTTTCAGGCTACAACAGGCAGCACATTGTTATCCTGTACCGTTTGCATTGTGTTTCAGGCTACAACAAACAGCACATTGTTATCCTGTACCGTTTACATTGTGTTTCAGGCTACAACAAACAGCACATTGTTATCCTGTACTGTTTGCATTGTGTTTCAGGCTACAACACCTACACCTACAACGAGAGTGCCCACACGGAGAGGGTACCTGACGAGATCCTAAGCGTCAGGTACGAGGACGGCAAGTGGAGCAAGCCGTACTACGATTGCGGGGGCGGCAACATATGGATGCTGACGTACACGGTGCCCTTCTTCGGCTTTCAGAATGACACGTACTTCTTTAAGTGAGTACTACTTGTCACTAATACATTCCATTTATACTTTCTGCTGCTTGAAGTAAAGAAATTGCGGGAAGACGGATGGGAAAGTGGGGATAATATAGCCTACAGCAGTGTGTTCCGTGTAAACTCAGGGAATAGCGGGAGACTTCAATGATATCCCCAAGGACATTTTCTGTGTAACTGAATGGTAAGTGTAAATCTGAAACTTTTAATTTGACTTCCTTTTCCTCCCAGTATTTTGGCATAAAAAGCGCTGCCAGACATCACTGATAAATGTGTTGGTCTTCATATAAATATGTGCAATGTATTGTTATTTGAAATAGAGCGTGTTTTAAAATATTTTGCTTTATTTCTGCATTCAATAATTCGATTTGTGCTTCACAGATGTCCCGTGAAAAATTCGGATTTAGCCACGAAATTTAATATGTTATTCAGGTTTTGAATGCCAATGGCTAAAGTTAATATTAGCCGCCTGTAGCTCGAAAAAATTAATTAACTAATTAATTTATTTATTTATTAACTCTACGTTTGTAATATACTCGCTTGATTTAATTCATTAGTGCATTCGGCCGTCCACACGCGCTGTGACAGTGGAGGGCAATGAAAACGACAGTTTTTGACAGTACGAGTATAAGAACACTGTAAATATACTGAATGAACTTAAAGTAAGGACAGTGAGAATTTAGGTCTTAATTTTGTTGTTTCTTTTACAATTATCTCAGCGCCGATATTTAATGGAAATGTACATATTTGCTACAGGAAAACATAACGTACATATTGGCTCTGGATTACGCGTTGTAAATGACGTATCAGATATACAATGCCACGCGGAGTGGTTATATAATGATGCAAAGTTTTAACAATGTCTCTGCCACAAAAGGCCGTACATATAGGATACTGCAAATGGAACTAACTAACTAACAAACTAGCTAACTAACTAACTAACTAACTAACTAACTAACTAAGTAACTAACTAACTAACTAACTCACTCCATGGAGCAGAGGCCTTCTTGAGAAGCTAACAGTTTCTCAGCTAGTCAAGAATTCCCCGCATTTTATAGAACGCGGAAGTTCATTACCGCATTCACAAGAGCCCACCACCTGTTCCTATCCTGAGCCAGCTCAATCCAGTCCACGCCCCCATCCCACTTCTTGAAGAGCCGTTTTATTATTAGCCTTACATCTATGCCTGGGTCTCCCAAGTGGTCGCCTTCCCTCAGGTCTCCCCACCAAAAATCCTGTATGCACCTCTCTCTTCCCCATACGTGCTACATGCACCGCACATTTCATTCTTCTCGATTTGATTGCCCGAACAATATTTGGTGATGAGTACAGGTCATTAAGTCACTCGTTATGTAGTCTTCTCCACTCCCCTGTCGCCTCGTCCCCCTGGTGAAATTCTATCAGTATATGTCGAACATGGTTTCTAAAACTGTGGTGCCCGTACCATTGCTGGCACGTCAACCATTGTTTACTGATAGGCGGCCTTAAAAATCGAAATATAATTGGGGATGAAAATTTAAAAAATAAACTAATCCCTCCCACATATATTTTCAAATATGCCGCACTGCGGAGGAAATTTTTATACATCTGAGCTGTCAGCTGGTCTTTCCAATATCAGTTCTCAAACACAGGAATTGCTGGTAGTACCTTGAAATTTGTAAGCTTCACTTAGTGATAGGCCAGCGAAAAATTTGGAGAAAAGCTGCTGGTTTCAGATCCACAAAAAGCATACTTGTACATATACTCTGTGGGCTCAACATAAATGTTTTGGGCCTTTAACATGGTGGTACGTACTCGTATACTAAACAATCAAGGATAGCGCAGTCGGTATAGCGACTCGCTACAGGCTGGACGGTCCGGGGATCGAATTCCGGTGGGGGCGACATCTTCCGCAGCCGTCCAGACCGGCCCTGGGGCCCACCCAGCCTCCTGCACAATGGGTTCCGGGTCTTTCCTGGGGGTAAAGCAGCCGGGGCGTGGAGCTAACCACCTCACCCCCTTCTAGCGGCGAGTCTAACGAAAGGGAACAGCTACATCTCTGCTCCCCCTGGGCCTTACGCCTGTGTAGGGTGGACTTGACTGTTCTTTTACATACACTAAGCACTGTGCCAGGTGTGCGAAAACTTTTGTGTGTTGCGGGAAACTTCAGCAAATTTTGGTCTGCATGACAGCAACGTGAAATTCAATACATAGAACGAAGAATGAATGTAAATACGCGTAAGCATATGTATAATTTTACCTATGAGTTTCCTACATAACATATGCAATAAAATACAATAATAGTGATAATAATAGGAAAATTTATAAAATAATTCAATTTATAACCTAGGCTAGGGTGTTGCTATCTTCTGCTCTTTTTTTAGAAAAATTAATTAGTAACGTAATGTATTTCACCACACACAAACAGGTCATAAGTTTTCGTAATTGCTTCTGCATTCTGTTTTGGCTTTGAAAGACAAAAATTTAAAAGGCTTTTCTTATTTCAAATGTGTCCACGGACAACACAACACCATGGGCTAAGTGGGTCTGAAATAAGCCTAGAGTTTAAATTGCAGAAAATGTAGCTACTCTATATATTATAGAAACAAGAGAATGAAGCATTTTCGAAAGAAAATCTAATGCTTCTCCCTAGACTGTGTAAATGGAACATTTGCAAAGTTCACTGTAATATTGTTATTAGCAATTTAAGTGACACACCGCGGAATGCTAACCTTTAAACAGAGTAAGGAATGCCATACGAACATAGCCCAGATACTTGGCATTCAAGTATGCCCACTCGATTAACTGATAATTCAGAAGCTGCTGGCGGTTTCAGATCTTCCAGAATTCCATCTTTCAGTGCCCTGGGGGTTTGTTTGTATGACATTTTGTGGTTCTCCAAAACCACATGATATTTAAGTACATCATCTTTTCCTACCCTCTATGTAAAACAGTATGCAATTTAACAAGCAAGATTAAATACCAAAGCAGTTAGCACAGCGGGATTGCTTCTCGCCCTCAGTGTTCAGGATATTTTCATTACTGCGAAAGAATATGCTCTTCACATCTTCGTTGCTTACACACATCATATATACATACATACATATCATAGTAAGTGGCAAAAACAGGGCATAACAGGAATCAAACTTTCAAAAAACTGGCAACTGTCAACGCTGTTATTTGCAGACGACCAAGTCATAATAGCAGACACAGAAGATAACCTACAGAGAGCTGCCCACAAATTGAACCAAATAATAAGGGAACACGGTTTAACCATATCTGTACAGAAAACAAAATCGATGGCATTTAAAGGCCGAGACCCAGTAAGAACCAAAATTGTAATAGATAACAAAATTATAGAACGAGTAAATTCTTTTAATTATTTAGGAAATATGATATCTTATGAAAAAGAACTGGACATTGACAACAAATTACAAAACTATTTGAAAATTACAGGTGTTATAAATAATGTATTTAGACCACAAAAAACCCTTAAGAAAACAAGAGTAAAATTATACAATACACTAGCCCTACCAATTCTGTTATATGGCAGTGAAACTTGGACTATTACAGCAAGGGACGCCAGAAGAATAACAGCAGCAGAGATGAAATATATGAGACGAACAGCAGGATACACTTGGACAGAATACAAAACAAATATACAAATTGCAAAGGAATTAAAAATAACACCAATTCTGGATAAATTACTTGAATACAAGAGGAACTGGATACAATATGTAAATAGAATGCCTCGTAACAGATTACCCAGAGTAACGAAACACTATTCCCCAACTGGCAGAAGGAATCATGGAAGACCTTTGAAGAGACTTCGGGATACGTGAGACTGGAACGGGTCAGCAAGTGGCCCAACTCCATGACAGATATATGATGATGATGATGATGATGATGATGATGATGATGATTATGAGTAAATGAGGCAATATTTTCCTCAGAAATGTCGGCATGTATGTACTGTACTGTCCAGTGTCACATCTCAGAGGAAAATATTCTACACAGTTACATCCATATGAACCTAAAATGTCACAAAGAAAGCTGAGGCTAAAACTTTAACCCAGCAGAGCTGAATTCAATACAGCTAGACTTCAAACGGTTAACGATATGGAGACTGTTTCAAAAGCACAGTATGAGACACCTGATACTCAGCATGAGCAAGATAGGCACTGTACGTGTGACGTGACATCGAGACGCGTTTCGCGTAGCCATTCTTGCCATAGAAAGGCAATAAGGATTATATATTCTGGGTGTGTGTCTGCAGCCTTAGTTATCCAGCATGCAAAGCGTATGCGCCTTATTATATAGCCATCTGTGGCCTGTCAAGCTACGTATATCATATTTTACCACACTATGTAATGAATCGAATGATTTTTGGAAAAAAGTTATTGAACAAAAATGTATTTTGATTTTCTCAACAACGTTTCTCTGAAACATTTCTCATTCTAACAAGAGTTCAGCGGTGGCGCAGTTGGTTGAGGCACTGCGCTACAAGCCGGAACTTCACGGGTTCGATTCCCGGTGGTATCATTGAAATTTTTCATTGACGTAATTCTTCCGACTGCACTGTATCGCTGGGGTCGACTCAGCCTCTAACACAATGAGTACCAGGAATATTTCCTTGGGGTAAAGGCAGCCGGTGCGTAGGGCTGACAACCTTACCATGTTCATAAAATCTGGGAGCCCCAATCTCCTGGAACCCTTAGGGCCTGCCCAGGCCCGTACAGCGATTGGTTTCCTTTTACTTGTCCAGTTTAACAGCAAATTGTTAACAGTGGGATACTTAAAGTTCATTTTGTTCTAAATACATTTTAACATAAGTATTTTTATTATGTATATACACAAATACTATAAGAATCAATCAAGTTAAATCTCACCGTATACAGGGACGCAGACAACACTATACACATTTAGACATTTTTACCTAAACAATTAATTGGCAGTGTATAAAAAATAAGATTTTATACCTTGAAACATCAACTTAATTTCGTCTTTCAGTAAGCAACATTTTTATATTAAGGACGGTGCTGATGATAGCCCGAATCTTTTCGACCGAAACTTATTTTCATGTCCTGTACGTGTGATACAGTAACGAAAGAGTTGTGTAAATTATGGCCTGTCTTTATCGGTATTGCAGCAGGTCTATAGCTGTGAACGTTATTCGATAGCTCATTTGCATTGGTAGATAATTTCTGTGGTGTGAAAGGCTGTAGGGTTTATGATATGATCTATTGCATTTATGAGAAACTGACAGAGTATTCAATAAGGTCGTAGAATTGTGCTGCTTCCATATAACAGACGGCCTTAATGCCACAGACGAGAAATAATGGACAGATTGTGTGAACAATCAGATGCTATTATTATGGAAATATGATGAGATTTTGTTCCCAAATAGATGTAAAGTGTTTTGAATAGAGGAAAGTACATGCGAAGTAGAGGAAAGTAGTTCGATGCTTTGTTACGTTAACCCTTTAAAGCCTAGTGGTTACTTTACGTACAGCCAGGTTTAACATTCATGAATTCTGTGTTCTGCCCACACAGTGTAAAGGTAAAGGTTCACCCTATAACAGGCCCTGAGGGCCCAAGAGGGGAGTAGCGGTATAGCTATACCCATTCGTGAGCCTCCGCACGAGGAGAGGATGGGGTGGCTAGCCCCACGCCCCGGCCGCTTTACCCCCGGGAAAGAGACCCGGTACCCATTGTACAGGAGGCTGGGTGGGCCCCAGGGCCTGTCTGGACGGGTGAGGAAAATCTCGCCCCCATCGGGATTCGATCCCCGGACCGTCCAGTCCGTAGCGAGTCTCTATACCGACTGAGCTATCCCGGCCCACGCCCACACAGTGTGTATGGGTTTTGTATGGATTTTAGAACAAAGAGCGGTTATTTCTGTAGACAGCATTAACTTACTGGTTTTATAACCCGGACGGAGTGTGTTTACCGCGCGGTACGAGCTGAATCTTTATACGAGTATGAAATTCGGATTAATATTAGACCTCAAAGTATGAACTGAGAGAATATTGTAGTTGTGCCCTGTGAAGGTTCAGCACCGCTGATTAAAGAATTCCTGAAATTACCCTGTTATTAATCAGCTACAGTCACATCTTCACATAGAAAGAATTCCCAAATAATATATTTAACCCTTTAAAGACGAAGCGTATCTGTTTTATATAAGGACTCAGTGCGTACCGCGCTGTAAACACTCTCCACTTCGGTTATAAAAACAGTCTCTTAATGTTTTATAAGGCAAAAGTTGATGTTTGTTCTGAGATCCGTACAAAACACATAAATACACTGTGTGGGGAAAATATAGGAGTGTCGAATGTTAACCCTTTAAAGACGAAGCATATCTGTTTTATATAAGGACTCAGTGCATACCGCGCAGTAAACACTCTACTTCGGTTATAAAAACCAGTCTGTTAATGTTTTATAAGGCAAAAGTTGCTGTTTGTTCTGAGATCCGTACAAAACACATAAACGCAATGTGGGCACCACGTAGAATTTTTTAATGTTAAACCTGATGGTACGTAAAGTTACCGCTAGGCTTTAAAAGGTTAAGATGACAAGAGTCCAAAAGGATTGAAACGCTCGGTTTTCGTAGCCCTGATATGTAGAAACTGGACGTTTCTTAACTACAGTGTTCGAGATTTCGACATTTCGGCATTGTTTTCGACGAATCGGAATGAGACAACGTGGCGAATGCGCAGATCGTACTCAGCTAAGTCAAACTTTATGTGTAATTAAATGAATTCGATAGCTTTTGTGATTCATGTAACGAAATGCTCTTTCAATTGTTTGATGGAGCTTATGTTTTCAAAAATGTCTGTATTCTATTGAAAACAAACTTTCATGGTATTTATGCTTTTTGAGGTTTTTCATTCTTTATTATTTTTATTTTTAGGTTTTTGGAAAGAGTTATATGTTATATGCTGAAAATACATTCCGACTGTCGTGATTATAAAATTGGTGACTTTTTACTCGTAAGTCTATGAAAGGGGAAATCCCGTTTCGATCCTTGGTTGTTTCATGTCGGTTTTGCGGTTCACAAAGTGAGAAAAGTACAAACTTTATCAAACAGAACTGGGCAATGTTGAACAGAACAGATACTTTCTCATTGTTTTCGTACTTGAAGTCTTGCTGTAAATGCAGTTAAAAACAGAGAAATTGAAAGGACGATAGGTAGGTGTGAAAGAGTACACACATTCTTAATCTGCAGATGAGCACTTGTTTCAAGTCGCTCTTAACCTTTTAAGGCCTAGCGGTAACTTTACATGGACCAGGTTTAACATTAAAAAAATCTACGTGGTGCCCACATTGCGTTTATGTGTTTTGTACGGATCTCAGAACAAACAGCAACTTTTGCCTTATAAAACATTAAGAGACTGGTTTTTATAACCGAAGTGGAGAGTGTTTACAGCGCGGTACGCACTGACTCCTTATATAAAACAGATACGCTTCTTCTTTAAAGGGTTAAACTGTAAGCTTGAAACACCTGCCAGTATATTTCAGGTGAACAAATAGACTGAATCTAGAAAACTAATATGACAGGCGTCAGAGCAATTAGAATCTCATCTAGAAACAGATGAAGTTGCTTGAAAACAGAAGACGACACTTTAGCACGTGCAATGTCATAATGTTTTGTTATGGGATGAAAATTAAGAGGATGTACAAGAGTGACGATGGGAAGTGCTTTCATTTGGGTAATGAACGAACTTGAGCGTCTTTTATTGCAAGGTGCTTATGAAGAAATGAAAGCTGTTGGTGATGAAATTCGGAGTAAAGCGAGTGAGAATTGTGTTAACGTATTTTAAGAGAAGATGAAGATTGTTGCTATTAAAATATAAGCAGTCTAATTGAATTAGTGTACGATCGTCATATGATCATAACTGTGTATCATCATCATCATCATCATCGTCGTCATCATCATCATCATCGTCCTTGTCATCATAGTGTCAAGTACTTTTACCAAGGGCTGCGACTACTAAGACGAGTTTTTTTTGCAGTTCGGATTTAAGTTGGTTGAGGTACTGTGCTACAAACCGGAAGGTCGCGGGTTCGATTCCCGATGGTGTCAGTGGAATTTTTCATTGGCATAATCCTGTCTGTCGCACTATGGCCCCGGGGTCGACTCAGCCTCTAACAGAAATGAGTACCAGGAATATTTCCTGGGGGGTAAAGGCGGCTGGTGCTTAGGGCTGACAGACTTACCACCTTCATATGCCGACTGGCTAGAAATTTGGGAGCCTCAACCTCCTGGAACCCTCAGGGTCTGTCCAGGCCTGTAATGGGACTGCTTTACCTTTACCTTAGTTCGGATTTAAAGTATCTTATTTAATCCATCACTTTCATTGCAGTAGCCCGTCTTTATCTTCCTAATCTTTTTTAACTGCTCTATTCACTTAGATGTGACTTCTATCTTGTAAAAAATTTGTCTAGATTTCGAAACTCTGCAGTACTTTGCGTTGTTAGAATTCACATGTTTGGCTTTCAGAAGTCGTAGAATTAAAATAATTATATGCGTAACATTGTAATGAAATTTTAATATGATTTATTAACAGGCTAACTATTGCAGAAACAAAAGCAGTGCCCGTAATAATAATAATAATAAAGTCTCAATTCGTATTTATTTATGCGCTTTGTCAACAACGTAATGGCCAATTAGAAATCAGCACTTATGCACAAATATAGCACCCACGTGTGCATATGTATATATGTACACATATACAAGAACAAACAAAAAAAGAGGCACGACATTTCAAGTACCTAACAAAACAAATAAAGAGTAAGCTAAGTTTATGTAAGTGCTTGCCCAAGAACCACATGACTATATTCAGTATAATAATGCTAGAATGGAACGGAACCTAAACGCCTATAAACTCTGTTGCAATATCCTGCGTCAGTTTTAGGTTTTCCTTCCTGAAAATGGAAGCAACGTGTTTATGTGAAGCGTTGGTAATTATTGACCGGGCATCACATCCCAGAAGACAGTAATGTTTGTAGTGGCCACCGTTAGAATCTCTAATCTCAAACATCACACCGGTAGCAGTTAGTGACGTCACAGTGTAACCAACAGAACGGTAGGATCGACAAGAATGTGTGTGCTTTGTGTTCTGTGTCAGCTAGTGTGAGATTAGGGAATTCAGTTTGTGGCAATACAGGAATCGCTTTGGCGTAGATTAAACAGGCATTTAAGAGTTACGTGAAGCGTTTAATCCGTTGTAATGAGACGCACGGATAGGGTCTATGTCTCTTGTGTTGCAGGTGTTGACTGCCTGCTAACTGCGCTCAACGTATGTTAAGAGTTGCTGACAAGAGCGGCGTAAGTCTGCCGAAGTGATAGAATTTGTTCTTTAAGTGTTAATTTTGGCACAAATGGGAATTCGTGTATTGTTGATCTTTTTAAACTTCTATTCGAATTGAAGTATTTAAACTGTATTCAATGAGCGTAATCTTCTGATACCCCGTAAAATATTGATGGTATAATTGAATGAGTGCGTGAGTAACCTACATGTTTTTCCCATTGCAACTATCATTACCAGGTCTTATTTCCACTGTACCAACCACTCTTCGCTAATAATCAGTTTCTTTAAGATTTACACATCCTTGTGTTCATTGTGAGGTAGGAGCTGAGGCCGAAGCAAGAGTTGAGCATCGAATATATAATTCAGAATGGCAGAAAGGTGGCAACACTCCGATATGTGAGACTTGCCCTTTAGTTTGTTCTAAGAATCAAGAAATGACCGACAAAAGAGGCCGCGAAAT
>BLKM01000867.1:0-27767 GCA_013340265.1 Coptotermes formosanus | reverse complement strand
GTGAGTAAGCTACATGTTTTTCCCATTGCAACTATCATTACCAGGTCTTATTTCCACTGTACCAGCCACTCTTGGCTAATAATCAGTTTCTTTAAGATTTACACATCTTGTGTTCATTGTGAGGTAGGAGCTGAGCCGGAGCAAGAGTTGAGCATCGAATATATAATTCAACATGGCAGAAAGGTGGCAACACTCCGATATGTGAGACTTGTCGTTTAATTTGCTCTAAGAATCAAGAAATGACCGACAAAGGGGCTGCGAAATATCACGTGAACAGTGTTACAGCTTACCATACGATGGGTATGTAAAAAGAAGAGTAAATGGCGCCCTGTACATGCCTAAGACCCAAGGGGAGTTGAGGTATAGCTCTAACCTTTCGTTAGCCTCAGTGCGAGAAGGGGCGAAGTGGCTAGCCCCACACCCAGGCCGCTTTACCCCCGGGAAAGATCCGGTACCCATTCTACAGGAGGCTGGGTGGGCCCCAGGGCCTGTCTGAAAAGGTACGGAAAATCTCGCCCCCATCGGGATTCGATCCTCCGACCGTCCAGTCCGTAGCGAGTCGCTGTACTGGCAACACTATCCCGGTCGCCATGATAGATATGTGGCTTATATAAAGTGCGTAGGCAATCTAAGAGAGAAAAGTTTCCATAATGTATGTATGTATGTATGTATGTATGTATGTATGTATGTATGTATGTATGTATGTATGTATGTATGTATGTATGTATGTATGTATATATGTACGTATGTATGTATGTATATATGTATGCATATATGTATGTATCTGTGTGTATGTATGTATGTATGTATGTATGTATATGTATGTATATATATATAAGAAATGTATGGAAGTGGCGGAGTGTACGACACGTTGTGTGGCTAAGTCTTCGTCTTATCGGTCCAGTGTAACGCCTATATTTTAAAGCTATCTTTAGACTTTTCCAATATGTTTAAACCTGCCTTCCCATGACTGGTGGATTTGACAAAAGAGCCAGTTATTTTGTACTGTACGAGGAGCCGAGCGTACTGTTAGCGTCCTTTTGGCACGATTACTTTTTTTGAAAATATTTGTACTCTGGTGCAATATTCAAATTTTAGCACCATTTTAATCGCGTTCCTATGCTTCATGTCCTTGGGTGCCCTAAGTACTGAAAGCTACTCTTATACCACACAGAATTCTCCACTTCCCTGCTTTCGAAGAGGGGATATTTGACACTGGATATGAAGTACTGCTGCCACCGCCTGCCGATCACATCCAACTCCTAACGCACAGTATAAACACGGGGATCCACACACAAGAAAAACTTTATGTTAAAAAATTATTTGTGGTTATACAACATATACTGAAAAAGCTGTGAGTGTTAGTTTTAGGTTTTTAACTGCGAATGACTCCCTGATGATGATCCTGTAGGGTCGAAACATGTTGGACTGAGATGTGAGAAAATATTATAAGTGTGTTAATGTATAGACATTAAGAACAGTGCATTAGTTGGACAAGTATTGTGTTTGAATGTCATCATGTGATTTCCTCGCGGTTTCGGCCTCCGAGCGCAGTTTCTTTTCGCATTCTTTTCCTCTACTGGCTCTCTGTTTGTTCGTTTGTCTGTTTAGCTGGTCTTTTTATTTCTCTTGCATTTTTTCCCTCCAACTCCTTGACAGCCATTTCGTGCTAACGCTGCTTCCTCTCCTTGAGGTTAGTCCAAG
The DNA here is from genome assembly GCA_013340265.1 of Coptotermes formosanus. Taxonomy (NCBI): domain Eukaryota; kingdom Metazoa; phylum Arthropoda; class Insecta; order Blattodea; family Rhinotermitidae; genus Coptotermes; species Coptotermes formosanus. Next base: position 26,063 of record BLKM01000867.1, on the reverse strand, counting down.
TCGCCTGCCTTAGGGAAAAGCCACCTGCCGTGTGGTGATTTTTTCTTACAGAAGGAGTGTGAATTTATCTACAGAAGTTTTGATCCCTCTGTCACTTGAGAAGGCACCTGGCCTCGTTATGCTTGTGGATGCTGCCTGTCAAAAGCATAACTGTGGACATCTGCTTATGTAATAGTATTATTGAAAAATGTTTTCCAGCAGAACTCTTTGCATTTTTATACCTATACAGTGTATTTCTGACGAAGTCGTAGGCCTGTGCCAGTTTCAAGAAATCATTTTCGAAAGAAGGTATTAAACAACAGTTTTTTGACTGGCTGACCAAGGGTGTGTCCCATCTCTTCCGAACACATTTAAATATCGACACATTGTGACACATTTAAATATCGAACGGCATTCCGTATGGACGTTCAGTTGGATATTAATTATTGTAAATCTTATTTCATACCTTTCAACATCTTCAATGCCCCTTGACAATTTTGCTCCTCAGTTTTGGCACTCTGAAAACATAAAGTTATTCCGAATATGATAACAGATCGTGTAAACTGAGTGGGACTGTCGCCTTACGTCTGTCCGAGGGGACTGGAGTTGCAAACATTATGTAAGTGCTGCAGTTTGTAAAAGGGGCAGCTAAAATGCGTCGACAAATATCACACATTGACTAAAATACGTTTGTAGCTCAGGAAATAAGGAGAAATTTAGGACGCTTACGAATTCCCAAATCAGAGAACGCTGTACCGTCAAAACACAACTGGAAGGTTTATGGCCAACACTGTGCTCACACGTGCATGCGTTGAATGTTTGAATGTTGCATACTTTTCCATACATCATTCTACACCTGATGCCATATCAGAAGCTTTCTATCTGGCGGGGAAACGTGTATTTCAGAAATGTCCGCAAATACCAACTCTCGAGCTAACGGATTACTGGGGTTGGCAGTTTTCGGAAGCCTGTCCCGGGGGTTTCCAGATTACTGTTTCCACCTATGCGTATCCTGATCCATGTAAATCTATTCCTACATCTTTTAGATCATTTTAAAGCTTCTGTCTATGCTTAGGTCTTCCCAGTGGGTATTCAGGTTTTATACGATTATTTTGTAAGTACCTCTCATAATCTCAAGCCATGCTGTATTCCCCGCCAGTTAGAACGACCTTGGTTATTAGCCCAAATAACATTTCTCAAGGGCTACGAATTATGGGACTGTTTATAAAAATTTTCAAACGTCGTATTTATTAAAATCTTGAAGGTTTATTTAAATTTTTTTTGGAAAATTATGATCTCAGTTTAATAACTTACAGAGAATTTTTTTTATAATTCTATGCCATGATGTATCTATAATTTAATCAGACGTGTGACTGTAGAGTTCTGTTTTTAGAAATTGAACATTATGGTCAATGAAAAAGTACGGTTACAAAGCACGCGTCTGAATCTTACGTCAGCGTTGTAGTACGCATTCCAAACCACGTCTGCTTCATTCTCTTACGTCTTTACGTTTGGCAGATTTTATGGATCTTAGTTTCAAAGGAAGGAATTTCAAGTTACAAAATTTTAACACTCGTTATCTCTCTAATCTTCCACAGAAGAAATTTTATATTTACAGCGTAAGAAACCTCAATGCAGCCCCTGTTTTCAGGTAACAGACGTTATATCCGAACAGCGTACAAAGTTGAATATGCTTCGAGTGTTTATATATTCGAAATATAAGGCTTTTTTGTAAAAAAGAAAACAAGTACACAGAAATATTTCATTGTATTTGTCATCTCATTAATATTCACACAGGTCAAAAATGTTTGTTACACACGTCTAATATGTATGGGACTAACGTCTGTACTTATTATTGCACAATATGGGGGCCAATATTGCTTTATCACATCGTACGATAAAGCTACACGTTTTTGGATGTTTCTTTATGCAATGAAATGCAGTGTGAGGTGATAGAGGATAGAACTGAGAGCGATCTTGACAAAATTAGCCCACCTGATGTCGAATATTTTTAAAAGTTTCAGCATGACAAATGAAACTGACAGGAACTGATTTGTAATGCTGTTACTCTTCGCGGACACGGCAACATGACAGATGGCAGCTAGTAGCAAAACATTGTGACGTCAACAAAAGCGTCGTTTTTGTGCACAGCGACCTTCAGCTTTATTCACATTACAAAATATTAAATTTCAATATTTACGATGCAATTTGCGTAGAGTTGTCTCACTGCGTTGCGCACATTTCATTTGTGAAGATACCGGAAAACGTCGTGTTGTTTAGTTCTTTATTTATATCTCAGGAAGCAGATGTGAAAAGAACGTTTTGGCTCGAATGGTAGCAAGCATTCCCAGGCATAAGGTCCGAAACACCTGTATGCATTATATAAATTTTCATTTTTTGATGTGACGAGTGTACGTATATATCTAATTTGTATAATAGACGTCAAAGGTGTGTGGAAAGTCTGATAGAATAGACTAATATTTGTACTAAAAGAACGAATACACATTTCCACTGTTAGTTGGGCTAGATAAGGCTGCCACTTATTGGAGTGGCAAAGTCATGTTCGGATATTGATGTTTAAAACACATAAGTATGATATTGTTCATATCGTGCATGATTATTGGTCAAATACAGTACTTGTCGAATCAATGCACTATATTCTAGTGTCTTTACATCAGAACTAACTAGCTATATATATATATATATATATTAGCGGGTGGTTACAGTCTTTGCGGCTGTGTCCAGCATCTTACTCGCCATCAATTTCTATCTAGGTAGTCTTCTTCCCGTAAATTTCTTCCATCAATTACTTGCTTTGTTTTCTTCCAAGTATTTCTCGGTCTTCCTCTCTTTTTCCTTTCAATTGCAGTCCATTCATATATTTTCTTAGGCAGTCTACCTTCTTCCGTGCGTTTCATGTGTCCGTACCATTTAAGTTGTTTAGCTACTATAGTGTCTGTCAGTGTCACTAACTCCATGGAGCACAGGCCTGCTTGAGAAGCTAACAGTTTTTAAGCTAGTCAAGAAATTCCCCGCATTTTATGGAACCCGGAGGTTCATTACCGCATACACAAGAGCCCGCCACCTGTCGCTATCCTGAGCCATGTAAAATATTTAAAATATTAAAATTTTATCTACATATATTTAAAATATTAAAAGTTACACACTGAACGTGTAACTTTTAATATTTAATTTTAAATGAGTCCCTGGGGATGATCCCACACAATCGAAACATGTAGGACTAATATATATATATTGTAAATGTTGCAATATAAAGACATTAGAATATTGTGCATTGGTTGGAAAAGTAGTGTATTTGACATAACCGTTAATTTTGCTTATTTTCTTCTGTAATATCGATGTTTGTGTTTGTTTCGTATAATTTTCGCATTAGATAATAACTATTTACCTACATGTTATTAATCAGTTTCTCTTTGTAGTATTGATATATTTTGTTTTGAGTCATGAATTGAATTTGCACTAATTATTTACATACATTTCAGGCTCCAGCACTTTAAGCCATATAATGCAGAGTAGATTTTTAATGAAAGAATTTAGTTACACGTAACTCTGTCTTGTGTACCCTGTGAAAGATATCTACAGGGACTAAAGCTTACAGCTTTCTCTCGGCGCTAGATAAAGGTGAGCGGTCAACCTCTAATCCGGTGGCTCACTTCCGGCGAAGGAACAATCGGTATCCTTTGAGCAGGAGGCTGCGTGGTTCGAAGAGCTGGTCCGCATAAATTGGACAAAGGAAAACCAGGTTATGTATGTAGTGGAAACTAATACGCTTCAAAAATTACACATGAAGAGAAGAGAGCATGAGTTTTGTAACATAACACTAACTCCATGGGGCAGAGGCCTTCTTGAGAAGCTAACAGATTCTCAGCTAGTCAAGAAATTCCCCAAATTTTATGGAACACGGAGGTTTACTACCGCATTCACAAGAGCCCGCCACCTGTCTCTATCCTGAGCCAGCTCAATCCAGTCCATACCCCATTCCACTTCTTGAAGACCCATTTCACTATTATCCTCACATCTACGCCAGGGTCTCCCAAGTGTTCGCCTTCCCTCAGGTCTCCCCACCAAAATCCTGTGTGTACCTCTCTTTTCCCCATACATGCTACATGCCCTGCCCGTCTGGTAATATAACTCAGTGTTAAAAAATAATACGTTAAAAAGGGAGAGACATGCAAAACTTAAGGCAAATCAAAACCATACATAATGAAGAAAGTGCGACACAAATTAATAAAATGAGATGTGTGTGGTGAAAAACACCGATAAAGAAAGAGCACTGGTCTTGCTCTTTCAACAAACAATCGAAGGAAAAGTAGAGCAATTCATCGAAAGCAGACACTTCAATACTTGACGGAAATCTCACAATAAACACCAAAGAAATGTGAGAGAGAAAAATAGACGGATGTATTAATATTATGGGTGCGTAGCAACATCACAGCACTACAGCTGCCAACACAAGTAAGATAAAACGAAGTGCGGAAGTCAGTAAGACTAGCAACAAACTATAAAGCATCCTCCACCTACACACACAAAAATAAAACCTCTAACAAAAATGTTAACACAAAGACAGGTCTCGAATGCAACAACAGCGTCAAGCTTCAGAATAATATGCACTTACACTGACACACCTGCACATGAAACCAAAGTGTGGAACGCTGATAATGAGTACTGAAATCCTCACAACAGTATACCAGGTGGGTCTTTAGAGAGATTATGTAGTAGAAGACTTGTAAGCAATGAAGACTAAACATGAATAACGAAGGTTGAATATACAGAGCTATAATTTTGCCTGTTGTTTTATATTAGTGTGGAAGTTGGTTTCGCTTATGTTTAGACAGGGATATAGGCTAAGGGTTTTAGAAAATAGAGTGCTGAGGGGGAGATTTGGGCGTAAGAGAGACGAGGTGACAGGGGAGTGGTGAAGACTACATAACGAGGAACTTAATGGTCTGTACTCATCACCAAATTTAGTCCGGGTGATCAAATCGAGAAGAATGAGATAGGCGGGGCATGTAGCACGTATAGGGGAGGGGAGAGGTGCATGCAGGATTTTGGTAAGGAGACCTGTGGAAAGGAAACCACTTGGAAGACGTAGACATAGATAGCAGGATAATATTCATATAGATTTTTAATAAGTAGGCTGGGAAAGCATGAAATAGATTGATCTGACTCAGGATATGGACAGTTGTCGGGCGCTTGTAATTGTAGTAATGAACCTTCAGTTTACATAAAATGCGGGGAATTTCTGGACTAGCTGAGAACCTGTTACTTCTCAGGAAGGAATCTGTGCCATGGAGTTAGTTTTGTAATTATTTAGAGTAGAATGTATGTCTGCCATATACATGTAAATTAAGAACTAACCAAATGTAACAGAGGGGCACTGACGATAATGCTAATGTAGACGTCATAAGGCATTGTCAAGTAGTCAGGTTTATAAAGTGAATAAGTTCTGTTGGATTTGTAGTAGTTTTTATGGAAGAAGTAAGGCTACGTAAATTCAGTGTACAGCTTTCTCCTTCTGTGTTGCAACAGCCCTTTTCGGTCCTAGGCGGCTTCATTGTTGAGGCTTCTATATCACACACGATTAGAAACACACGCGCGCGCACACACACACCGGTAAGACTGCTCTGAATGAGTGATCAACCCGTCGCAGAGGCCACCACCTACACAGCACACAACAAAAAAAAGAGACGAATTTACCCTGAACGCAGTTCGAACCCGCAATCCCAACAATCGAGCGACAGCAGTTTTACACGCACGGCCATTGAGAGTGTCTCAATACACAAATGCTCCTGGCAATATAATGAAGCCTTGTCAGAAAAAGAGTGCTGAAAATTAGGAGTCTAAAAAAAGCATGTGATTTTTGACCAGATACTTATGTATCCTGTTATCGTGGAAGATTCTGTACCATGTATGAACTGGTTAATCTACAGATGTCTTGCACTCACTGGAAATTAAATCTGTATTTTATCACCGTGTTTAGGTTAGAATTACTGCACTGCGGAACAGGTACAGCCAACATTTGTGTCTACCATCGGGTGACAGTACGGGAAGATGGTTAGAATTTCTACCCTAACGATAAGGGAATCCTGTCATTAAACATGCTCGAACGAGTGGGTTTAGGTCTATGGGTGAGGTAACAATCGTTCCATCTCTCTCTATCTCTTGCCGCAACGCGTCTTGAGAGCAACTACTGAACTTCGTGGTGAGGAGGTGCCTTCAGGAATTTCTATTAGTAATTAAATAGGAAATCGCTGCACGTACGAACTTTCTTACATTCTGTACAGTATAGTTCACAGAGGCTGCTGTATACCGAAGCTTCGTTTTCGTTTGCGGAATTCAGCGTAAAATTATTTTATTCTCTCCTGCGTTGGGTTCATTGTACGAAAAGTACCAAAATTTACACTAGAGTTTGGAAATATTCCTACAGTCTACGTCAAAATTTTGTTCATGGCTCTTTAGATAAAGTAGTACGCGTAAGCCCCTTACCCAGAATTCAATATGAAACCTCTAAAGACAACATTAATCTGAATTATGTTTAAAAATTCAGTTCGTACCGCGCAGTAAACACGCTCCGTCTCGGTTACAAAAACCAGTGCGTTAGTTCTGTACAGGGAAATAGTCGTTATTTGTTCGTAGATCCATAAAAAAAACACTTAAATTTTCTTTGTGGAAAAAAGCATGAAGTTTTTGGTGTTAAATCTGTTGATATGTAACCACAAGGTTTAAAATATTTAAGTCACTTAAAAAAATTATACTTTTAAGGAACTGGAGTATTGGTCACATGTTACTAAATGCTCGTCATACAGTTACCTTATCCGATGACAGTGACAAGGGGAAACCAATGTGCTCGGAGAAAATTGTGTCAAAAACCACTCTGCGACAAAATATTACATAGCCTCGGCTGGGATTAAACCCGGGTTTCTGGGGTGACAGGCCGTCATCTAATTACGTGAGGTATGGCATGGCTTTATTAATAGGTAAAAGGTACTAATAAAACTGCTCGTTTCGAGGACAGAATCTGACACCTTTTTCATGCTAAAATTAAGTCTCACACACTTTGGTCCTGTAGGCACAATCCATCTCACCTTCTGGGATTCCAGACCGTGGTGAAATTCCGTTAAGTAAATAATTCGAAATTTGGTATATCATCGTGGGCATATTAACGAATGCTGCCCTAATGTATGTTTCGTCATTATCCACCTGCCTTAATTAAATAGTCTCTCATTATTATCTGGAGTGACAGTTTTGTAACATCCGATTTCACTTACATGTTTGTAAATTAGTGGGTCCTTGTTTCTTCGGTGAGTGACTGTTCATGTATTTCCCGCAAAGGTGAGGGAGACAGTGTAGGGCCTGTTGCTGCGGCGCCACTGTCGAGGGCTGTGTCATCAAAACAGTGGTTATTAGTCCGTCTATTTGCTGCAAGAGAGCGGTATTTGTGTTCCTTTTGTGCGTAGTATGATGTTTGTATGCTATTTAAAAACATGAACATAAATTTCATTCGGTTTCTTAAAGATTACGTGAGTTCCTTTGTGTTTCAAATTAAACCTGAATTTACAATACAACAAACATTTGTAGAAAAAGTAGTGCAGTAAAGGTATGTAAATTGATATGGTGTTTTAATTTTCGTGACTGTTTTGTGGTGGAATAAAGGCACTTTCGGAGGGCGGGTATAAGAATTTAAATATACATATATAAATATATATACTTCTGCATATACATATATATAAACCCAAAGCATAATTTAGGATAACTGTAAGTACAAAGTAATTAAATGCACTTCGACAAATTTAGACAGTAACATCCCATCCACCCTAAATCTACTGGTTATGTGTAATAAATTCTACAGCTCTTTATTCAGTGTCTAGCTTATAAGAAGAAGGTGTATTAGTTTAATGTAAGATTCACATTCAGTTACAGACGCAGGCAGTTAGTGGCCAGTTTGTCATCACAGCGGCTCTGATTAAATCCAAGTGAGATTCAAAAGCTATAATCTGACGCTGCGAGAGTTGTTTTTCAGTCAGAGTTCTTAACTGGTACAGTAGTCTATTTGAGGCTGCGGTATAAAAATGAATAAAAATTACACAAGTGATTAATATCCTGAATATTTTTCGCGCGCATAAAATCTCAAAAAACCATCTGAACTTAATCTGCGGCATTAACTATTCACGGTCTAGTGATTGCTTTAAATACCAAGTGTTTAACATTCAAAGATTCTACAGTCCGCATAGAGAGTGCACATGTAATTGTTATCGATCTCAGAACGAACAGCGATTATTTCCATATACAGCATTAAATTACTAGTTTTTATAGCCTAGACGGAGTGTGTTCACTGCGCAGTATGATCTGCACCTTTAAATATCATATATATACTTTAGCAATATCAGTCCATCAGATCCAAATGCCACACTCACACATTTGATTTCGACGGACCGCCACCGGATGGCAGGAAACACCAATACACAGAATTCAGTATCACGGATGCGCAGATGATATATTCGTATAAGGGACACCACTAATTGAGGTTTGCAAGGTAACGACGCAAAGGGTCGCCGGGCACTAATAATCAAGAGTGATATACATACATACCTATGTAATACATACATAGCATTCGAGTTTCCACGCTAACTAGGGGCACCACTACGAAAGTGTAATATACTTACACAACCTACACACATTCTTTAGGTTTGCACGGTAAACACGTAAATGAGCGTACCTTGTCTGCCCCAGTCACGAGGTTGCCATTGTAAGTACATAAATGGGTGTGCCTTGCCTGCCCGAGTCGTGGTGTTTCCACAGTAATTACGCACGTAAGTGTGCCTTGCCTGTACTGGTCGCGAGGTTTCCACGGTAACTATGTAAATGAGTGTGCCTAGCCTGCCTAGATCGACGGTATCCACCAGACTAGTAAGTCGAGGTATTTTAGTTTTTAAAGATTATCATGGCCCAGGTGGGGCTGCAGGGTCGATTCCGGGTCGGTCCGTATGAGATTTGCTGTGGTCGGAGTGGCATTTGGACAGACTTCTCCGAGTAGTTTGATTCTTCCCTTTCAGTATCATTCCACATGTGGGCCACAAAACCCTTCGCTTAAAAGTTGCTTTTACCTGAAGGACCATGGAAGGAAAGCTTGGAACTATCCAATAGCAATGATCTCATGGAAATAGTGGAACGTTCTATAGAAAAGTACTTTTATTTGGACTTCAAGGGGTTATTCATCAGTCATGCCTATGAGCATTTCACATTGATTTATGTAAAATACACACATACACAAATATGCATAAATGTTTAAATTGCAATTACTTTGAAAGCCTAACATACAAGAAATGTCACAATTGCTGTATAAGGAATAAATTCAAATACTATAAAGTTGCTTACTATTTACATTTTGCTCCAGAACCTTCTATATCGATTTGGCGTACCTATTCCGATTGACATAAAGTAATTCCTTTTTAGAATAAATGGAACCTAGAAATGAGATATTTCGTAAAGTCTTCCGTATTTGTCCAGTTGATTGACACGTATTCTTACGTTGTTTGATGGATAACATTTTCATCTTCCATACAGTTTAAAGCAATGTTTAGACTGCGATAATAAACACGTGGTTGGCATACCATCAGCAGCACGTAAGATTCCACTGTTGGTCTGGTACTGAGCACTACGTTACTGACTTTTTTTACTGGTGAAGGGCCCCGTAGCAGATGCTACGGACGCACCGCAGCCTTGAGGCTTCTTGTGATGAAGATGGCGATTATGATTTTTTGTCCTTTTCCTAGTAATGCAGCACCGGTGGAATGAAATTGACAGGGGAAAACCGAAGTACTCGGGGAAAAACCTTGTCCCAATGCCACTTTGTCCACCATAAATCCCACATGGACTGACCCGGGATTGAACCCGGGCCTCCGCGGTGGGAGGCCGGCGGCTGACCGCCTGAGCCATGGCACGGCCCTCACGTTACTGGCTTGAAACCTTTCATTACTCTGGAATCTTCCAAGCTTCAAAGAGTTACCATTATTTGAATCTAGGGGCAGATAAATTTCTTGGTTCCTACCGTGGACACAAGAGGTGAAGCATAAAAGTTTTGTGGGAAAGCTGGTCTCAGTCCTTCATGGACTGTCCACGTTCCTTCCCTACTAGACTCAATTTACTAACCACCGCCCCGCTTTCTGTAAATTGCGGACACGATTTGCTCATTTCCAGTTACATTTCTACTTAAATGTGACAAGAATTCGCTGTCACAGGAGTCGTTTCCATTCATGCGCCTTAATATCTTATACGTTTAAAATACGCTTCTCTATACATTTCCAAATCGTATGCTGTGAAAAAATACAATGATAAAGCTCTCGGTAGCCTGCAGGGGATTTATTTGAGGCTCGGTACATTACAAATATGTTCTACGAAATCTTTTAAACCAGGTGGTTTAAAAATACTGTCGAGAAGCGTATAAGCGGTCTAGATAATCATCTCTCTGATATTTAGTGTGAGAGAGGAGAAAAACTTATCTGCGTGCAAAAGTAGCCTAATGGGTATCATTTCAATCAAATATGACTGGAGTAATTTGGGAATGGGGGACATTTTACAAATAGGAACATAAAGACCCTTAAAAATTCAAGGAGAAATTCTTACCAACAAATATCATTAAGAACAGCTAACCCCAAAACAAACTCAAAATATTTCACTGTCATATTTGAATATATATATATATATTTGAGTATGTATATTTGAATTTCAATACGACGATTTTAACAAAAACAAGACAAGCAATATACATATAACGTTACATAGAGGTGCGTTCGCGTAACCATTGTTGCTGTGGAAAGCAGTAGGTATTACATATCCTGAGTGTGTGTCTGTAGCGTCAGTTATCCAGCACGCACTGCGCGTGCGCCGTATTATATTGCCATCTGTGGCCTGTCCGGCTGCACCATATCTTTCGACGTTATCTTATAAACGGCACGATTTTCATGAAAAGGTTATTGACCATAAAATATGTGTTTTGATTTTCTCTACAATTTTTATCTAAAAATATATTTTTTCAACGAAGTATTATCATAAATGTACATAGGTTTTCGTGTAAAGTACCCGTTATTCTTGTCGGTAGCTCGTACATGACATTGCGTCCTACCGTCTTCGGATTTTTGGTTTTTATGTATGTTTAAGGTGTTTAATACTTTTTCGAAGAGGGGATATTGGGCCGTCGCAAGGCCTCAACCTACGTTTGACGAAAGAAAAACTAAATCACTGTGCTCTATGGCACACCTTGGCGGAGCTCTACGGCCTACGGTACGGTGAGTTAAAATTTGGAAATAGCACTGATTCACGTCACTTTTCCAAATCTTTGGTCGTACAACATAACATTTTCTACCACCTTTCAGTATTACTCAGTTCCACGAACATTTCCTCAATCTGTCCAAATATTACTGTGTGTTGCTGCCGACACGATATGAATTAATCCGTGACTGGGAACGTGGCTTGTTCTAAACTTACCGAGTTCACTACTCCAACGTCGACAGCTACCTATCTTATTCTGCGGTAAATGTATAGGTAAAGCAATCCCTTACAAGCCTGGACAGGGGCTGAGGGTTCCAGAAGGTTGAGGCTCCCAGAATTTCTAGACAATTGCCACATGAACGTGGTAAGGTTGTCAGGCCTACACACCGGCCGCCTTTACCCCCAAGCAAATACCCTTGTTTCTCATTTCTGTTAGAGGTCGATTCGACCCCAGGGCCATAATGCGGCCGGAAGGATTATGTAAATGAAAAATTCCAATCACACCATCGGGAATCGAACCCGCGACCTTCCGACTGCCAAATTTAGGGATATTATTTTATTTTACAACTCTCGCAATGACTTCCCTTCCATTCGCTTAAATTATAAAACTTCCACGTGCGATGAACGCAGTGTTTGGTACGTAAACACGGGGGTCTGCAAGCCCGTGAAAATGTTCCAGCACCTTCTTAAACACGGTGACTGTGAACCTGATATTGACCGCACAGTGTTACTAATACCCCTGGAGACCAACTCACGACAAATTGAAATAGCGGCCAGACCTACGCTGTCCGTCATTATACGAAAAGTACTGTGAGAAAAGTACTGCGAATTGTTACATAAAATAATATTCCTGCACCAACTGGCAAACCCAGAGTTCCGGGTTGTCGCATCGTGTTTTTACTGTAACCGTGGATACCTTCTCCCTGTAAACAAGAATCCGCGTTTTACGGCGACGTGACGAAAGTAAAATAAGTTTTTTCTGCTCTTTTATCTTTCAGAGAAAGAATCCTGACAGGTTTTGGACTCAGAAGTCGGAAATGGAAACACGCTATAGGAAGGTACCACCATGAGCAACATAGTAAAAGCCATATTCTTGGTTGTTCTATCTTCACGTGTACCGATATATAGGTGTACTTAAACACACGTGTGTCCTTCATTCTTAATAAATGTTGTGTTTTCTTCCTGATAAAATTCACAATGATGTCTTTTGAATTATACACATTTATGCAATGTTTTAAGGTATCACATCGTTGATGTTGAAGATTCTGGTCTTCTGGGATTTTACATTGCCTAGCAGGGTTCTTTATTTCCGACATTTCAAAGAAAAGTACCGCTTTCCTCCGCGAGAATCAAGCAATTCCTAGAATAGTAAACATGTTTAATTGTTCCTTTATTTTATGGCCTTATATTGTACATCCTGCAAGCGATCTCAGTAAATTAGCTCTTTGCTTCGGAGTGGGGGTTTTTCAATGGCACCAGCATTCTGACAGGCCTTTTAAATAAAACGAGTTAAAAAGCATGCAGTATAGATTACTTTGTACATTAGTGAAATTGAAACTTTATAACCGTTTTTGTGGATATTCATATAAATGTGCGTATTAATTCTCACCTAATTTTTCCTCTTCTATATAAAATCCAAAGGATGTTATTTTAACTATAGGTATATATTCAGGATTTGGGGTTGGCAGAACTTTTAAAGAAAATGAGTCAACGTATCCATAACATAAATTAATTTTGGTATGGTTGCAATCAAAAATTTATAAACAGTTTTTTGGACAGGTCAGAGTAAGTGTCGGGAATAGTATTAAAATTTTGTTTACTTGTTTGTTGATTTTTCTGCGTGTGGTATTCGCAGAAACACGGAGTTTTGCAAAATGCCGCGCCCAAATCGAACACAAAACACTGATTTCTTTTCTTTGCTTATGTACTGAGCAAACTGTACATTTTCTCACGGGTGCGTGTTTCTTTTTTTACTTGGTAGAAAATAAACCGTTTTGTGACTTTTGAGTCCACCCTGTAGACGCTCAGTTTGATCCGTCACGAGCAGCTATTAGCGGAACAGTGGTGTCTGTGCCGTTGACGTTTAGGCTAGCGATTCATCATTTATTCTGCCATTGAGTCCACCTTGTAGAATTTCGGCATCGTCCGTCACCGGCAGTGAATGGCGTGGCAATGGTGTCGGTGCTTTTGACGCTGAGGCTAGATTTTCATCGCCTGCGTTGTCGTTCTTACACCCTGTGTATGCTGGCTCTGTCCTTTTCTTAACACTGTCAAGTGTGAAGTCCTTACCCTTTCGATTTTGGATTTTATTGTATTTTTTGAACAATGTGAAAGTGTTTAGGACAGATATTTGCAGCAAAATACGTCTTCCGTTCCTGTCTGCAGCATGGGGAATACTACCCCACTTAGTCTTGTTCATCCACACTTCATACACATTTATTATCCATTCATTACGTAGTTTTCCTTACAGGACGTCTATTGATTCCTTCACTCTGTCGTTCGTTCATTACTTCATTCATTCATTCATTCATTCATTCATTCATTCATTCATTCATTCATTCATTCATTCATTCATTCCGTTGCCCGTCTTGCGACGGGTCTACAGCCTTTTCCAAAGCGAGTTCTCCACAGAGTACGATCTAGTACTTCCTCTCTCAATTTACAGTATCTTCTCCTTTTCTTAAGGTCATCTACTAGCTGCTTACGTCTTCTTCTTCGTCTTACTGTCACTTCTATCCTTCAGTCTATCTTTCAATAACATATATTAGAGGGCAGTTCCTACAAGGTCATAGACTCTTTGAAATCGAATTCTCCACAGAGTGCGATCTAGTCCTTACTCTTTCAGTTTACAGTATGTTTCCTTCGCTGAAGGCCATCCAGTAGCTGCTTACGTCTTCTTCCCCTTTCTTCCGTCACTTCTATCCTTTCTTCTATCCTTTCATCAATAACGTGTTTTAGAAGGAAATGCTATTTCCTGTGTGAGGAGTTGAAAGGCGCCTTACTTCCCACTTATACAGCGATACCTGTAACAGAACTTAGAATTTACGAAAGCTGTGTACTTTTTCAGGTACTTAATTTTCTCCTTCGTTTCTTTCATTTCAAGTCACGGTGAAGATCTTACTGCCCACGCAGCGAATATCAGGTAGTGGGCCAATCTCCTGGACCAACGCTACCCTGATATCACGCCCTAAGATTTCTTACTGTAAAGATGTGTGAAAGACTATGTTTACAGAAATTCTGTGGATGACACTGCAAGGGTGCAATGGCCTCAGCGTTAAATCACGCCAGGAAAAGGGAGAACGTTAGGAATGGTTTTAATTCGAATTTTATGTTGTCCTGCGTTACGCTCTCTGTCCTGCATTCAGTTTCATGTGCTTATATCTGCTGTACGTCACAGTCGATTTGTAATTACTTCCTACCGCGAAACAAATCTCAGCGGAAGGAATGAAAGAGGAACGTAATGTGCTAGCACGTTTCTCAGACTACAGTCACACAAATTCGGAAAATTTAATCCCATGTAGATTTTTATTTTCGTGATATAAACTTTCTGCAACTTTAAAAAATATTTGCCAGTGGCATCCGGTTTTTGTGACGTTTGAATTTCACAATTTTTTTTTATCTCACCAATAACACGAGTTTTTATTTCATCCGTCCACATTGAGCAGACGGCAACTGGCAGGGTGGGTTTACGCGTGCTGTTAGAGGAAGGTAGGGGGTGGCAGACATGGTGACAGGAGGTGGTGACACCTCTCGGGTATTACATATGTATATATTTCTGAACGAACTTCCGCTCTGCCTTCCCTTACCTACACCGGGAGCTATATTTTGGTGAATTTGTCTCTAGTATTCATTCCATACCCTGCCTACAGGGGATTTACCGCTAGTTGTGGCGTGGAATATTTACGGAAATGGGCATTGTTCAATATAAACTTGTTTAATCTAACAATGACGTATATCAGTTTTATATCTTTCTTTCTTTGTAATTTCTTCATCTTTAGCCATGAAGCTAACTTAAAGACTATGACCTCAGGCTTTTATTCGGGAGGTACCTGGTTCGAATTCCAGCCGTGGCTGTTTGATGTTGTCACTGAAGCTTTTTCGTGAATTTCCTATTTTCCGGTAAGTAAATCCCGGAATCGAATATCAAGATAGTTAACTACTGTGTCCTTCCGTGTTCCTTCCAATTCAATAGGCCTATTCAGTAATCATCGTAACACTGGACGCTATGTAACCTGAGCTGCTGACAGGTTTCTGTTCGGAAGATATCCGCTTCAATTCTTAGCTGGACACTTAAATGCATTTGGTGGATTTTTGTTCCACATCCTTTCCAATTCACTCCTCTGTGATCGTCTTGCTAAAGAGCATTTTTTAGTCAGAGATACTGATGGATTCGTTAATGGATCGTACGTAATTCAATTTTTGAGATCTCAAGTCTTCTAGGATGTGATCTCATGTCATTCTGTGACTAGTTTCTGACGTTTTGAAGGATTGTTGTGTCCCCAGCTTCACGATAAAGAAATCTAAAACAGATGAACGTGAAGGCACTGCTCTATCCGAAACGTCTAGAGCTACTCACCCAACGCCACAGCATATTTATGCAGCAGCGTTGTGAGAAATGAAAATCTCGAAAATAATTGCCTTTTACATTTTTCTATCGTGTGTTTTTGTCTTTTTCTTTCTTCGCCTTTATTCTGTTTATTTTGTCCTGATTTATTGATTACTCCTTTGCTTTCCAATTCTATTCTTTCCCATTATTAATTTCATTTTTTCCTATTTCTTATTTCCGCCTTGTTCATGCTTTTGTTTCCTTCTTTCGTTTCTGTCTGCTTCTATTTATTTTTCTGCAAAAGATAAATTTAAATTGTATTTGCTATGAATCACAAAGTGACTTAGTCCATATTTGCGCCAAGCATTTCCACATCACAGCGGCTTACAGGGAGAGCAACGAACAGACAACTGCAGATGTTTACTTATAAATGTAATCTGGAATCTCGATTCTTCCGAGATATTACGAATTGTGTTCGTACATAAATATCTGCATCTATACGAGTAGAGCCAGAGACTTTTTCTTGTTGAACAATAGAACTCTGTGGACCGCGAATTAGTGCCTGTCTAGTACATAATGAGCAAGGTGCGTCTACCATGCTAAAAGCTTTAACTGCCACTAGAATGACTTGGAACAGAGGTTATTCTTGTAAGAGGCAGTGACTCTGAGATCCTATACACCGGGAGTAAATAATTATGTGAGGTCTTCATTCTTCTTTGATCTTATGCTACGTAGATTGGTAGTTAGTTATCGACGTTTCGGGACAACCTACCGATTCGCATTTTAAGGCTCAAGATGGGACCGGATAGATTGTTCCGAAACGTCGGTAACTACCAATCTACACTGTGTAACATCCCAGAAGAGTGAAGATATCATTCACACCGCGGCGGAAGCCTGAAATCACGGAAATATTTCTTCTTACGCAGTTATATGACATGTGTATTTCGAATTCAACTTTGGCTACGGTATTTGACGAAAAGATATCTGTTATTTTAAAAACGTTTAAGTAAGATATCTGTGCATTATTTTTAGTGCCTAGATATATTGACATTGTCCATGATTAACGGTCTCTGTCCGCGCAGAATCGGATTCGATCCCAGAGCACTCCATTTTGGACTTACAGTGAAAAGTGGCCCTTGGGCAGATTTCTCTCTCAGTACTTCAAGTGTTCCCTGTTATTACAGCCCATAGGTTATCTTTACGCATTCATTCAGCTGTCACAGATGGTATATAACCCTAGAAAGTGACAGCTGCTTTAATATGCCGGGCGGGCCAACCTGGAAAGTTTACAGATTAACAAATGAAATTGTATTTCTATCGAGTTTTCTTACAAAAATCAGTGTTTAATATTTAAAATCACACTTGAAATCAGTTTGTATGATTCTCGTACAGAAATAACCCACTAAATATTTTGTGAAACCAAATATGACGTAATGAAATGTCGTGAATTCTGTATTTGGTGGCTATTGTAAAGAGAATCGCAGACCGTTAGGTGTTTACTCCTGGTGCAAACTGTGGCCGCTAGTGCACAAGAAACGTGACTGCGGTCCCACAGACACAAGACTAAACGCACCTTCTGTCCGGGCGATTAAAGCCACAATCGAACGGAGAACTACCGCCTGAGTTGCAGAGTAAACAGTTATCTAACTACGTATGTAGCTGTTTAATTGACCACATAACTAACTAATTCCATGGAGCAGAGGCCTTCTTGAAAAGCTAACAGTTTCTCAGCTAGTCAAGAAATTCCCCGCATTTTATGGAACCCGGAGGTTCATTACCTCATTCAGAAGACCCCGCCACCTGTCTCTATCCTGAACCAGCTCAATCCAGTCCATGCCCCCATCCCACTTCTTGGAGATTCATTTTAATATTATCCTCCCATATACGCCTGGGTCTCCCAAATGGTCGCCTTCCCTCAGGTCTTCCTACCAAAATCCTGTATGTACCTCTCGTTTCCCCCATACGTGCTACATGCCCCACCCATCTCATTCTTCTCGATAATTGATCATAAAAATAAATAAATAAATAAATAATTGGCTAGTTGGTTGGTTGGCTGGATGGCTTGCTGGCTGGCTGCGTGGAAGATTGTAGCTCCGTCTGATTTTCTGGACAACTTATGGATTAACTTATGGATTGAACATCTGGACTCATCCTTGGTCCTTTCAATCAAAATAAACTAATCTACTGACTTTCGAATTCGCTGGAATCATCCTTAGGTCCTTCCATCGACAGATCCTCTTGTTTCCTTTTAGCATTCTGACTTACCCTTTAAAATAAATTCGAATGAATCAATTCTTCAGGACCTTGCTTCTAATAATAGAAATTCAAAATTTTATCCTGTGATACTGGAATGCACTTGTGAAGGTACAATTTTTGTCCGTTGTCATTTTTTTCTGCATATTACTCTTAAGCATGCTTAATATTATCCCGAACCTCTAATCACATGATAATTGAACAGCCGTTTGCATATCGACTATTGGTGCTTCATGTAGCAGTATATTGATACTGTTAAGGATATTGTCATAAGTGCATCTGAGGTGTCCTGGAGGGGCGTGGCATTGTGAATTCTGCAAATTGTGTATATTGCACTCTCCAGTCAAAGTAACGCATAACATAACAATGAAACCAAAGGAGGGAAAATCTTATGTGTAAAGTTTTGTGATGCTGGGAATGGACGAAGTAGTAACGAGGTTAAAATCATCCAAATTATGAGTCTTTATAGTTCTCTAGGTAGGGGCCGCGGTGGCGCAGTTGGTTGAGGCTGCGCTACAAACCGGAAGGTCGGGGGTTCGATTCCCGATGGTGTCACTGGAATGTTTCATTGGCATAATCCTTTTCGGCCGCACTATGGCCCTGGGGTCGACTCAGCCTCTAACAGAAATGAGTACCGGGAATATTTCCGGGGGGTAAAGACGGCCGGTGCGTAGGGCTGACAACCTTACCACCTTTATGTGCCGACTGTCTAGAAATCTGGGAGCCTCAACCTCCTGGAACCCTCAGGTCCTGTCCAGGCCTGTAATGGGACCGCTTTACCTGTAGTTGTGTAGGTAGGTACTTATTTGCGAAAGACCTGAATCCATCTTCAAGATCAGTTTTGACTATATATATATATATATATGGTATATGTATGATATATATATATATGGTATTTATTTAACTGTAATTGGGTTTCCACCCGGTGGCAGTGGCCCATACACTGTGTGCAAATAGAAAAGAAGCAACTATATAAGTAAGAAGAAGAAACACAAAACAATACGAAAACACGGAACACACAAAATAGAGAGCAACATTGGCTTTCATCAACCAGTCTGCATGACGTCATATCCCAGATGAAGATACTATTTGTGCTCACTGCCGTGATACCCTAAAACCCACGTATTTGTATAATAATTTGTTAAAACGCTATGGTTACTTGACCTTTTAAAGCCTAGCGGTAACTTTACATACGACCAGGTTTAACATTAAAAAAATTCTACGTGGTGCCCACGTTGCGTTTATGTGTTTTGTACGGATCTCAGAACAAACAGCAACTTTTGCCTTATAAAACATTAAGAGACTGGTTTTTATAACCGAAGTGGAGAGTGTTTACAGCGCGGTACGCACTGAGTCCTTATATAAAACAGATACGATTCGTCTTTAAAGGGTTAATTTACCTCCAGGTTTAAAATAAAAAATTCTACATTCTGCCCACAGAATGTATTTGTGTGTTTTCTTTTATCCTCTCTATAAACAGACATTATTTCTCCCTGCATCATTGACACATTAGTTTTACAAATGAGATGGAGTGCGTTTACTGCGCGGTACGAACTCTAATTTTAAATCCATTTCAAATAAATCTGGAACAAGTTTTTCTCCGAGTGCTGCAGTTTTCCCCTGTCAGTATCATTCTACCATGTTCCATACTCATTTTCATCTACGTGTTGCTCTTACCAGAAGGAGAAACTGGCAAAGCCTGGGAACCTTCCAAAAAGCAATCCTCTTTCGGAAATCTGGGGGCATTGGATAGTAAAGTACTTTCACATATTCTTCACATGGTTTACAGTAAACCATTCATTCACACAAACTGCAGTAGGTTTATATACAAGTAGATCATAGAAGGTGCGATTTAAATAAATAAAGAAATGAAATTAAGTTTTTGATTCCATGTTTAGTATAAAGAAAAACTCAGAAGATTTAGTGATTGCTAGTAAGGAGATTGGTCTAGAAGTAAATGCTGAGAAAACTAAGTACATGGTCATGTCTCGAAATCAGAATGCACGACACAATCACAACATAAAGATAGATAATAAATCCTTTGAAAGGGTGGAAGAATTCAGATATTTTGAAACAACCCTAACGAATCAAAATTCCATTCATGAAGAAATTAAGAGCAGATTGAAGTGGGGGAATGCTTGCTATCATTCGGTGCAGAATCTTTTGTCTTTCAGGTTGCTGTCCAAAAACACAAAGATTAGGGTATACAGAACTGTAGTTTTACCTCGTGTTTTGTATGGGTGTGAAACTTGGTCTCTCACACTGAGGGATGAACAAAGACTGAGGGTGTTCGAGAATAGGGTGCTGAGGAGGATATTTGGGCCTAAGAGGGACGAGCTAACAGGGGATTGGAGAAGACTACATAACGAGGAACTTAATGACCTGTACTCATCACCAAATATTATTCGGGTAATCAAATCGAGAAGAATGAGATGCGCGGGGCATGTAGCACGTATGGTGGAGAAGAGAGGTGCATACAGGATTTTGGTGGGGAGACCTGAGGGACGGCGACCACATGGGAGACGCAGGCGTAGATGGGAGGATAATATTAAAATGGTTCTTCAAGAAGTGGGCTGGGGGCATGAACTGGATTGAGCTGGCTCAGGATAGGGACAGGTGGCGGGCTCTTTTGAATGAGGGAATGAAACTCCGGGTTCCATAAAATGCGGGGAATTTCTTGACTAGCTGAGAAACTGTTAGCTTCTCAAGAAGACCTCTGCTTCATGGAGTAGTAGTAGTTTAGTGACCTATTAGACAACATGAATTTTGTTATGACAGTTTTCGTATGAAGAAATCGAAGCTTGCCGAGTGCCGATCCTTTATTGCGGGCTGAAGACTTCAGTAACTGCAACAGCAGTGTAGCATACATAGTGTGTCAGAATCAACTGATAACAGTGCAGTTCTTATGCAATGTTTGAAGATGTCAGGGCGTTGACTGTGCAGGACACTGTGTTACGGTATGTGACGTTGTGCGAACTGGTAATGATTTCCCACACTTTAGGAGGCAATGTTTTTCTCCGAAACGCGAATAAAAGTGCATTAGTCAAAGAGCGTCACGTCACCAAGGCATATTTTTCCTAATCCTTATATATATATATATATATATATATCGGTAAGATTTACGTCCTTTGAAATTTGTATTTCATAATGTATATGGAAATAATCACTGTTTTTCTCAAATCCACATAAGGGCCGTGCCATGGCTCAGGCGGTTAGCCGCCGGCTTCCCACCGCGGAGGCCCGGGTTCGATCCCTGGTCAGTCCGTGTGGGATTTGTGGTGGACAAAGTGGCACTGGGACAGGGTTTTCCCCTGTCAATTTCATTCCACCTGTGCTCCATTACTAGGAAAAGGACAAAAAATAATAATCATCATCGTCATCTTCATCACAGGGTCGCACAAGAAGCCTCATGGCTACAGTGCGTCCGTAGCGTCTGCTGCGGGGCCCTTCACCACTAAAAAAATCCACATAAAACACATGCCTACCTGCGGTGAGCAGAAGCTAGAATTTTTAATGTTAAATATTGTGATACAAAAGGTAAGGTCCTTTTTCTTAAAGGATTCATTAAAATACCAACGAATTTCTTACATTCCGACAAGTAGGTGGCTTGAAATCAATTCTTTGATAGATTTCTTAGTCACTGATTTAGCTATATAATTAGGAAACTACTCCCCACTTCTTAGAATTTTGCATCCTACAACTTTCACAATAGTCTGAGAAATGAAACTTTGTTAAAGCTCTTCTGCTGTGTGTGGAAACCGTCTGAATATCGATTGAATACTCAGACGTCAATCTTTTTTCTTCTTACAGTTTCTTTACTTCACCAATAATGATGTTAGCTTTAGTGCCTTGTAATCAACATGTCAAGGTTTCGAGCCCAGACGCTAAGACTCTTGATTGATCATTCTCTCATTTCCTGCACGCGCGTGCACAAGGTTTCCGTGCTTTCGTCTACTGACAAAGAGGCGGTTGTTTCTTCTCTGTAATCAGAATCAGTACAGAGCGGGCGGCTTTACAAGGTAGGAAACGCAGCGGCGTACAAAAAGGCCTCTACAGCCATATTACTTTCTTTTCGTCTGCGTCCGCCATAAGCGTTAACGGGTCTCACAATCATTTGACACACTTGTAGCAGGAATTCATCTCCGATTGCCGATGTTGTACTTTAGGCCACGGAAATATGAGGGAGATATTTGGAAGTACCTTTATGTTCAGTAATCTCCCGATATCTGAGAGATCGTTGATTTGTCTGAAAATTCGGAGACTTGGCCCAGGTCGTCTGGCAAAATTTATCAGAATGACAAGCGGGAAAAATATAAGATGAAGATGAGTATGGAGCATTGGCGGAATTAATCTGACAGGTTAAACCGAAGTACTCCTTCAGAAACCTGTCCCAGTGCCATGTAGACTACCACAAATTTGACAGGAACTGGCCTGGACTCGAACCCGAACCTCCAACGTGAGAGGCTGGCTAATATCCTCCTTATCCATGGCACGGTTATAAGCACGAGTTTTATAACATATATTCAAGAAGTTAGTATTTTTCGCACCATGCATTGCCACTGATCAAACACACAGTACTAAACCAACAGAGTGCACTCTCCGTTATATTTAGATATTGACGTTTTAAGGCCTAGCGGTAACTTTACATACGACCAGGTTTAATATTAAAAAATTCTACGTGGTGTCCACATTGCGTTTATGTGTTTTGTACGGATCTCAGAACAAACAGCAACTTTTGCCTTATAAAACATTAAGAGACTGGTTTTTATAACCGAAGTGGAGAGTGTTTACAGCGCGGTAAGCACTGAGTCCTTATATAAAACAGATACGTTTCGTCTATGAAGGGTTATAGTTTATATTACCATCTCTGTAAGCTAGTCCAACATGTTTCGATCTCCTCTTGCGATCATCATCAAGGACCCTTGTGAGAATATGAATTACACAAACAAAACTAACGAGAGTATAAGTACGTGCTGAAAACATAAACTGTACAAAAAATGCTTAAATTGTAGGCAGTCTTTTGTGCTGCATCCATACATGCATGTATACAGGAAATTGGTTGTTTATATGTGGGTGGGTACTACAGGGAAAAAAGGTAAAGCCATCCCATTACAGGCCTGGACAAGCCCTTAGGGTTCCAGGAGGTTGAGGCTTCCAGATTTCTAGACACTCGGCACATGAATGCGGTAAGGTTGTCAGCCCTACGCACCGGCCGCCTTTACTCATTTCTGTTGGAGGCTGAGTCGACCCCAGGGCCATAGTGCGACCGACAGGATTATGTCAATGAAAAATTCCAGTGACACCTTCGGGAATCGAACCCGCGACCTCCCGGTTTGTAGCGCAGTGTCTCAACCAACTGCGCCACAGCGTGCCGCGGATAGGACAGTACTGAAGTTAAAAAAATAATGTAAGAGTGCATTTGTTGGTTGAGGATTTTGTGTCTTGTATCTTTAAGAATTGCTATAGACTACCTCTGTTGTCCACTGCCTTGCACTTAATATTTTGTTTCACTGACATTTTGCAGGACTTTTTTTTCCCATCGTTAAACAATTAATAATCGCAACATTTTGGAAGAAAAATTCTTCCGTCCTCAGGTAATAACCCAAGAAACATAAGCTAGCCAAAACATGACGTCGTTACGAGTGTTTTTATGCCATTTTCAAGAACCTACATGGTGCAATATCTTGTTTGTTTAAAATCGCTTTTATGAACTACCATGCATCGTCCTTAGTCTATACTCGGCTATCTCAGTTTCATCGTCAAATTTTCTGATAAACCAGAATGCATTGCGACGCTTCGCTGTGTATTTGGTCAAGTATATTTCTCGACAGTCTATCCGTCCCTTCTTCAGGGATGAAGAGGTCCAAGAAGAATGACCGTCGTGTTCCTTGAAGATAGGACCGATACGCTGACCTGTGACCTTTTAACCAAATGCCCATTGAAATGGTGCAACATCTGACGAAATCGAAGGCTTCAACTTCACCGCTGGGGAAATTGCATATTTCGCGTGAATTTGATTTCGTACCTCACAGTGAGACAACGGTTAATGCTGTGTAAGGAACCAGTAGCTTCTTTTTGAAAATAATACGGAACAAATAAATACCTTATGTAGGCAAAATGCGGAATTTCCTTTTGAATATCAGGCGGTTGTGATATTCGTGTAGTTAACATTGTGTCTCGAAGTACTGGAGACACATGGAGCTGCCTAACTTCTAATTAGAACCTTGTTGTCAATGGAGAACAATGCTGTCAAGTATAGGCTGTCTCGTATTATTGATTGTTGTTTGGATGCATTTAGAGTATATGCAGCACTGCCTTTGGGTGTCGCATCTGCCTGTACGAGTTGAAATAAATTGCAGCTGAAAAATATAAATCTGTGATTTTCGTAAACATTGCAAGATTGACGCGAACTTCCAAGGTATACGTAGTCGGGGTAAAGTATTTTTCTGTACGTTCCTCGAACCATAACTAACTAACTAACTAACTAACTAACTCCATGGAGCAGAGTCCTTCCTGAGAAGCTAGCGGGTCCTCATCTGATCAAGTAATTCGCCGCATTTGACGGAATCCGAAGATTCATTACCGCATTCACAAGAGCCCGCCACCTGTCCCTATCCTGAGCCAGCTCAATCCAGTCCACGCCCCATCCTATTTCTTTAACATCAATTTTAATATTATTCTCCCAATTAAGCCTAGATCTTCCAAGTGGTCTCTTTCCATCAGGCCTCCCCACCAAAATCCTGTTTTTAAACACGCCTACAAGATGTAAGCCGATGATTTTACTACTTACTGATATCAAAAGCGCTGCATCAAAATTCGTTCCTCCAATGATTGCACTAAGTAACTTCTTAAGCTTCTATCACTTGTTTTTCTATTTATACAAATTTGTGACTCCCATATTCTCTCCTTCTACTACTATTACCACTTCCTTACAGCAAGTGTCGTCCCTTTCTTTATGTTACTTCCCTCAGCTTGTCGCCCTTCACCTATGTACCTGTCTCTTCATTGCATTACTATAGCGATTCTAATGTTTACATTCCACTTCAACGGAGTCCCCTGAAGAGTGCTTGAGGTTTAGTTGCGTCAAAGTAGGGCACCGTCTTTCCTTCTTTTGCACTTCTACACTGTGAAAGGAGAAATGGCAGTGAAGTAGAGACTAATGGTTTGTAAGACAGAGGCAGCATTACCGTGTGATCTAGAAACTGCAGCGAACTGCTCTGGCAAGTAGAAACGAATACACTTACAGCAATGGAAAGTAAGATGTCCAATGTAGGGTTACAATACGGGTTACCCAACATTTGGAGAAAGTCTGTGGTCAGTATTAGGAATTAGCCGTGTTCGATCTCAACTGTACATTGTGGTTACGACATGTTGAGAGTTACCATAAGCGAAGTACCAAATTCTTCGTTGGAAATAGTATTTTGAATATAAATATAGGTGAAGCTAATATCAATAACCTTTAGCAATACGGATCTTAAGAAGAAAGTCTCTCCACCACTGTGCCAACCACAAAAATAAATCAAAGGTTACACCTGTTACAAGGTCAGGTAGTCACAATTAGTCGGGAGAAGCATACAAAAGAGATATGGCGTCAGGCCTACTTCATGCTACGAACTGCTGCCGTTTTAGGCGCCTTTGCGCTACAGGGAATTTATTCCTTTTGTGTCAGGTCTGTACAACAAAGTTAAATTTGTTGCTGTACACACAATGAATGCAATGAAGTGTGGGAGGGAGGAATAACTCCACTCATTCTTAGCCTTGGAACTATATGGAGCTTAGTTTTTAGCCACACGTCTCGCCTGCTTTGTTCTCGGGAGAAAAGCCTCGGTGATTGTGCCCCAGAACCGGTTTGAACTTTTTAGAAAGTAGAAAAATTTCTCGCTTACGCCGGGGTTCGGACTTCCGTCTGAGATCCATACAAACCGTAAATGCCCTGTGTGGGTGTGACGTAGACTTTTGAATGCTACGTCAGATGATATATCAAGTGCCCCCTGGG
>BLKM01000866.1:336458-352814 GCA_013340265.1 Coptotermes formosanus | reverse complement strand
AAGGTGACGTTACACACACCTGCATGTCTGAAGGTGACGTTACACACACCTGCATATCTGAAGGTGACGTTACACACACCTGCATATCTGAAGGTGACGTTACACACACCTGCATATCTGAAGGTGACGTTACACACACCTGCATGTTTTAAGGTGACTTTACACCTGCAGTCTTATTTTGAATAACCCGAGCTTCTTTGTTTCCCTGTGTCAAGTGTGTGACTTTAAATGCTTGAAGACTAAACCAAAAACAGCCACCTTACTGCTGAATGACTGTTTCTTTTACGTGCTCACCCTTTGCTGTATGACGGTGTAGTAACTGTATTTAGCTTTCAGTTTGATGGCGATAAATCGTGATCCACGCATGCAGTTTGGTACTGAGAGACTTAACACAAGGAACCAGCACTTAACACGTGTATATCTTGCTCTTTGGAATGCTAATAATCGCAACATGGCGACGATGCGAATCTGCCTGACTGAAACTGACTTTTGTTAGTAAAGTGTTCTGTGCGTACGAAACGACACCAGTACTGTTACAGTAATGTAAAATTATCACCCTGTTCAACAGGATATCCGAGTTGTGATTATAGCTCCTTGAATTTAACTTGTGCTTCTGAGTGTTGGTTTGTGTTGGGTTTTGTAAGTATGTTTTACTTGAAGAATGAGGCGGGACGTGAAGGTCGGACTGTGTAAGCTGCGTCACACGGCGTGCTGTGAGCAGCTAAACTGGTGTACTGTGTCCGGACCGCGCGCACTGAACAGATTTGCTTAGCTGTGGGCTATTTGAGGCTCGGAATAAGCTGCAGTTGGCAGTACTGCGGTACAGAAGATCTGTGGAGCTGCAGGTACGTTAAAATGAATCTAATTGCACAACACGCCCCACCTATACCCGACTGCGTCATCACAACGCCTGCCGTAGCTAGATGCTTAGAGCCAACGAAGAGATATAACCGTTCTTTAATTACTGTGTACGTAATTACCTGTTTGCCTGTGTCAGTTTCAGGCACGCTGCGAGGAAATTGGAACACCCGCAGACAAATCTCAATTTTGTGACTCTAATTTAAAGACAGTTACAGCATTGCATTCCGAGAACGCTTCTTGCTAATGGATTTTAAATGGTCGTCGTGTTTCAACAAATGCAGATAACGGGGTTTCCCCAACTTACACGCGTGTGGCACTGAGACCCAGCAGCACGACTTCTCTTGCTTTCTGGAGGGCCCTCGGTTTAGTCTCGGCCCAGACACTGAGGTGCCTTGTTTTGAGTGCCTTCAGTGCAGTGCATTGCATTAGGCCACGACCACTTCTTTCCACATGTTTCTTATCCATTGACAACCACTTGGTGTTTGACGTTTTGCCGTGTATGGAGCCACTAGCGCATAGCGACCACCTGCCATCTTTCCTTACCTTCCCCCACCCCAACCCACCCTTGCCTGTAGCTACCTGTAGCTACCTCAAGCAATCACTCCGTGCACAACTTCCGACTTTGCAAGTTGTTTCTGAATGTTGTTTCGGACTTGGAGAATGTTTGAATTGCATTAAAATAATCGGAGTGTTTGCTGGTGTTAACAATAAATGACTCATGCACCCCGTGTCGGTGTATTGATACAGTCCAGCCAGCGGAGGAAACACGTGTAAGTCGACCAGGAACAGACAGACAGACAGACAGACAGACAGGCCAGTACCCACGAAGACCGAAAACGCCTGGAATAGTTTACACCTTGATGATGATGATTCAAATAAGCTCCAGTAAGAACTGTGGTGATGACTGCTAGTTCCAGGATGGCACAAGTGCGGTGTGTAATGAGTAAACGTACCAATTTTTGGGTTTCCCATCCCGTCTTGCGCATGTGCGACTGTCTCTAATCTATACCAACAAGCACAACACGACGGCTTGTTTCCCAGTTTTCATTACGACATGTTTCGGCAGCGCGGAGCGTCGCTCATCAAACGTGTCGCAATAAAAACTGGGAAACAAGCCTCTGTCTTGTGCTTGTCGGTGTAGATTAAAGACAGGCAGGAACTTACCGACGGGCTGCACGGTGTTGCAGACTTGCTGTGGCTCTAATTAACTCTTTGCAGACAAATATTGATCCGCATTCGGTACACTTAATTATGGAGTTCGTCCCGCGCTTTGAGGGCGCCTTGTCGTTGGTTCGTACAAGCCAGTAGGTAATTCTGTGTAGCACTGGTATTCAAAATGTGTTCCTCGAAAGCCTGGGGCTTAGAAAACTCATTCTCTTGAAAATGAGGTAAGTAAATATCATTTGCTGAAGTCTTTGATTTTCTCGTTTATTTCCCTATCTGTGTTTGTCCACAATCGGCGCTAGATTTGTTTTGGTGTGACGCACCACTAATGAAACTTCCTTTTGTTTTGGCTGCGTAAATATCTGTTTCTCGAAACAAAATTTGTTTCAAATTAGTTTCGTAATTGCAGCCAGAAAGTAAGCGTTTAGTGTACAGGGGTTTGAAATGTTCGAATTCAGTCAGCAAGGGTTCCACAGTAGTTAAACAAGTTCGGAGGCCACTGGTGCATAGGAAAATAATAGCTGTTTGTTCTGAGATCCACACAAAACACATAAATACACTGTGTGGGCAGAACGTAGAATTTGTGAATGTTAAACCTGGCGGTACATACAGTAACCACTGGGCTTTAGAGGGGATAGTTAAAGATCCAGTCCGTACCGCGCAGTAAACACATTCCGTGTCGGTTTTAAAAACCAGTCAGTTAATGCTGTATAGGGAAATAATCGCTGTTTGTTCTGAGATCCACACAAAACACATAAACACACTGTGTGGGCAGAACGTAGAATTTGTGAATGTTAAACCTGGCGGCACATACAGTAACCACTGGGCTTTAGAGGGGATAGTTAAAGATTCAGTCCGTACCGCGCAGTAAACACACTCTGTCTCGGTTATAAAAACCAGTCAGTTAATGCTGTATAGGGAAATAATCGCTGTTTGTTCTGAGATCCACACAAAACACATAAACACGCTGTGTGGGCAGAACGTAGAATTTGTGAATGTTAAACCTGGCGGTGCATATAGTAACCACTGGGCTGTAAAGTGTTTATTTATTGTTAGATTCACAATAGGAACGTAACATAACTTTGCAAGGCGCAGTAGCTGCCTTAGTGTGCACAGAAGAGTCACCAACTGCAAACACTGCCATTACTTTTCCTTCTTGTCTCGGAAATACGATCCTTGCAGTCAGATGTCCAGGCGTATGCAGGTGCGCACAGTGTGTTGTACAGACAGTGTGTGCAGGTGCGCACAGTGTGTTGTACAGACAGTGTGTGCAGGTGCGCACAGTGTGTTGTAGAGACGGTGTGTGCAGGTGCGCACAGTGTGTTGTACAGACGGTGTGTGTGCAAAGTTACGGTGCTTGTATTTCACATCCCATTTTGATATGCGTATTGAAACGGGAGAAGAGGGGCTGTCAATCACAGCAACACCTTTGCAGTGACTTACTGTGTACTGTGCGACGTGTTTCGGCACTATCAGGCATATAAAAATAGAAACAGCACGTCATTTGCCTACATTTCACTTCCATGTGATCAGGAAGTCGGGTGTTCCGTGTTAATTTCTAAACTTTTCTCTTCTCGTTACAGAAAGCAGTGTACAAATATTTGCGTGAGTTCTTGCAGTTACAGACGGCCGTCCCCCGCAGGCCCGTGCAGTCTAATGCAAAGGAGTCTTCCTTTCGCCTAACCAAAGTGCTGTGTGATGTTGCTAATGTGTCTCAGTGTACATTAATTTTTATCTTATTATCTCATGTTCTGCTTTACATCAGACGATGTATTGTAAGGCTGAGGTCTCACTCCCAGTCTTCTGTCGTGTTTTGTACAAGTGCGGGGACACGCGGTGGCGCAGTTGGTTGGGGCACTGCGCTACGAGCCGGAAGGTGTTGGCTTCGATTCCCGATGTTGTCAGTGGAATTTCTCATTGATATAATCCTTCCGACCGCACTGTGGCCCCTGACGTAGACTCAGCCTCTAACAGAAATGAGTACCAGGGATATTTCCTTGGGGGTAAAGGCGGCCGGTGCGAAGGGCTGACAATCTTACCACCTTCATATGCCGATTGTCTAGAAATCTGGGAGCCTCAACCTCCTGGAGCCCTCAGGGCCTGTCCAGGTCTGTAATGGGACTGCTTTACCTTTCGTCAAGTGCTTTTTCTAGAAGTGTTTTTATAGTGCCTGGTGACGGCTGGTAGCTAAAGCCGAAACATGTCGCGCAGCATACAATAAGGCACTGCAACGCTGTGATTGCCTCTCTTCCCCTTTTTAAAAGTTTTACGTATTTGCTGTTTATTCATGGAGACGGATAATGAAGGAGTGTCTGAAATCAGCTTGTCTCCCGGACAAACGCCGCTGTTCAGTTAGTTTCCCCAGGCACTACTCACTCACTGCCTGTGTACTGATGTTTGTGTCAGTGCCGCCTGGCTGTTGCTTACAAAGGCACAACCTGCGGACATTTCTCACTTGTTTCGTAGTTGTGTGTCGGTGTGGTATCAGTAGGCACTTGCGAACGGCTGCACTGCAGGATGTGGTATCAGTAGGCACTTGAGAGTGGCTGCACTGCAGGAGTGGCCATGTTTCAGTGTTCTGCTGTCAGGACTGCGACCAGGCGGTGCGCTGGACGGGTTTCGAACTCCCGTAGGAGCAAAAGACTTTTCCATTCTGCAGAGAATTCCAGCCTTGCTGTGGCCCCCCCCCCAACTTTCTGTTCGGTGGATACAGGGGGTTGTTTCCCCTTGCTGAAATGGCCGCGGCGTGTAATTAGATCCTCACCTCCATATAGTGCCGAGGTTAAGAGTGGGTGGAGCTATACCTCTACTGCCCCCTATATGCCGTCCTGGAGTGGAGAGGCAGGCTTTACCTTTTGTTGGAGAGTGAGACGGATATGACATGGCTGCCTTAAGTGTATTTTGGACAAACCTGAATCTCTGCTTAATGACGCTCTTATTTCTAGGAAGTAAGTGGCACAAATCTGTACAAACAGCACGTTGTGCTTATATCCAGGTAATTTGTAACTGGTCTTCAGGTGCCTCCCTTGCAGAGTTCGGCATTTCAAAGAAGAAAGAATCGTGCGTCCGTTACAGACATTCTTGTGATGTAAATATTAGTGCATGAGGAAAGCTTCAAAGGCCTGCATTTGAGTCGGATATAAACATCTAAAGGTTTTAAGATGAACCTGAATTGTATTTAAAGACCCAGCCCGTACCGCGCAGTAAACACACTCCGTCTCGGTTATAAAAACCAGTCAGTTAATGCTGTATAGGGAAATAATCGCTGTTTGTTCTGAGATCCACACAAAACACATAAACACACTGTGTGGGCAGAACGTAGAGTTTGTGAATGTTAAACCTGGCGGTACATACAGTAACCACTGGGCTTTAGAGGGGATAGTTAAAGATCCAGTCCGTACCGCGCAGTAAACACACTCCGTGTCGGTTATAAAAACCAGTCACTTAATGCTGTATAGGGAAATAATCGCTGTTTGTTCTGAGATCCACACAAAACACATGAACACACTGTGTGGGCAGAACGCGGTACATACGTAACCACTGGGCTGTGAAAGGCCGAATTGTAATTGCTTCTATTTCAGAAACACAAAAATTCAGAATACTGAAGGCAACGATTCGTCTGCTTGTTGCGGCCCGATTTCCACTGTGTGTCCGCTCACAATTACGGATAATACCTCTTGCCTTATTTGAACTATATCTGTCCGTGACCGCGCCATGCCCTGACTGTGACGGCCAGCACCTGTTGCCTCACCGCACTCCGCCACCTGTAACCGCAATCACGGATTTTGTCTTCATTCCCTGCGCCGCCCATCGATCGGCGAACTGCAAAAAGCTCCCTGAACCCATGAACGCCTGGAATTGTCGGTGCACAGAGACAGCCATAGTGTGCTTATTATCTGATAGTTTGGCGATGTGACGTCACGACTGAGTGGCGTCACATCATATCTTTCACTTTGCGTGTTTGATTCTCGCGCCGGGTGTCAGATTTTCTACACGCGTAGGCTTTGGATGAGCACGGCGGCTAATGTTCAAGCGACAGTCGTTTGACGGCTATTAACACCGCATAGTAAACTTTTGTTCAGACGTTTCGGGAGAGACACTGCCTCCAGTTGGTCTATGTCCTGTAACGTTGCTGTTTCTTCGTTACAGCTGTCACGTGACCCAGAGGGACTCACGACTGTATACCACAAAACCTCTGCAGTCCCTTAAGGTCCGGGTCACACAGACACGTGACCCGAATGATGACCTCGCGCGACACATTATAACGGGTAAGCTATTGCAGTCAGCGCTTCCTTCGACTGCATAAAGGCTTACTGAACCGTCTGTAAGAGAGAAGACCTCCACAGAGTGGATAAATGGATCCATTTATTTAATACGTAAGATAGTCAGCACTGTTTATCTGTGGCTGAATGCAAAGATTCCGAGTGCTGCTGATCAAAGACAGCGTCCTTATGTTGCGGCAGTAAAGACTCTGCACTTGCCGGTGGCACAGCGAGGGAAGTGCACGTTACGCGAAACGTGCTGCACAACCAGAAGTGCCAATTTAATAATGTGACGTTCTTAATAACGAGCTTAAATAAGCAAAATAGAACACGAGGACGAAAAACGTACAAAGATACGGTCGCCTGCCCATGTTGGGAAAGAAATAAGATTCACTATAAAAATTTTAGGAACACAAAATTTGCAATAGTCTTTGCGGCAGAAAGCGCAGTTTTTACATTTTCATTACAAAGAAACCTGCCCCAAGTACATGATTTGTATTGCCAGATTTGGGCTTCGAATGTCGTATGTAATTGCTACGTAGGACATGGGAGGAATTTTCAAATTCGGTACACCGAAAACAGTGAATTATTGCGAAATAGAATCAATCGGTCCAACTTTCTACAGGGCGTTTATTTGGAACCACAGAAGATATTATGCAAGTTAGTTCCACAGAAAAAATGACAACATGATTACAATAAAAATTATCGTACAGATGTGGAAGCCAAAGGGAGCGCAAATAAATGACAAGAGTTTGACTAACCCCGACCCTGTGTTCGATATCTTAGTATAATTTGATGACGCACACAGCAGCACGTAGCCTGCATGCTGAAAATAGGGCAGCCTTCCCTCAGTTTATCCTAATCTTTCAAATTTCCGTCTCAAAACCATTTTAGTATTATTCTAAACCGATTCCTCAGTACACTTAGTTTTAAATTATCATAAGATTTTCCAGACCGCAACTCCATATACAGTGCTTAATTGTACTGCAAACGTCACGCAGAATTACTGGACTGTCTACAGCCCAGTGGTTACTGTATGTACCGCCAGGTTTAACATTCACAAATTCCACGTTCTGCCCACACAGTGTATTTATGTGTTTTGTGTGGATCTCAGAACAAACAGCGATTATTTCCCTATACAGCATTAACTGACTGGTTTTTATAACCGAGACGGAGTGTGTTTACTGCGCGGTACGGACTGGATCTTTAACTACCCGTCTAAAGCCCAGTGGTTACTATACGTACCGCCAGGTTCAACATTCACAAATTCTACGTTCTGCCGACACAGTGTATTTATGTGTTTTGTGTGGATCTCAGAACAAACAGCGATTATTTCCCTATACAGCATTAACTGACTGGTTTTTATAACCGAGACGGACTGTGTTTACTGCGCGGTACGGACTGGATCTTCAAATATAATTCAGGTCAGTCTAAAGTACTCATCATACCTGTACGACTTTCCAAGCAAAATGTTGGCCTGAAAAGCCGCCAGTAACTTGACATTGCAGAAAACAGTAAATTAACAGGTTCGCAAGTATTTAAGACTCTATGGATATGAGCCCACGTCGGCAGGCGCTGGGGGGGGGGGGAGGGACAGTCCAAGAGGAAGCTGCAGGCCGCAAGATACTAAGAATCGTTGCTCCTGTGTAACTGTATACATGTTTTCGTTTCCCATGACATTGACGGTTCTTGCAATGGTGTAAAGGTGAAGCTGACTTCGGCATCTGCACTGCCGTAGGCGCACAGCAGCCGCTGGCACTTCTTAAATGGGTGCCGCGCCAGACATCCACACTACCAGCCTGTCCTCCTTTACACTTCTCGGTTAATACTTTCAGGACCTTAAAATTCTGGGAGATTCCGTGGGCTTGGCATGTAGCACACATATAGGCGATGACAACTGCATACAGACAGCACGTGGCAGAACCAAGACACAGAGGGGATGATGACATTCAAATAAATCTTAAAAAATAACACGCGTGACAGCCGACTGTGCTGTTCTGGCGCAGAACAAGGACACGTGGCTGGCTGTTTTGGACGCGACAGTGAAGCTCTGACCCTTGGATACGAAGGAGAACATTGCGTCGAAACGTCGGAGACAAACAGTACAGCCCGCAGAGTCGCGCGACACAACCGCTGTCGGATTCTTAAAACTTTCGCGAAAAAGGAACGTTCAGCTTCCGGCACTTGTTGATCAGCTGTGGGACTGTCAGCTTCTGAAAAATGTTTCCATGACGTAAACTTCTTTAGGTGACACGCAGTTCTTTACGCAACGTGCAGTTTTTAGGTGACGTGCAGTTTTTTACGTGACGTGAAGGTGTTTACGTAACGTGCAGTTCGCGTGACGTGCAGTTCTTTAGGTGACGTGCAGTTGTTTACGTGACGTTCAGTTCTTTATGTGATGTGTATTTCTTTACGTGACGTGCGGTTTAAGTGACGTGCAGTTCTTCAGGTGACGTGCAGTTCTTCAGGTGACGTGCAGTTCTTCATGTGACGTGCAGTTCACGTGACGTGCAGTTCTTCAGGTGACGTGCAATTCACGTGACGTGCAGTTCTTCAGGTGACGTGCAGTTCTTCAGGTGATGTGCAGTTCTTCAGGTGACACGCCTACTTTGGAGTAACGAACGAAATGACGCCTGATCACCGCATTTCCTTCTACTGAACCAACTGAATGCACGTGTAACATACAGAGTAATAGAGCCTTTTCACTTTAGCAGTTTTCGGTACTGCTGTTTGAGTGACAAAACGACTGCACCTTTGTGTAAGATGTGTGTGCATTTGGTTGGTTTTGTGCAAACGGTAAGTTGATTGAAAAGCAGGGAGTAAGAATTTAAAAATATCTAACCATTTCAGGATCCATGTCTTCTGTGATATGACGCTGAGTCGCTGGGCCATTGCTGTCCGACTTTTCGAAGGCACGTAGTTGTGTTATCCTCACAAACAAAACCTTTGACAGCTGTAAGCAGGCATGTTGCCACGTTTGCGTTGGACACGTCCGCACATGAACACAGACTGTGACGCGCGGTGTTGCTTCTCTCACGTCGTGCACTCTGAGGTTGCAACGAAGTAAAGCAGCTTACGACTTTAGTGGAGTGAGTGACGGCAAAAAAGATATGAAGTTGCGAAGTAGCTCTTATGAAAATTATGCATCATCCTCTACCCGAAGTATGTAAGAAAGTTTGACATGCGTAGAGCCACGTAGTCTTTGAAGAGGTGCCTGAAAATGCAAACTAATACGAACAAGGCAGGAGAAGACTCTCAAGTCGAGTGTGTGGTTAATGCAAGAGGGTATTGGAGTTAAAGCGAAAAGAGGAAAGTGGGGAAAGGGGGGGAGTTGCTAGTCGCAAAGTAAAATAATAACCTGGATGACGTGTGAAGACACGTGGTGTACAGTGTTTGTGTAGTTAAAGTGTGTGAGGGTGCCTGCTGTGTGTCCAGGTGTCATGGTGCGGTGTGTGACGTCACCTGGTGACAGTGCTGTGTTGAACTTGTTCCCAGTCCACACATATATTATTATTTGTTTGGACTGCAAATGGGTTTGTACCCGGTGGCAGTGGCACTGCAACAAGACACATCACACAAAAAACACAGCACACTCAAACAAAACACAACACACTCAAACAAAACACAACACACTCAAACAAAACCCACCACACTCAAACAAAAGACACCACACACAAACAAAACACAACACACTCAAACAAAACACAGCACACTCAAACAAAACACAGCACACTCAAACTAAACACACCATACTCAAACAAAACACACCACACTCAAAGAAAACACAGCACAAACAATTACAAAAACAATAAAGGACACATACTACGCACAATAAATACAGTTACAACAAAAATGCAATTACGATACAAATACAATTATAAATACAAATACAATTACAATTAGCCTAAAGTTGATGAATTAATATTAACAAAAAATTAGGCACACTGTACAGTAACACAGTCACAGCAGTGCATTGCACAACTGCATGAACTGCTGCACTCGCATTTCACCGTGACCTTCCCTTCACTCCACTTCGCTACACTTGTGTGACCTCACATCCCCACCACTACTAACCTCCCTTCACCTCACGTACATGTACTGTGTGCTGTACTTATGTCGTGAAAATGCTCCAAGTCCACACTTTAAAGTCTTCTGGTACGCACACGGCGAGTGCGTCACTTCTGGTACGCACGTGGCGAGTGCGTCCCTTCTGGTACGTACACGGCGAGTGTGTCACTTCTGGTACGCACACGGCAAGTGCGTCGCTTCTGGTACGTACACGGCGAGTGCGTCACTTCTGGTACGTACACGGCGAGTGCGTCACTTCTGGTACGTACACGGCGAGTGCGTCACTTCTGGTACGTACACGGCGAGTGCGTCACTTCTGATACGTAAACAGCGAGTGCGTCACTTCTGGTACGTAAACAGCGAGTGCGTCACTTCTGGTACGCACACGGCAAGTGCGTCACTTCTGGTACGTACACGGCGAGTGCGTCACTTCTGGTACGTACACGGCGAGTGCGTCACTTCTGGTACGTACACGGCGAGTGCGTCACTTCTGATACGTACACGGCGAGTGCGTCACTTCTGGTACGTACACGGCGAGTGCGTCACTTCTGGTACGCACACGGCGAGTGCGTCACTTCTGGTACGCACACGGCGAGTGCGTCACTTCTGGTACGCACACGGCGTTTGCGTCACTTCCATACACGAATCTGAGGCGGTGCCTGCAGAATCGTAAATGTGGGGTGTTGCTGTGTGCAGCTGTAGCTGTACCGGCCTGGCTGCCTGGCAGTGAATCGCGGGTCGCTAAGGAGGAGGATTAATCATGTGCAGGCTGCAGAAATGAACAGTGCTGAGGGGAGTCAGGAGATGTGCCTTGCACGACAGGCATTGTAAGAAAGAGAGACACAGATAGACCATGTTAAAGATAGAAATGAAGCCAGAACGGTGGAAAGGCCCAAGCCTGATGTAAAGGAAATGAAGACGATGATAATGGTGGTGGTGGTGGCCGTGGTGGTGGTGGCGGTGGTGGTGGTGGTAAGGACTTTAGTGGCTGTAAGCTGTCGATTGCACAGAAGCAATTAGACCTGTGTGCCACCGTCCGTGCCGGTACGTGCGCACGTTACAACAGTATGTATCAACACCAACTGGTACACAGTGTTAAAACACAATGTGCCGTCACTTTACACAAACCCGGACATGTTTCGGCGCACCGGTACACCATCTTCAGGGGGGAACACACTGAACCAACTTTAACAACTGGGCCTGTGTATTTTTAAGTGCTCAGTGTGTTCCCCCCTGAAGATGTGTACCAGTGCGCCGAAACTTGTCCGGGTTTGTGCAAAGTGATTGCATACTGTGTTCCAACATTGCGTACCAGCTGGTGCTGATACACGTTGTTGTGAGGGTAAGGCTTGTGTTTAGCGGGTAGGCTACGTGCAAGCAAATATGGCGGACAGGACTGAGTTTACACAGCGGCAGTAGAGGGCTGTAATCTCCGTGCGGCCAACACAGAGACCCACAGGCGCGTGCAGAGTCGCAACACGTGCTGCAACAGGGCCGACAGCACAGCAGGTGGACATGTGGCCAAGTTGAAGAACATCGGTCCTGTCTTAACGGATAAGGTGTGTGACTTGTAACGCCGTGTCGCTGAGCTATTATTCCTTGACGTTTCGGAGGATCGTGTTACTGCATCTTCAGACTTGAGCAGTCCAAGAATAATTTTGTTGTACTGCTCGGCCCTGAATGTGAAGGCATTAAAATCGGTCGAAACGTCGGGAAATACCAACCCACAAAGCGTCCTCTCCCAGTAGACTTGAATCTTCATCAAACATCTTGCCGTTTCGTGAAATCGCGGCCAACTGCAGTATGTGGCCGGCTTACAAACATGGCCACGTTCCGCAGATTTTGCTGTATGGCACAATACCGCATAAACAGTTAGTATTACTGGACACCGCTTTTCCCGGTTTCGGATTAGGCAGTATGAGTGACACTCGTTTGTTTCGGAATGCTTTCACACTGCTGTTAGCACTTTGCAGCTTGCGGCCACAAAGTGAAGGTAACTCTTCATTTGAGCCAGAAGCAAAATGGTGTTAGAAGCATGAAACAGTCTGACGCCTGCCTGCAATGAACAAATTACCGAGACGCGTCATGAGAATGTGACACAGATACGCGTTAATCGCAGTATTGCTGTAACTCGCACTGAACGTGCGTCCGGTAGCCAAGCACAAAAAAGCTGTTTCTTTCACCAGACGGCAGAAGGAATGGTGGCTGTCGAACGGAAGTTATCGCAGCGGTGCTGCTGATGTTGCACGCCTTCCCAGATGTGGTTCCGTGTCGTTTGGCGGGTAAAGTCAAAGAATGAGATGGGAGGGGCGTGTAGCACGTATGTTGGAAAGGAGAGGTGAATACAGGATTTTGGTTTGGAGACCTGAGGGAAGGCGACCACTTGGGAGACCCAGGTATAGATGAGAGGATAATATTAAAATGGATCTTCAAGACGTGGAATGGGACATGGACTGGATTGAGCTGGCTGAGGATAGGGACAGGTGGCGGGCTCTTGTGAATGCAGTAATGAACCTCCGGGTTCCATAAAATGTGGGAAATTTCTTGACTAGCTGAGAAACTGTTAGCTTCTCAAGAAGGCCTCTGCCCCATGTAGTTAGTTAGTTAGTTAGTTAGTTAGTTAGTTAGTTAGTTAGTTAGTTAGTTAGTTAGTTAGTTAAGTCACAACGTTTCGAAGATCTTGTTGCCTTCATCTTCAGGGTAAATTTTCAGGTTAACATTTCATGGCATTGAACTGCTTACCTCTGAGGGTGAATACAGTAACAGTATCATACGAAACGTCGGGCGAGAACTGCTCGCTCAGTGACAACGTCACACGCGGTTTATATGCATTACTCTGACGTGCTGAAAGTAAGACGAACACCAGCGCGCTGTCATAGCGACGTCTTGCGGTTACTGCTGTTGTGGTCCCGCGGTGAGGGCCTGCCAATCTGCTGAACCGCGGTGTACGTGTACAGTGCACTAAATGTTAGAATAATGGAGGAAAACTGTTAATAGTGTTAAGTCAAATAGGTAACGCACCACTGGCGTAGACAGCAGTTTGTGGCCCCTCGTCTCTCAGTTGTTGGGGCCCGCTGCAGACATCAAAGGACTGCCCCTAAACCATTATAACGCTGCCTGCTGGCAGAAGAACGGTGTTCAGTCTGAAGGACCGCGCCACAAGCTGTGTTGTTCTGTGCGTACGGCGCCCGCTGACGCATGGCCCCCCTAGCAGCGGAGTCTGCAGGGGCTTTTGCAGTTAAATGCTTCCTGCTGCCGCTGAAGTGTCACGTTTCAGGTTGAATTTCACTGAAGACCGCACATGTGGCGGCCCGTGACGCAGTACACAGACTTTAGCAAGACGTTCTTTACTTTCAAATTGTCATAACATTTCACGGTACACGTAAATGTATGCCCGTGACAAAACTTCGCCCCCCCCCCCCCCCCGCACCGATTTTCATGAAACTCTCTGTCACTCAGTTTGGTCTTATCTTACGTATCGAATTACATGTAAATCAGAAGAAAAATTCAGAACATGCGTGGAAATTATTCATTTGGTCACTTAGTATGGCTTTCTTTGCACTGGTCTTTGCGAAACTTGTAGTTGCTCATCCGCACTATACGGAGATTTAGCGCATCGGATTTCGCGAAAAACGCGCAACAGCTATGGAAATTACGGATGTAAATTCGTTTAAGTCTGTCAGTTTTACATGCATGATGGCAGAGCGGATGGCAGGCGAACGTGTCTATGTGGCGGCAGTAGCATGCAGGGCGCTACAGACGCTGCGCTGAGGGGCGGCAGCGCCCTCTTTTGTTACATCAACTGTAAGTGGAGAAAGACGACTGAGGTTGGAAGGAAAGTTCGAGATAGATGAATGCGTGATAGGCAGTGCAGAACGGAAGATAGGTGAATGCGTGATAGGCAGTGCAGAACGGAAGATGGATGTGACGTGTGTGTAGTGCAGAGCAGCTGTGCCAGCAGGCGCAACACTGGCATTGCGTCATGTGACTCAGCAAACGTGCATCTGTCTGACAAGCTGCCTGTCCCTGCGCGGATTTTAATGAAAATTACACTTGTTACGGAAACTTTTGTGGAAAGCGTCTACACTATGTTTCGCGCAAACCCGAAAAGCCATTAAGTCGCTGCTACCTTGTCACAGACGGACGGACGGACGGACGGACGGACGGACGGACGGACATGGTGATGTTACAAGGCTCTGTTTGCTTCTTGAAGAACTTGCAAGATGAACACAATACTGTGCGATACATTTTCGTGTTGTAAGTTTCAAGTCTTACTGCCAGTGCTGCCACTGCGAGCTGTAAAATGCTGTGCTTCTGAATTAAGATTCGAATTCACAAATATTCTTACGGCTCGTTCATAGAATTACTTATTGTGTGTTTTGAGTACCAGCAGTGTTATTGTCACCGTCATCCAGCCTGGTACAGTACATCTGTAATGGCGCAATCAGCAGTACACAAACTGCACACCCTGTCATAAGTTGGCAGCATTAGTAGCACTGACGCTTTGTTGGCGGTAACACGAACACACTCTGCTGCGGCCTGAATTTACCTACTGTCCAGGTTTTTGTCTGGACGAGCTGGGGTATGCATATATATATATGTACAGTATATACAGGTAAACTTAAATTTGTCGTGGAACTGTAGCTCCATCGATTCTCAAGTTCTCAATCTGCACGAGATAAGTAGTCAGCTTCACGCTGCCGCAGATTTACCCCTGTTACACCGTCAGCAGTGGACTTGGTTGGCCCCACGAATTGCCCGGACGCACTGCGGAAGGGGAAACCCTCTGGGGGTAATGGTAAAGAGACGCAGTCAGGACAGTTTTCTGCCATACGACGTTCTGTTTCTGACTGCAATGCAGCTGCTTGCTTAGTGTAACACGTACGTACGTACGTACTTTGGATAAACGCGCCGCCACATGTTACGTGTCAGATCCACCAGCCTCTACAATCTGTCGCTCCAGAGGGCACGTGTCTGCTCGTCCGATGATTGCTGTTGTTCTGTGGACTTGCTTTTGGGACGCACATTTTATTTAACCTTTTAAAGCCTAGCGGTAACTTTACGTACCACCAGGTTTGACATTAAAAAATTCTACGTGGTGCCCACATTGCGTTTATGTGTTTTGTACGGACCTCAGAACAAACAGCAACTTTTGCCTTATAAAACATTAAGAGACTGGTTTTTATAACCGAAGTGGAGAGTGTTTACAGCGCGGTACGCACTGAGTCCTTATATAAAACATATACGCTTCGTCTTTAAAGGGTTAATATACAGGTGCCTCTAAATACATTACACTGTAATTAATGTTACCTGTTGTCAAGCAACAGTAAAGTGCAGGCAGGAATGCACACGGAAGGTAAGCGCTGCCCAACACGTGCGAAGTAGGCACTGAAGGCAGACAGAGGTGCAGCCGTAACCCCGGCGCTAGAAGGGATGGGGCGTGAACGTACCCCCCGGTCACTTTGCCCCCGCAACAGAGACCCGGTACCCAGTGAATAGGAGGCTGGATTGGCCCCAAAGGAGGTATGGACGGGCGAGGAAAATGTCGACCCCACCGCGATTCAATCCCCAGACCGTTCAGGTGTAGCGAGTCTCTATACCGACTGAGCTACGCCGGCCGCCCCAGTACGTGAATGCCAGGCGGAAATATTAGCTGAGAAAACTGCTGCCTGATGGTGGGCATATCGAGCAGGACCAGCTGGGGGAGACGTCTGTAGCGCGTGCCGTGGAAATGGGGACTGTTGAAGAATTATAGTCGGGGAAATCGAAAGGAACTTAATTGTGTTGCAGCTTGGCGCGGGCAACTGGCTGTCAGAGCGCAGAGTGGGTCAAGTGTGTGGCGCTGGAACTGTGTCTTCCGCATACGGGCGTCTTCGAAAACTCGGCAAGTGCGAGTGACTGCCCGTAACAACGGCGTGTCAGAACATAACCAAGTGCGAGTGACTGCCCGTAAGAACGGCGTGTCAGAACATAACCAAGTGCGAGTGACTGCCCGTAAGAA
>BLKM01000866.1:85207-321675 GCA_013340265.1 Coptotermes formosanus | reverse complement strand
ACTGACATCAGCCACTGCCCGTTCGCCAGCTGCTTTAACGCATACTGACAGCAGCCACTGCCTGTTCGCCAGCTACTGTAACACATACTGACAGTAGCCACTGCCTGTTCGCCAGCTACTGTAACACATACTGACACTAGCCACTGCCCGTTCGCCAGCTACTGTAACACATACTGACAGCAGCCACTGCCCGTTCGCCAGCTACTGTAACACACACTGACAGCAGCCACTGCCCGTTCGCCAGCTAATGTAACACACACTGACAGCAACCACTCTCCGTGTTGCAGGTACGTTCTGCCGCTGACCGTCGTCTCCTACCTGTACGTCAGGGTGTCCCGGGAGCTGGAGGGACAGGAGGGCCCGCTGGCCATGATGATGTGTGAGGCGCGCACCCGGGATGACCGCTCGCGCATCGACTCTTCGCGCCAAGACTTGCGGTAAGCCCTGCTGCAGTGCGTGTCCGACAGTTGCACATGGCGCACCGCGACACGCACCCACATACCGCATCTAGCCTGTGCCGGCTTCCTGCCAC
This sequence comes from Coptotermes formosanus, assembly GCA_013340265.1. Taxonomy (NCBI): domain Eukaryota; kingdom Metazoa; phylum Arthropoda; class Insecta; order Blattodea; family Rhinotermitidae; genus Coptotermes; species Coptotermes formosanus. Next base: position 321,143 of record BLKM01000866.1, on the reverse strand, counting down.
AGATCAGTCCGCATAGCGACTCATTACGGGCTGGACGGTCCGTGGTTCGAACCCCGGTGGAGGTGAGAATTTTTTCCCCATCCAGACCGGTCCCAAGGCCCACCTGTACAATGGGTAGCGGGTCTGTCCAGGGTGTGAAGCGGTGGAGCCTTGGCGCCGAACCCCCCCCCCTTGTAGCGCCGGGGTTGAGTATGAACGTAGCCGCAGCTGTACCTCCCCACTGCCTGCTTGGCATGTTACTAGCCGGCCGGTGGCATTCAGTCGGGCACTGCGTGTGTTTGTGCGCCCGCCCGCCCGCCGGCACTGTACAGTCACCTTCTTACTGTCGTAATCGTGGCAAGTGTTCTGGTCGCGCCATCTGCAGTGACTTTTATAGATGTTTTAATATGTGTGTGCGTGTGTGTGCGCGTGACGACACACACTGTATGTATTACGTGTAAACGGACGTTTAGAGGTTGCCATACACATATATGTCTCAGAAGCGCGACTTAGTCCAGTTTCTCTGAGTACGTACGCTGCAAAGTGTCCCTTTTATGGTGTCCCGTGACACTGACGCTTTGTCGCATAGAAATTCTGAATCCGCAGGGAAATCCCTCTACAGCTGCGGTGCACAGAAACACGATAAAGGTACGTCCTGTAAAATGGCCCGTAGAGAAACTGTGGCTAACAGAAATTTGAACGTAGGTACAAAGAGTAACTTCCTCTAATTGTTTAATTAATAACATTTTCCCGAAATACAGATGTTGTTTTGATTTTTTAAAAATCGCATCTCTAATTGTTTTAGCAATGTCGTTTTACGCAAGACATTGTTGTTATAGCAGAGGCCACCACTGATGCCTTTCTGAATCAAAGACAGGCCTATTGCAGAGATATTTTATTTTAATAATATCAGACTCTTGCCTCGTCAGATGCATTTCTGTGGCGCAGAAATGATGTTTTATTCTTTTTGGAGGAGTCGAGCACACGCGAGCGGCCACGTAACGTCTTCACAGTTCTCACCGTGAGTGTCAGTCTCGTACTGACTGCGTGCTGATGGACACTCACAAGCTACACTCTGCGGTTTGTGAAGTGTAACGCGCTGCCGTCTGTTTGACATCATCAGCCGCTGGAATCCTGCGAGGGCTTTTGGTACAGAGTGCTGAATTATCGCTGTCGCTGTAGGTAGCAATTGCCGTGCTGGCGTATTGGCAAGTAGAGGTATAGCGCCATTCATTCTTGACGTCGGCATTAGATAGTGATAACTGGTTAGTTCCAGGCTCCAGCCACATTATTCCCAGAGAAAGGACAGTCTTTGCCCATCGAATAGGAGGGTTGATGAGCCCCAATGGCGCCCCGGACCCTTTCGAAAACAGAACCTTTCTAACCCCTGCCGGGACTGGCACTATGATTTATGTAATTTCAGGCAAAATTGTGTCAGTGCAGTAGGAGTCGTCTGAAGAGGAAAGTCAAGTCCCAAGACCCTGCATGGTCTTTGCGCGCAGTATAAAGCAAGTACTGTGCAGTGCTCGCGGTGGGGCAGTCGATTGAGGCACTGTGCTACAAACCGGAGGGTCGCGGGTTCGATTCCCGATGGTGTCATTGGAATTTCTCATTGGCTTAGTCCTTCCGGCCGCACTATCGCCCTCGTTTCGACTCAGCCTCAAACAGAAATGAGTACCAGGAATATTTCCTGGGGGGTAAAGGCGGCCGGTGCGTAGGGCTCACAACCGTACACGTTCATGTGCCGATTGTCTTGAAATCTGGTAGCCTCAACCTCCTGGAGCCCTCAGGGCCTGTCCAGGGCAGCTTCTACCGTACATTGCTGTTTTCATTCGTTGCGGCAAACCTCCGCAAAACAGGAATGTGCCAACACCTGCAGAAATGCAATCCAACCGTTAATGATGTCAACTGGCTCAGTACGCACCTTTGGTGCCGGCGTAATTGAGTCGCCGTAATTCAATACGACTGCTCGCGAATGGCGCAGAGACGGCAGGGCCGTAATAACGGGCGTTAATTATCCGTCGTCTTCATTCAATACTGCCAGCGCCATTACTCTGCTCTTGTAAGCGTCGCGGAGGCGGAACGGGTTTAACCCTTTAAAGACGAAGCGTATCTGTTTTATATAAGGACTCAGTGCGTACCGCGCTGTAAACACTCTCCACTTCGGTTATAAAAACCAGTCTCTTAATGTTTTGTAAGGCAAAAGTTGCTGTTTGTTCTGAGATCCGTACAAAACACATAAACGCAATGTGGGCACCACGTAGAATTTTTTAATGTTAAACCTGGTGGTACGTAAAGTTACTGCTAGGCCTTAGAAGGTTAAAGACGAAGCGTTTCTGTTTTATATAAAGACTCAGTGCGTACCGCGCTGTAAACACTCTCCACTGCGGTTATAAAAACCAGTCTCTTAATGTTTTATAAGGCAAAAGTTGCTGTTTGTTGTGAGATCCGTACAAAACACATAAACGCAATGTGGGCACCACGTAGAATTTTTTAATGTTAAACCTGGTCGTATGTAAAGTTACCGCTAGGCTTTAAAAGGTTAAGGTTACCGCACTAGCAGTCAAGGGAAAGCCGTGGGCTGTTGCTTGGCTGCGGGTGCAGGAGGCAGCCAACTGAGTTGACAGTACAAATTTGGTAGGCACAAATTTGCTGCGGCCAGCAGTCTGTATGGCTGTTGCTGTTTGCTGGCGGATCTGTGTCCGTGTGTGCGAATTTCCGCCAAATTCCTGTCCTGGCGACGTTTGAATTTAGAGGCGTAAGGCAAGAAATTATCAGTAAAAGTTTGCCGGAAAACCTGAAGTGAAGAGATCTGGTCATAGATGGAGGACATAATTGAACATCTGTTGGTGCCTGGCTGAGTGTGTGCTGCAGCGGAAGGCTGTTGTGAATGCGGGAATGAATAAGTAAGAAGGTTGCGTAATACCAACAAATGCATAGTTCTATACTTTTTGCATACTGTATTCTACATAGCTGCTACATGTTTCGGCGTTATTATCTCTCCATCTTCAGGGAGCTGACACCAAAATTTCTATGAAACTTACCGCAATAAACTACACGCACTGTGGTGCCAACAGTGCGGAGTGCTGCGGGTTCCTGGACAAAAGTCAGTGTTGCTTGTAACGAGACAGGCCGGACGGCAAACTGCTGCCAACCTGACAGCAAACGACCTTCCACCTGGCACAGTGTGTGCCCCCCTGCCTGCCTGAATTAGAAGAACGACCCGTGGCCTCCCTCCTGTCGTCAAATGTTTAACCACTGAAAGTGAAGGCGGCGCGTCCCGCTGAAACGTCGATAATCGATAATCCCATTACTGAACGTATCAGAACGAAGAGAGGAATCCTTACGAAAGGCCCATTCGGCCGCAGTTCTGTGGATTTAGTCGCCCACGCCACGTCCTTGATGTGAGTTAAATTGCTCGCACTGCAACCCCCGGTTCAACTCCTGCTCGCGTTATGACGTGGCAGAGCGCGCGGGCCCTAGGGACGGACTGAATGCGCACTCAATTAGCACTGCTGCTCGCGCGGTGTATTTAACTGTCAATGGTGCGGCGTCGTGGAATTGATGTCTAAATGTGTTAAGGTTTGCTGCGGCTGTGTACCGCGTTAGTTAGCTGCAGCTGGGAGCGTCGGACCGGTAAATATTGGAAGCGCACGAACTGCAGGGCACAGAGACGGTACTGCAGTGTTAGTTGTCGCTGTGACGGACCGGGCCGGGCTGCTGGCTTCTGTCGACTCCTTATTTACTGGGACAGTGAGCAGGGGAAATGATACGTGAGGGCTGAACTAATGACCTGAGTGCAACTTGTCGCGTCGGTTAAGAAGAACGAATGGTGGCTGATGCTGTTGAACATCAGAATGGCGTAGAACCGAGGTGCAGGACGTTTCCAAAAATTTAGGCGCCTGAAGTTTGACGTGGAGGAAGATCAGTACTGGCTACCCACACATATGAGGCTCTGCCATACAAATTTAGTGGCCACGGCGAACTCGCAACTGAAGTTTTTGCACCCCTGATGTAGAAGTGTCACGCGGAGTGACGCAGTTCAAGTTCTTGTTACGGATTGTTGATAAAAGAGAACGACAGGGAACAAGAAGCGACGATGTTCACAGAGTGCGACCAGAGTCCGGTGATCGTGTTAACACTGTGACACTGGCGTCTTGGCGACACAGGCTGGAAAATTGATGGTGTGCAACATTAACCCTTTAAAGACGAAGCGTATCTGTTTTATATAAGGACTCAGTGCGTACCGCGCTGTAAACACTCTCCACTTCGGTTATAAAAACTAGTCTCGTAATGTTTTATAAGGCAAAAGTTGCTGTTTGTTCTGAAATCCGTACAAAACACATAAACGCAATGTGGGCACCACGTAGAATTTTTTAATGTTAAACCTGGCGGTACGTAAAGTTACCGCTAGGCTTTAAAAGGTTAACGCCACTGCGGACAGCATGCTACGTAGTGCAATATACAAGTATAGACGCAGTGCGACCGGCACTGCAAGGGGCCCTGCAGCGCGTAGGGCAGACCAGAGGCAGGTTTCCGCATAGCTTGAGATACGAATTTCCTCCGGGGCTCGAATTAGGTCCATCCTGATTCAGCGCGAAACTCGACAAAATTAATCCACTAAAAATTAATTACGAAGCTGTAACCACGACAACGTGCCTTCATTACCAGGCTCGAAATGAACATTTGTTCACGACGTGTGGGACACAGTATCAATGCACACACATGACCGCGTTCTCGTATGTTGCTTTAATTGAAATTTTATACCGTCTCGCTGTTACACTTCACGTGTAATGCCCGTCATTTGAAAGCAATACTCGTACAATGCGTTACTTCCTGCTACGCGACGCCATTTTTTTTTTGCGGGGGCGCTGGAACTTAATTAAATACCAAGAAACAGAAACGCCAGGCAACAGACCTGAAGTTTACCGACTGAACACGCTGCACACTAATATTACCTGACCTTATTTAAAAACTCAGTTCGCACCTCGCAGTAAACACACGGCGTGCGGATTACAAAAAGCAAAACTCTGCTAGAAATCCATAATAAACTGCTCACTGAACGTACAGGCAACTTACTTTTGCACTGCTTATTCTACGTTACAGCGCGGGTTTAAAGGGCACAAATGTAATTGCACGCATTAACTAACGCAGTCGTACGTATATATATATATATATATATCCCGCGCAAGCAAGTAGCCAGGAATACCGAGAAGGCTGTGGGGAATGAGAATAAGCCCGACTGTGCGGAAGCATATCTCGAGGAGGGAAGCGGGGTGGAACTTGGCGGTATGTGTCAAGAGATGGCCCGTGTTGTTACGTCGGACTGCAGCACTGGACAGCCAGTGCGTTACGCACCATCCAGCCGTTGTGGTCGTACAGACGAGCACTGACAGCGCAATGCGTTCCAGTCGAACACTGTCCCAGTTTCTGGCTGCTGTCTATAGCATGGAGTTCAGAAGTGGGCTGCCTTTGTAGAAGGCAAGGCGCGCTGGCTGAGTCACCTGGGCCCGCTTCGCTTGCTGTTGTGACTCTACTGAGGGCCGGATGTTCTATATTCGTCTGGCGCAGGTGTGGTTGTCTATAGAGGCAGGATTGGTAGTAGCAACACTGCCAGTAGATGGAGCTGTCAGTATCAGCTAATACTGTCAAGAGTAGGGATGTCACTAGTACCTAATGCTGTCAACAGACAGGGAGGTTACTTTTAGCTAATACTGTCAACAGATAGGGCCCTAAGTTATTAGCTAATACTCTCAACAGCTAAGGCTGTCAGTATTAGCTAATACTGTCAAGAGACAGGGATGTCACTACTACCTAATACTGTCATACTGTCAACAGATATGGATGTTACTTTTAGCTAATACTGTCAACTGATACGGCTTTTAGTATTAGCTAATACTGTCGACAGGATTCTCAGAATTAGCTAATACTACCAACAGATGGGGCTGTTATTATGAGCCTAATTCTGCCAATAGATAGCGTTCATTTATCTTTTCCTCCGCCAAAAATAACTTCTCAGTAACGTGTGTGAGAAAGCAATTTAGCAAACAGGATTGTGACTTCATTAAACACCATGAGTGCAGAAATGCGTGGTGAGAAATCGGGTGGCTACTGTGTGAGTGTTACAGTGTGCTAACTGCGTCCTGTTACGAGACCGTTTCCACTCTATAAAATTTATTTACGCAGCACTGACATCCCACGTGCACAGAACTACCTGCCATGCCCTGGCAGGTCACGTTTCCCTCGTGCCTCCAGGACAGACGCTGCTTGCGCCACGTTAAACCCAGATAATGCTGAAATGCAAGCTTACAGTTGGATTGCGCCAGTCCCTGCACCATGTGATTACATAACGCCATGTGATTTCCATTTAAAAGTGCAGGTGTCTCTGGTTATTGCTATGGAAACTGGGCGAATGAGAGTTACTGGATGAATAATTAAAGCGAAATTACGGTTTGGCGCAGCTCCAATTACCTGGATCCTATCTGTTCGCCAGTGATATGTGAAGTGCCATTTCATCAGAACGTGGCGCGTGCAGACTTACGAATGTGGCGCGTTCGACGTGAGTCCGTCCGTCCGTCCATTGCCTTTTGTAACACGCTCTCACAATATGATCTTTGCACAAGCAGAGAAAGGCAGTGCTGTTTAACGTAGCTACATGTTACTGTCCGTCCATCCTGCAAGTGACTAACCAGCTAACTGCTCCCTCCAGCGAACCGTGTCCTCCAGAAACTAGCACTTCAATTGGACTAACATTTTATGGAATCAGAAGTTCGTCACCTTGCTCACAACAGCCATGAATTTGTCCATACCGTTAGTCAGATCAGTACAGTCCACGTCTTTACATTTCGTTTCTGAAACGGCCATTTTAATATTATCTTAGTATCTGTGCCTGCATCTTCCATGTGGGCACTTTCTTTCAGGTTTCTGCCGTCAGAAAACCTGCATGCGGTTTTTGGCCCGCATGCGTGCCACATGCCCCGCCCATCTCAATCCTTCCTATTTGATCAGCCAAGTAACACTTTGGGAACAGTATAAACCATGAAGGTCCTCACCGTGCAGTCTTCTCCAGTCAGCTGTCACTCCCCATACACCCACGCTATTTTCAGACACAGCCTATGTTCCTCCCTCAGTTTGAATGACCAAGTTTCACACCCATACAACGTCACAACCGAAACTGTAGATTGGCACCTGTTAATTTGGTATTCTTATACAGGAAAGGAGAACGCGGAAGACTGTGCGCAGAATGGTAGCAGAAATGTTCGGGCCTACGTAATTAAACCAAAAGAACTCGGATTCTTTATGGATTTGCTGTGCAAGTCTACTGACATCTGTTGGACTGGCCGTTTGCACTGTCAGTGCAGCTTCTGTGCGCGGTGGGCAGACGAGACCGAAGGCTTTGGACTGACAAAGACTGAAATACGTTGTTGTGGGTTCAGCCTGCAGCCGACGAGTGATAAACAGAGAGCGGGATTCGTGGTGTGCAGGAAGACCGGCACTGGCCACAGCGGCCGGCCGTGGTGTGCAGGAAGACCGGCACTGGCCACAGCGGCCGGCCGTGGTGTGCAGGAAGACCGGTACTGGCCACAGCGGCCGGCCGCGGTGTGCAGGAAGACCGGCACTGGCCACAGCGGCCGGCTGGCCGGCAGTAGCAGGTTCCACAAGCTGTTGCTACAGCTTCTGTGCATTTATGTGGTACAAACGGCACAGAAATCTGAGCACATAAAACTACCGACAAGCCACAGAGAAGTGTCCGTGCGTGACATAACTGTCTGGGTCGATCACATGTCTTTTCAAAAGACTGGAGTCCGGTCGCAGACTTGTGGCACTGCGCAGAGAACTGGTTTCAGTCGCTTGTAAGCGAGACCTACTGCGGGGATGCGGGGTTGGTTCTAGCTGTGTAGGACACGTCGTGTTGTGTTGCTCTCTGTTGACTGACTGAGTGTGGGTCCAGCCCTTACGGTCCCTAAGCTCAGGCCTTTGACAGGCCCTTTGTGCCCCCTCACTGGGTCCAAGTCACGAGGGCCCTGTCCTTCTAAAGAAGTTCCACATTGCCCCCAGACCCAGACCTGTAATGCCCTCAGGGTCAAAGAAAAAGTATCGCAGGTAAATATGCCAGGGTGTGGCCAGGGCTGCACACTCACACAGCACATGGGCTGAGGTTCCGTCCCCAGCCCCGCATTTGCTACGCAAGGGACTACCCACCAGCCCCGTTATGTGGAGCTGTCTTCTCAGGGTGTTGTGCCCAGCAACAAGGCCAGTAAGCACCCTGGACTGCGCCCTATGAAAGGACACTCGCGCCGTCTTGGCAGCACGACGAGGGCCCGAGTTCAACTCTCTAGCCTGTCTCAGAGTGCCAGCCAGCCCGCGCCATCGCACCGAGTGCTGTCTGTCCAGCCAGCACTGCATTTTCTTCTTACACACTGCCGTGAGACCCCCACGGCCGGCTGCGGTCCAACAGAGTGGTGGGCAGTGTTGCTCTCTGTCAAGCGGGTAACAGCTTTGTTCTTCATAGGACACTCGCAGTAGATTGTAGCACTGTGTGAATACAGAATTTACCGTAGAGAGGGACGTTAAATACCGCACAGTGTACGGACGTTAAATACCGCGCAGTGTACGGACGTTAAATACCGCGCAGTGTACGGACGTTAAATACCGCACAGTGTAGGACGTTAAATATCGCACAGTGTACGGACGTTAAATACCGCACAGTATACGGACGTTAAATACCGCACAGTGTACGGACGTTAAATACCGCACAGTGTACGGACGTTAAATACCGCACAGTGTACGGACGTTAAATACCGCACAGTGTACGGACGTTAAATACCGCACAGTATACGGACGTTAAATACCGCACAGTATACGGACGTTAAATACCGCACAGTGTACGGACGTGCACATCAGAAGAGGCATTAAATACAATAAAACATTGTGATGACGTGACACCTTCGTCTGTAGAAAAACAGACGACTCCTATGCAGCCACAAACCGCCGATGCTGTGACCCCCCCAGTCCGCTCGTACTTCTGGCTGTAGGCCAGCTCTCGGCGCATATAGGTGCCATAATGTTGCGATTCGACTCTGTTTTCCTTCTTCACCTCCTTACAAACGGTGACCTGGCGGCTGTCGGTTGAATCCTCAACAGTTGGTTACTAACTGCTGCACACAGTGCGATGGATGTGCGGGGCGGAGTGCTGTCCGGAAATTGTAGATCTGTGTGGAGGAATTTACACTTCCAGCGTCAACTCTTCGAAGGATAAAATCAAACTGAATTATAACACAGACTCAGCTCGTACCGCGCAGTAAGCACAGTAAACCAGTTGTACCCGTGCGCGTATTTCGCACGTAGAAAACTGTAAATGTTCAGTCACTTGGTCGGAAATTTGTCACGCTGTGAAGACAGCAAGTGCTGCAAAATTAAGGGTATGCCGACAGTGTTGATTTTCAGATTCAGTGTGGGCGGCGCGCCCCCCGGGGCTAAACCTGACGGTGACAGACTGTTCAGAAACCCACTAGGCTGGAGCTGTTCGCCCGACTTATCTGCTTAATCTGTTAAAGCCTAGCGGTAACTTTACATACCGCCAGGTTTAACATTAAAAAATTCTACGTCGTGCTCACATTGCGTTTATGTGTTTTGTACGGATCTCAGAACAAACAGCAACTTTTGCCTTATAAAACATTAAGAGACTGGTTTTTAAATAGAAGTGGAGATTGTTTACAGCGCGGTACGCACTGAGTCCTTATATAAAACAGATACGCTTCGTCTTTAAAGGGTTAATCTGCAGCGTCCGCGTGACGGCGAGTCTGGAGTCGCTGGGGGTTAAAGTGTTCGCGATGCGTTCATTTGTTTCCGTTAAGTTCTTTGGACTCGGAGTTGCGATGTTGGCTAGACTGTGTATTGTACTTCCGTTAATGTGATCCGTTAGGAAATTGACAGTGCTGCCTCAAACGGAGGCCAATGGAAGTACATGAATTATGTTGCAATCATATGGCCTTCGCTTGAGGCAGCACTGTCAGCTTTTGAAGTTAACCTTTAACACTTTAAAGACGAAGCGTGTCTGTTTTATATAAGGACTCAGTGCGTACCGCCCTGTAAACACTCTCCACTTCGGTTATAAAAAACAATCTCTTAACGTTTCATAAGGCAAAAGTTGCTGTTTGTTCTGAGATCCGTACAAAACACATAAACGCAATGTGGTCACCACGTAGAATTTTTTAATGTTAAACCTGGTGGTACCTAAAGTTACCGCTAGGCTCTAAAAGGTCAAAAGACAATTTGGAGAAGTAATTAGTGAAACAAAGCAGGCTGACCTCAAAGCCGGAACATAAGCTAAGTACGTCCGTGTTGAAAAGATCCGTTCGGTAGCTCAGCAGCTCGTGATGTCGCGGACAGAACTTACCGTGTTGGTATGTGGGGAAATGTGACAGGGGAGTGGAGAAGACTACATAGCGGGGAACCTAATGACCTGTACTCATCACCAAATATTATTCGGGTGATAAAATCGAGAAAAATGAGATGGGCGGGCCATGTTGCACGTATGGGGGAAATGGAAGATTCGTACAGGATTTTGGTAGGGAGACCTGAGAGAAGGAGACCAAGTGGGAGACGCAGGCGTAGATGGGAGGATAATATTAAAATGGATCTGAAAGAAGTGGAATGGAGGGCATAGACTGGATTGAGCTGGCTCAGGATAGAGACAGGTGGCGGGCTGTTGTAAATGCGGCAATGAACCTCCGGGTTCCATAAAATGCGGGGAATTTCTGACTAGCTGAGAAACTGTTAGCTTCTGAATAAGGACTCTGCTCCGTGGGGTTAGTTAAGATGTAGGGAAATAATCGCTGTTTGTTCTGAGATCCACACACAAAACACATAAATATACTGTGTGGGCAGAACGTAGAATTTGTGAATGTTAAACCTGGCGGTACGTACAGTAACTACTGGGCTTTAGAGGGGATAGTTAAAGATTCAGTCCGTACCGCGCAGTAAACACACTCCGTCTCGGTTGTAAAAACCAGTCAGTTAATGCTGTATAGGGAAATAATCGCTGTTTGTTCTGAGATCCACACAAAACACATAAATACACTGTGTGGTCAGAACGTAGAATTTGTGAATGTTAAACCTGGCGGTATATACAGTAACCACTGGGCTTTAGAAGGTTAAAATCATGTAACATTTGTACAGGTTTCAATGTGTAGGAATGTGCGTGAATATTGCGGTGTAGGGCCCAGTGAATGTGCGTGAATATTGCGGTGTGGGGCCCAGTGAATGTGCGTGAATATTGTGGTGTGGGGCCCAGTGAATGTGCGTGAATTTTGCGGTGTGGGGCCCAGTGAATGTGCGTGAATATTGCGGTGTGGGGCCCAGTGGGTGTTGCTTTGTTTGCCTCGCTTCTGTCTCCATCTTTCGCAGAAAACAAAGGGCCAGCCGCTTTATAGCTCCTCTGTACGCCGGATCAATTCATTGGCTTTGCCTGAGCATGGATTTGCCAATAAGTTTGCGCTTTCCGTGGCATCCCTTTGAAATGCGTCTTATCATAAGCCTCACACAACGTGGTAAATAAAGCGGGATGTATACAGACATATATGCGATGCCAGTTGCAGAACCGCGCGCGATATCGTGACTTATGTCGGAAATCGGAGTCTGTGAGAAATTGAATAGTAAGAAACAAGGAAGCACTGAGAAGTGAAACAGATACAGCGGAGGTATAGCGGAGTCACTTCTCGAACATTGTGCGTTAGAGGCAGAAATGTTAGCTGAAAAATTGGGAAGGTGCTGATCAAATTGCAGGAGAGATTTTAAAATCATGAGTTAAAGTACTAACTGCGATATTTGCAATCAGGAATATTGCTTCAGCAGTTGGAAGTGTCGGTAATTGTGCCTGACTGTGAGAGGGATGATTGAACAGATTGCAGTAGTTACCGACCCATGTAACTCTTATCAGCTGCGTGCAAAATTTTGTCCATTATTTTTTGCCAGCATTATGCCTGTGTGTATTATGGTTACTGGGGGTTATCGGTGTGAATGTAGACACAGCAGGTGTGAGTGTCGACACAGCAGGTGTGAATGTCGACACACAACGTGTCGACACAGCAGGTGTGAGTGTCGACACATCAAGTGTGAGTGTCGACACAGCATGTGTGTGTCGAGTGTCGACACAGCATGTGTGTGTCGACACAGCAGATGTGACTGTCGACACAGCAGGTGTGTGTCAACACAGCAGGTGTGAGTGTCGACACATCAAGTGTGAGTGTCGACACAGCATGTGTGTGTGTCGACACAGCAGGTGTGACTGTCGACACAGCAGGTGTGTGTCAACACAGCAGGTGTGAGTGTCGACACATCAAGTGTGAGTGTCGACACAGCGTGTGTGTGTCGACACAGCAGGTGTGACTGTCGACACAGCAGGTGTGTGTCGACACAACAGGTGTGAGTGTCGACACAGCAGGTGAAATGATTTTCACACATCCTGCTTTAACCAAATGCGTGCCAAGTATGGGAATACAATGGGACAGCGCGTCAGTCGCTATTGGATTTAATGAAGCCTGCGATCCAGTTAGGAGGGCGAGTTATGTCGAAATTTGTATCTCCACAAGGCTTGTCTGGTTCGTAGAAAACCTGTTTTAATAAATCCCGACAAGCGAACATATGCGTGATGTGTTTCCTTTTCAGAATGACCTGAAACGAGGAGACGCTTTATCGCCGCTGCTGTTTAACTTTGCACTATGCCAGGTTCAAGCAAACAGGAGAAACTGAAAATTAATGAGACATGTCAGCTTCTAGTTCATGCCGATGTTGGGAACTTACTGGGCGAACAATTAAGCCCTACGAGTAATATTCGTGTCTTGTTCAGCAGAATGCAGGAGACGGCCACAATATCAAGATGCGCAATCAGCCTTTCGCATTTTGACAGATGTCAGAAAAATCCGAATTTCTTTGGGGTGAGATTGAGTGCGTGCAATGTGAGCTGACATTCGGCGGCGCAGACTGTTTTGTCTTCCAATTTGCTGCCTAAAGCAGAAAGTGCAAAACACACGTAACTGTAACCGTGCCTCTTGCTCTGTGTGTCTGTTAAACGTAGCTGCTTACGTGAATGGAAGATCTTGCTTTAAGGGTGTTCAGGAACAGAGAGGGTAGGTGAATATCGTGACCTGAGAGGGCCGAGGTACCTGGAGGCTGCTGGACGTTGCTTGGTGAGCCGCACTGCCCCACACAAGTCACTAGTGCATTCAAATGAAGTAGCGTGAGGCGGGCGGACCATGTTACGCGTATGGGGAAAAATTTGTACGTACAGGGTTTGGTGGGGAAACATGAAGAGAGAAGCTACTTGGAAAACCTAGTCGTAAATGGGAGGATAGTATTTGAATGTGTGTTAAGGGAATACGTGTGAGGGTATAACCTGGACTGATATCGCCTTGCACGGGGACGAGTGGTAGGCTGTTGTGTACACGGTAATGAACCGTCGAGTTCCATTAAATTACAGAATTTTCTGGACTAGCTAAGGAACTGCCAGCTTCTCAATCAGAACGCAGGTCCGTTGATTTACGTCGTGTTATCATCTCATATTGCCTGGGAATTGACGCCTGGGCGGCTTGGATGGGCTGGGCATATAGATAGCTTATGTAAGATGCACCGCCGTGAAGTTTGGTACATGACAGGTGACGACGGCGTGTGGGCCAGTATATAGCTTAGGGTTGGGCAGTACTGACCATCATTAAATGACAACCAATCGGTTTACACGTTTCACTTTTTCCAAAAGCGAGCTCGAACGTGCAGAAAGGCTTCGCGCTGCCCACACAGTGTGTTTGTGTTTGCCGGACTGCACAGCAGAGAGTGATTGCTGTAACACGCTACATCAACTGCTTGCGTCTCGTGACTCGGATGCAGTGTGCTGCCTGCACTGTAAGTCCTAAACCCAAAACTGTGCTTTTAGATCAAATTGCATTACAGTTGGCTGCACTGGCTGGAGCTTTCTGCGATTTTCCGCAGATGTATGGCATATGCCAGGATACAGTTACATTTTTCGCAAGCTTTTCCGTCACTTTGTGGTCACAAATCATCAGAATCTTTTTGAATATTAAACAATAAAGTTGTCGTCGCCTCGTTACTCTGTAAATCGTGTGCAGTGCCTTCAGCAACACAGAGAAACGCATGAGGTGTGGAATTTGGTTTTGTGGAGCCAAGTTGGATGTTCTGACAGTTTTTGGCTGTCAGAGTTTTTGAATAATCGTTAGAAATAACGTCAGGAATGAGATCAATGGAGAAGAGAAGGCGTTGGTTTGCCAACACCTGAAGTTATGTAAATAACGCAGTGCAGGCGCTACGGACAGGCGTCCTTGTATGTCGAGTTCGCCTGTAGGTAGGCACCCCTTACATCACGTTCCCCGCTGTAGTTGTCCCGGCTTGTGGCAGAAGCTGCCGCGGTCAGGGTTGTCTCCGGAAATGTTGGGGGAGTCAGTTCCGGGTTCCGCCGTTGCAACTGCGCGCTCTGAGGTAGCTGGACTCGCGGGGACGCAACACGGTGCCTTCGTCAGTACGGCTAGCCCGTGACGCCGTCGAAACGCTTGGTACTGCCTGCAGTCAGTAAGCTGACGTTCTGCTGCTGACAAGGTGCAGCCTGCAGCGGCGTCGTCCTGCTTGTCAGTACTGTATCAGTCACACAAAGCAACGCACACACCCACAAACTGGCGTCTACTGCCAACCTGAATGTCAGTGTAGCGTTCGCTGCAAACTGACGGCTGTTTAAGACTATTCAAAATTAGTTTCATGCCGCACGACGCATTTAACACAAAACTGATGTTACGTCGCTCTTTTTTTATGAGTGGAAGTACGGTAGGGCGTCAATCATTTGAACGTCAATCATCCAAATCACCGCCAGTAAAAAAAAACGGTTAACCTGTGCTGCACTTTCCAGTTGCTGGTTACTGTACTGAAATATTACCAAGCCGGTGTGGTACCAGTTGCGTATTCTCATGCATGTTTGATTAACCGAACTTCCGCACTCCCAATTAGTTCGGTTGATCGACGCTTTACTATATGTCATTGCCAAAACTCTGTTTTATACCTCCCCCATCGCCGCAAGTCGGTACCACACCAAACTGCGACCCATAGCCCGTTACACCGTCGACCCAACTGCATCCGTTTTGATGTTCCACTGTTGAAGGTCTAGCAGCGTCCGAGAGCACCCTCATGCAAATCGTGTTGTGGCGGTTAGCAAGTTCAGAGGGTAGGCCCATACCCCTGAGTTACATCCCTTGTGTCTCGCCAGCTGCCCCGGGCGTGCCTGCGGTCACGCAGTAATGCCAGCAGTCTTGCGGTAACTGCCGGACCGTACATAGGGATGCTGTGGAAGGAATGTCTGCCGAGTGACATGGTAACTGGGCTGGCCGCGGTCAGCGCTGTTCGATATATTGCGATGTCAGAGATCGATCGATCGATCGATCGCTTGGGCGGGCCATGTCACACGTGAGGGGCAAAGGGGTAAGGCTTGCGGGTTTGATGTGGAAGCCTGAAGAAAAGAGGCAACTTAGAAGACCTAACACTAGATGGGAAAATAATATTGAAATGGGACTTAAGAAAATTGCATGGGAGGGCGTGGAATGGATTTATCTGGCTCATAATAAGGGCGCGTGCTGGGCTGTTGTGAACACTGTAATGAACATTCATGCTCCATAAAGCGCGGGGAATAGCTTGCCCAACTGAGGAACTGTTAACGCCTGAAGAAGGTGTCTGCTCTATGGAGTTAGTTAGTTAGTTATTTAGTTAGTTAGTTAGTTGGTTGGTTAGTTAGTTAGTTGGTTAGTTGGTTGGTTGGTTGGTTGGTTAGTTAGTTAGTTAGTTAGTTAGTTAGTTAGTTAGTTAGTTAGTTAGTCCGATGGCTAGGTACTTATAGTGCTGCTGAATTTTAAACTCGGCAAGTTGGAGGTACGAGGGCAGACTCACGTTCCGGTCGCTTTATCCCAGGAGATACAACCGCCGGTCGCAATTGAATAAGAGGTTGGGTGGGCCCCAGAGGGGGTCCGGACGTTCTGCGGAAGAGAAAATTCTCTTGCGACCACCGGGATCACCGAAGCCTGGAGCGTCCATTCCACCACGTAGTCACTAAATCGACTGAGCTATCCAGGCCCAAGTATGTTAAGCTGTAGTTAGAACTGATTGTGTAAGACACACAGACCTCTGGCTCTCATGCCAATTTTATAGGACACACAGATGGCTGACTGATATGCCAGTCGATTGTATGGACCGCAGACCGCTGGCTGCCATACCAGTCAGTTGTTCGGGACACACAGACCGATGACTGTCATGTCAGCAACTGTTCAGGACACACAGACCGCTGACTGTCATGTCAGCAACTGTTCAGGACACACAGACCGCTGACTGTCATGTCAGCAACTGTTCGGGACACACAGACCGCTGGCTGTCATGTCAGCAACTGTTCGGGACACACAGACCGCTGACTGTCATGTCAGCAACTGTTCAGGACACACAGACCGCTGACTGTCATGTCAGCAGCTGTTCAGGACACAGACCGCTGACTGTCATGTCAGCAGCTGTTCAGGACACACAGACCGCTGACTGTCATGTCAGCAGCTGTTCGGGACACACAGACCGCTGTCGTGGCAACCTATTTTTCAGGACATACAGACCGCTGATTCTCATGTCACTGTCCCAGCAGTCAGTAATTCAGTGGCTGGTTCCGGTGTTGGCAGGTTTTAATGTTGAGGCTTTCTGTACGAGGAGCTTGTTTGGGTGGTGCCATTCTAACACATGGCTCTGGTCTGTGCAGACAAACTGCACAGACCAGAGCCATGATTGCTGAGTGTCTGCGATAGGGTCAGGAGGCTGGCACACCGCCTCCAGTACAGACACATCCATGTGCGGAGTCTTTGTGTCTGTGCGTGTGTGAGGGTGGTTACTGTGCACAGTGCTGTCTGCACACTTGAAAATGGCGACCACCACCTAGTTCCTGGACGTTACTTACTAACCATCCACATTTCACTGGATGTGTCTACCGCCGTGTCGCTGAGAACGGCAACTGTCAGCTTATCGCGGTGGGTGCAGACCTTGTGCTTGACCAAGCTGTCGTGATGAGAGACAAGATAAAAACACCGTCTATAGGCCTGGCAGTTACAGCTGACCCGTCATTAAGAGACCAGACGGTAGCCCACTGAGGAAGCCTCGCCTGCACTGTCCGTGTTTGGGAGGCAAGTGTTCGAACCTTGTCGGAGGCGCGGGCTAAACCGCGGAAAAGTTTCGGTGGCTTTCTGCAGCTCCGCCTCTAAATTAGTGCAGCATGATGTTCAGTGGAGACACGCCGTCAGTTAATCCAGTATGGAGTTAATTAAAGGCAGTCAATACATCCCAATTTCGTACCCGTGTTCATCTGTTGTTCGTAACCACACCTGCACCGTGTGCTACAGGCTACGGACACAGTGCTGCAGGTGGTGTATTGGTAAAATGTTAAACGTATGGATGTATGTGTGTATGTATGTATGTATGTATGTATGTATGTATGTATGTATGTATGTATGTGTGTGTATGTATGTATGTATTATGTATGTATGTATGTGTGTGTGTGTATGTATGTATGTATGTATGTATGTATGTATGTATGTGTAT
This sequence comes from Coptotermes formosanus, assembly GCA_013340265.1. Classification (NCBI taxonomy): domain Eukaryota; kingdom Metazoa; phylum Arthropoda; class Insecta; order Blattodea; family Rhinotermitidae; genus Coptotermes; species Coptotermes formosanus. Next base: position 303,548 of record BLKM01000866.1, on the reverse strand, counting down.
GTACGTATGTATGTATGTATGTATGTATGTATGTATGTATGTATGTATGTATGTATGTATGTATGTATGTATGTATGTATGTATGTATGTATGTATGTATGTATGTAAGTAAGTATGTAGGTATGTATGTATGTATGTATGTATGTATGTATGTATGTGTGTGTGTGTGTGTATGTATGTATGTATGTATGTGTATGTACGTATGTATGTATGTATGTATGTATGTGTGTATGTATGTATGTACGTATATGCATGTACGTATGTACATGTATGCATGTATGTATTATGTATGTATGTATGTATGTACGTACGTATGGATGTATGTATGTACTATGTATGTATGTATGTATGTACGTATGTATGTACGTATGTGTGTGTATGTATGTACGTATGTATGTATTATGTACGCATGTGTGTGTACGTATGTACGTAGGTATGTATGTATGTACGTATGTACTTATGTATTATGTACGTATGTATGTATGTATTATGTACGTATGTATGTATTATGTACGCATGTGTGTGTACGTATGTATGTATGTATGTACGTATGTACTTATGTATTATGTATGTATTATGTCCGTATGTGGGTGTATGTATGTGTCTGTGTCTGTGTGTGTGTGTCTGTGTGTGTCTGTGTGTGTCTGTGTCTGTGTGTGTCTGTGTCTGTGTGTGTGTAACTGCCATCCATTCTCCTGTCACAAAGCGCTTGAATTCCAGGGGCAGCCAGCAGCACTGCCACGCTCAGGGCGAGGGGTCCGGCAACTGCGACCTCTATGAGGCTGAGTTGGACGTTCAGAAGGAGAAGAGGAACCAGAAGTACCTCATCTCGATGGTCACCATCTTCGCCATCTGCCTGTGCCCGCTGATGGTGCTGAGGTATGTACGGGAGGTGGCGGCAGAATGCGGCCCGTGCAGACTGCAGGTGCAGCCCTCCGAGTGTGAGAATCACAAACACTGCGGAGGGCGTGGCGGCGACGGCAGCAGCAATGTGCCGCTTAACGTGCGAGTTTTGTTTCTTGGAAATTACTTCTGATTGTCTGCTGGCGTGCGGTACATTCCTGTAATGGTGGTCGGCAGTTAACCATAACTTCTCAGTCGACTTTTATCTATGGCTCTAATTTCGACCCTGGCGCGCCATTTCCTCCCTTAACGTGACGATATTCAGAACGCAACTGTAACTAACGTTCGGCAACGTCGGGGGCAACTTGTGTGCCGTTGTGCTGTTGTGGTTAATTTCCGGTCACGATTACAGGAACGTGCTGCATGGCAGCGGGACCAGTTAAGGGATGCAGTTCTTAAGGAGTAAAAGGCGAATGGTAAATGCCGTTCCACTGCCTATCATCAAAACAGCCACCTGAAACACTCACATGCTATTGCCGCAGCCTGGAGAAATGCGACAGTCCGGACAGGTCGTGACGCGTTGTGCTCGCGTTAACAGCCACTCCTGTGTCTGCAGCTGCCGACTGACTGAGCCACCGGAACGCCCGCTGATGGTCAGCCGGCTGAACTGCTCAGACAGGACTGTATGAGGTTTAACCCTTTAAAGACGAAGCGTATCTGTTTTGTACAAGGACTCAGGGCGTACCGCGCTGTAAACACTCTCCACTTCGGTTATAAAAACCAGTCTCTTAATGCTTTATAAGGCAAAAGTTGCTGTTTGTTCTGAGATCCGTACAAAACACATAAACGCAATGTGGGCACCACGTAGAATTTTTTAATGTTAAACCTGGTGGTATGTAAAGTTACCGCTAGGCTTTAAAAGGTTAAAGACGAAGCGTATCTGTTTTATATAAGGACTCAGTGCGTACCGCGCTGTAAACACTCTCCACTTCGGTTATAAAAACCAGTCTCTTAAAGTTTTATAAGGCAAAAGTTGCTGTTTGTTCTGAGATCCGTACAAAACACATAAACGCAATGTGGGCACCACGTAGAATTTTTTAATGTTAAACCTGGCGGTATGTAAAGTTACCGCTAGGCTTTAAAAGGTTAAAGACGAAGCGTATCTGTTTTATATAAGGACTCAGTGCGTACCGCGCTGTAAACACTCTCCACTTCGGTTATAAAAACCAGTCTCTTAATGTTTTATAAGGCAAAAGTTGCTTTTTGTTCTGAGATCCGTACAAAACACATAAACACAATGTGGGCACCACGTAGAATTTTTTAATCAGCCTGCTGCCATTGTCAGTAGCGAGTTACAGCGCCATGCCTTAGGAGGAGGTCAGTCGGCAAAGAGAGCGGGAGGCATTTTGCATTTGCCATAGGCAGTATTAAACTGGCCTGACTGTGTCATTGCTGCTGTCACCGGACTGATGTTCAGAGTACAATTGTAACACGGCTGCTTGCAGTGTCCATGCCAGTTGCTCGCGCGAGTCTCTTGACGTAAGCCTTGGGGAGTTTAGTGATGGTTCGTAACGCCTCGTTGTGAAAAGTTTGAAGTCTGTTGCAGTGTGTTTTGGCTGCATGTGTTAGTGTTGACCCGATCAGTAACTTGTAAGTGTTTATTGCCAGTTTGTTGTTGGTGGGGGGGCCTGTGGCTAGCGTTACACAGCGATTTACTGATGTGGTGCCTGTGGGGCAGGTTTTACCGCAAGGTGTTTGACCTCATTTGTCCAGTTATTGTGTCTGTCAAGGAACTTAGCTGCTGTAGGGTTGATGCAGTAGGGGTGCATCATGGGCTGGAGGTGGTCTGTGCTCGCCATGTTTCCAGCCAGTGTTCCAGCATTTCCCTGGCGCTGTGCATCTTTCTCGTAGCTAGTTTTATGCTGCCTTAACAGAGAGTAACATTCGTATCACCCGCGCCAGACGCGCACATAGAATTTTCCCTTTGTGGCGGGGGGGGGGGGTGGGCGACCCTGAGGCTATATATAATTTGTTTGATTTTAAAAATTGTTACAAAAATCACGCTGTAAGCACAACATAACGCTGCCTGCAACTGCATGTATATACATACAAATATAACTACATGTTCCGTGACTCAGTCACAGTGTCCTGCCGTCTTGTTTTTTTAAATTTTATTAATTTACTTTTCAAAATTCTAATGTACTGCTTGTCAGTCGATTTCAGTGGCTGATTTCGACTGGAGGGGAAATCACGTAAAATTTTTGATATCATAATATCTACAAAATTTGTGTTTTTTAAATTTAGGTTTTGGTGGGTTTGGCGGGCTGCAGCCCAGCAGGCCACCCCCCCCCTTATGTGCGCCTCTCACGAGCGCACAGCGTAACGGCCACATTTTTGCCGCTCTAGCTGGTCGCTCTGTCACACACCAATGCAGGGCACGCGGCGGCGCAGTTGGGTGAAGCACTGTGCTACTAAATGGGAAGTCACGGGTTCGATTTCCTATGGTGTCACTGAAATTTTTCATTGCCTTGCTCCTTCCGGCCGCCCTGTGGCCTGGGGTCAACCCAGCCTCTCACGGAACTGAGTACCGTTCCGCACACCACGGCACACCACGGCACACCACGCCCTGCTGATCACAGCACTCACCGATGTACAGAACGCGACCCCCGACGGATCAGGGCGACTGTACGCATAGCCACACTACGTGATACGTCCCTCAGATCAACATTTTAACCTGACGGTCTGTAAACAGCCGGTACACGCGTGCGGCACTCTGTAGCCCCACAGTGTTACCCGTAACGACCCGAGGCACAGTGCGCTGTTCCGGCTTTGACGTGACAGTACCTGTTAGTGTGGAACCGCACAGTGTTTACAGGTAACCAGTGCTTGAAACTTCTGATGTGACCGCCTGATGATCGTAAATCGCTTACCGAAACATGTGTAGGGGTGCTTTAATGCAGTAATTTGAAAATTTGTGCATTTGTTGGTTTCTATTAGAAACTTATAAACGGCTTTAATTTCTTGTAGTCCTATGACACGCGATGCAGTATATACGGCAGCACAGCACAACTGTTTATCGCGGCTCTGTTTTGCAACATAGCTACGTGCTTCGGATTATAAGAACAGCATTATCGGGCTGCCTGTGTAGACGTGTGTGGCTGCAATGTTGCGACACTCTAATCGGGCTGCCTGTGGAGACGTGTGTGGCTGCAATGTTGCGACGCTCTAATCGGGCTGCCTGTGGAGACGTGTGTGGCTGCAATGTTGCGACACTCTAATCGGGCTGCCTGTGGAGACGTGTGTGGCTGGAATGTTGCGATACTTTAATCGGGCTGCCTGTGTAGACGTGTGTGGCTGGAATGTTGCGATACTTTAATCGGGCTGCCTGTGTAGACGTGTGTGGCTGGAATGTTGCGACACTTTAATCGGGCCGCCTGTGTAGACGTGTGTGGCTGGAATGTTGCGACACTTTAATCGGGCTGCCTGTGTAGACGTGTGTGGCTGGAATGCTGCGACACTTTAATCGGGCTGCCTGTGTAGATGTGTGTGGCTGGAATGTTGCGACACTTTAATCGGGCTGCCTGTGTAGACGTGTGTAGCTGGAATGTTGCGATACTTTAATCGGGCCGCCTGTGTAGACGTGTGTAGCTGGAATGTTGCGACACTCTAATCGGGCTGCCTGTGTAGACGTGTGTGGCTGGAATGTTGCGACACTTTAATCGGGCTGCCTGTGTAGACGTGTGTGGCTGGAATGTTGCGACACTTTAATCGGGCTGCCTGTGTAGACGTGTGTGGCTGGAATGCTGCGACACTTTAATCGGGCTGCCTGTGTAGACGTGTGTGGCTGGAATGCTGCGACACTTTAATCGGGCTGCCTGTGTAGACGTGTGTGGCTGGAATGTTGCGACACTTTAATCGGGCTGCCTGTGTAGACGTGTGTGGCTGGAATGCTGCGACACTTTAATCGGGCTGCCTGTGTAGACGTGTGTGGCTGGAATGCTGCGACACTTTAATCGGGCTGCCTGTGTAGACGTGTGTGGCTGGAATGCTGCGACACTTTAATCGGGCTGCCTGTGTAGACGTGTGTGGCTGGAATGCTGCGACACTTTAATCGGGCTGCCTGTGTAGACGTGTGTGGCTGGAATGCTGCGACACTTTAATCGGGCTGCCTGTGTAGACGTGTGTGGCTGGAATGCTGCGACACTTTAATCGGGCTGCCTGTGTAGACGTGTGTGGCTGGAATGCTGCGACACTTTAATCGGGCTGCCTGTGTAGACGTGTGTGGCTGGAATGCTGCGACACTTTAATCGGGCTGCCTGTGTAGACGTGTGTGGCTGGAATGCTGCGACACTTTAATCGGGCTGCCTGTGTAGACGTGTGTGGCTGGAATGCTGCGACACTTTAATCGGGCTGCCTGTGTAGACGTGTGTGGCTGGAATGCTGCGACACTTTAATCGGGCTGCCTGTGTAGACGTGTGTGGCTGGAATGCTGCGACACTTTAATCGGGCTGCCTGTGTAGACGTGTGTGGCTGGAATGCTGCGACACTTTAATCGGGCTGCCTGTGTAGACGTGTGTGGCTGGAATGCTGCGACACTTTAATCGGGCTGCCTGTGTAGACGTGTGTGGCTGGAATGCTGCGACACTTTAATCGGGCTGCCTGTGTAGACGTGTGTGGCTGGAATGCTGCGACACTTTAATCGGGCTGCCTGTGTAGACGTGTGTGGCTGGAATGCTGCGACACTTTAATCGGGCTGCCTGTGTAGACGTGTGTGGCTGGAATGCTGCGACACTTTAATCGGGCTGCCTGTGTAGACGTGTGTGGCTGGAATGCTGCGACACTTTAATCGGGCTGCCTGTGTAGACGTGTGTGGCTGGAATGCTGCGACACTTTAATCGGGCTGCCTGTGTAGACGTGTGTGGCTGGAATGCTGCGACACTTTAATCGGGCTGCCTGTGTAGACGTGTGTGGCTGGAATGCTGCGACACTTTAATCGGGCTGCCTGTGTAGACGTGTGTGGCTGGAATGCTGCGACACTTTAATCGGGCTGCCTGTGTAGACGTGTGTGGCTGGAATGCTGCGACACTTTAATCGGGCTGCCTGTGTAGACGTGTGTGGCTGGAATGCTGCGACACTTTAATCGGGCTGCCTGTGTAGACGTGTGTGGCTGGAATGCTGCGACACTTTAATCGGGCTGCCTGTGTAGACGTGTGTGGCTGGAATGCTGCGACACTTTAATCGGGCTGCCTGTGTAGACGTGTGTGGCTGGAATGCTGCGACACTTTAATCGGGCTGCCTGTGTAGACGTGTGTGGCTGGAATGCTGCGACACTTTAATCGGGCTGCCTGTGTAGACGTGTGTGGCTGGAATGCTGCGACACTTTAATCGGGCTGCCTGTGTAGACGTGTGTGGCTGGAATGCTGCGACACTTTAATCGGGCTGCCTGTGTAGACGTGTGTGGCTGGAATGCTGCGACACTTTAATCGGGCTGCCTGTGTAGACGTGTGTGGCTGGAATGCTGCGACACTTTAATCGGGCTGCCTGTGTAGACGTGTGTGGCTGGAATGCTGCGACACTTTAATCGGGCTGCCTGTGTAGACGTGTGTGGCTGGAATGCTGCGACACTTTAATCGGGCTGCCTGTGTAGACGTGTGTGGCTGGAATGCTGCGACACTTTAATCGGGCTGCCTGTGTAGACGTGTGTGGCTGGAATGCTGCGACACTTTAATCGGGCTGCCTGTGTAGACGTGTGTGGCTGGAATGCTGCGACACTTTAATCGGGCTGCCTGTGTAGACGTGTGTGGCTGGAATGCTGCGACACTTTAATCGGGCTGCCTGTGTAGACGTGTGTGGCTGGAATGCTGCGACACTTTAATCGGGCTGCCTGTGTAGACGTGTGTGGCTGGAATGCTGCGACACTTTAATCGGGCTGCCTGTGTAGACGTGTGTGGCTGGAATGCTGCGACACTTTAATCGGGCTGCCTGTGTAGACGTGTGTGGCTGGAATGCTGCGACACTTTAATCGGGCTGCCTGTGTAGACGTGTGTGGCTGGAATGCTGCGACACTTTAATCGGGCTGCCTGTGTAGACGTGTGTGGCTGGAATGCTGCGACACTTTAATCGGGCTGCCTGTGTAGACGTGTGTGGCTGGAATGCTGCGACACTTTAATCGGGCTGCCTGTGTAGACGTGTGTGGCTGGAATGCTGCGACACTTTAATCGGGCTGCCTGTGTAGACGTGTGTGGCTGGAATGCTGCGACACTTTAATCGGGCTGCCTGTGTAGACGTGTGTGGCTGGAATGCTGCGACACTTTAATCGGGCTGCCTGTGTAGACGTGTGTGGCTGGAATGCTGCGACACTTTAATCGGGCTGCCTGTGTAGACTTGTGTGGCTGGAACGTTGCGACACTTTACATTCTTCGGTTTCCCAATTGGTTTGAGGTTGAAATCTTCAAATAATGAACCAGAATGTTAAAATGTTTGAGTAGATGCACACGTCTGCTGCTCGCGTTACGTTGCACTATCCTATGTTACTGTTGTTTAGCCGTTTCCTTGCGCGGTTTATCAGTCACAGAACCTGAAGTATTTAAGGGTGTCCCCCCGTTACGTTTTAAAATCCCAGCCGTTTCTGTTTGCAGTGACCAGGACTTCAGTTGTTAACTGCTACAAGTTCTGCGTTTTGACAGTTGGCGGTGAGGCCTGGAGGCCTGGTTCCATCGGTTGGAATGCTCAAGTCGTTTCCAAAGCTGCGTCTGTCGGTCCTGCAGTACAAAGCATTCAGGGAAATGTAACTTTCTGAAGCACGACAGCAAGCTGTGAGGTCTGAAAGCCACGTAGAAAACAGAACACGAAGTGTCCTCGTATTCCCGTGCCTGCTGTTTACAAACACAGCCTGGTGACGGTTCTGCTGTAAGCCAGGCACGTGTTCGGGCTATGAAGCCAGCAGCTTTTACAACGAAGAGCTGTGCTGGACGGACTTACTCTGGTGTGACACAGTTTTGTGTGCTTCTAAAAGCACGTCACAATAAATGGCCCGCTCTAAGAATCAAAGTCTTGAAGCTCGCGACGTGGTTTTCTGTTCGAGATATTTTCAGTCTTTCTCGTAACGTGAAGGCGTTAAGATGATTTCCGTTGTTGCTAGGACTGACCTGTCTCCAATATCTACACTTCCCGTGACATGGCAGACTAGCCGGGCTCATCGGATATTGATGTGTCAGGCTTTGTACTTTAACATGGCGGAGAAAGAGACGTTCTTACAGCTTAATCAAAGCTGCGCGGACAGGAGGGGGGCTGTGGCACCCAGCTTCTGTCTGTACATCAAACAGCTCTGCGTGTAATCGCTGTCGTGTATCGGTGACTGTAATCGTGTATTCGGAAGCGTGGCGGGGACTTTCGGAGAAACGCGAGGGCGGCTCTGAGTTGGATCCTCGCCCGTGTCACGCACAGTGCTGCACCAGGCGTGCCGCAGAGCGGGTGCAGCAACAGTTCTGGTAGGTTTTCATGTTTTAGGCTCCTGTTCACATAATGGGCTTTACGCCGTGTATAAACCACCTGTTTCGACGTTTCACAGGAATGCACTGTCTCCGTCTTCAGAGTGGCAATCTGTTTCAGGTGGAGAGAAGCAATTGAGAGAAGGGAATATGTCGGTTCTGTAGCGTGTCTGAAAGGAACGTTGGCCATTCGCAGCTGCAGCTGGGCGAACAGGGTCGAGCGGTGGGCTCGCCTTCCATTCGCAGCTGCAGCTGGGGGAACAGGGTCGAGCGGTGGGCTCGCCTTCCATTCGCAGCTACAGCGGGGGGAACAGGGTCGAGCGGTGGACTCGCCTTCCATTCGCAGCTGCAGCTGGGGGAACAGGGTCGAGAGGTGGGCTCGCCTTCCATTCGCAGCTACAGAGGGGGGAACAGGGTCAAGCGGTGGACTCGCCTTCCATTCGCAGCTACAGCTGGGTGAAGAGGGTCGAGCGGTGGACTCGCCTTCCATTCGCAGCTGCAGCTGGGGGAACAGGGTCGAGCGGTGCGGTGGGCTCGCCTTCCATTCGCAGCTGCAGCTGGGGGAACAGGGTCGAACGGTGCGGTGGACTCGCCTGCCATAGTCTCTGTGCAAGTTCTGTCCTGTCTTCCCCGAATGCGCAAAACGTGGCGGTTTTCTAAACGGTATGCGCAGAAGCAGTAGCATTATCTCGTTGCCGTAGCTTTGGTGCGGATTTCGCAGTACTCGGATTTGAGCGTTTTGCATTGATTAAATCTTTCTACAACTTTATGATGCTTTGTTTAGCATAAAAATCTCCACCTTAGCCTTCTATAGAACAGGTTATTGTGGGATTAAAGCGTGCTTGAAAATGTAAAAGACGTATCCTGTCTGCCTTCAGTTCCCTTCCCAGTCTGTGGACAAAACGGTGTCACGACCACATCCCACATCAATCGTCTGGCGGCTCAAATCGGCTCCTAACGAACCCAGGAAAGGCGCTTCTGTACTGCCAGTGCATCGGCCTATTTGACAGCTCCGCGTCCGGCACCCTCCCCTCCCGCAGGTGTGCCCGTGTAGTTGAAACCGAAGAAATTTCTTGACATTGCTGATGTGTTCTACCTAAGCGTCGACAACACGCGATGCTAACCCCCCAGCGGGATCAACAAGAAATGAAGATTTACAAACATAAGTGTTTTGTTAAGATAACTGTTTTGGGACACGACGCCGTGTAGTTTCGTGAATAGGTACAGTACAGTTGTTTCGGCGGAACCGGCTGCTTCCTTAGTCATTAATATACAAGTTTAGTTGCGTGCATATTAAATATATCTCGGTGTCACCTCTCTAAGTCCGTGTGGTTTAGAGCGTGCAACTTCAATTAAGAGGATGTTTATGTAGTGAAGACCAGGGTAGCAGGTTTTCCCGAAACGTCGGTAGTTATGTAGAGTGCAGTTAAGATTAGATGGCACAGGCGCAGAAACCAGATTTCGTCTTTCGGCGAAACGGACGAGTCCATGTGACACGGCGGGGGCGACAGTTCAGTTGACTGCTGGCAGCCGAGGTGTGCGGGTCAGCTGGCAGCGTTTGTACTGTGCTGGAGAGGCTATGCTCCGCGGTCTTGCGAGGCATGCTGGATACCCACTGCATTTTCGTGTTGCCCCTTCATTTCCCCTCCCACGCGTCGCCGTGTGCCATTTCATCTCCAACGCACTCTACCAAACTGCTCGGCTTCGTGCCTCAGAACATCCTGACGTCGATATTTTGCGCCCTGAGAATGGCAGCCGTAATCTGAAGCTGTTAATCAGTTTTGAGTCTGCATCAGCTGCATCTGCATGTCGCGTGGGATGCGACATGCAGTATGTGTCGACAGCCAGTGATAGTTCTTCAGGCTATAGGCCGCCAAGGCGAACACATGAGCTTCTAGCGCATGCGTCGTGCAGGAGAGGCTAAGGGGCGCATGCTTGTTGACGTTATTGCCTGTAAACTTAATTCAGTTTCCGTTTGACTTCCCTTCCCTCACGCAGACTTGTGCTGTCACTTTACTAATCGGACTCTTTTGACGAACACCCTGCAGCATAGGCACACCCACCTGACACGTGCACTACTCAAATTGACTGTATGCAGGCGTCACACTGTGCACTTCTGTGTGTACTGTCTCCCAGGTCGAATAAATCTTGCCGTGTAATTATTCCGAGAGATTTATCCGCTTTGTAGTGACAAAGTTTCCTTGCATTAGGACGGAGAATAAATGAGGACCTGACAGACAGACAGACAGGCGGGCGGGCGGAGGGAGAGACAAAGAAAATCTATTAAACGCTCCAGACGAGACAGCAAATGAGGCTGTGAGGCCGCAACAGCACTGCAAATTTCACTCTGCTGACGTAGTAGGAGCCTTTAGTAAGGCATTCTTTACTTTCAGAACGTCATACTGTTGCACGATGCACGGCAAAGTGTAATTTTGTTTACGCGAGGGAAACTGAGGAATCTCACGAATTTTTATGGTTTCTTTCCGAAATCTGGAACAGCCTTCCTCGCTGTGGTTCGGCAGGTGAAGGCACCTCATCACGGTTTTTGTATTTTCTCTTAACTTCCTTAAGTAAGCACTGCTACAGTACTTCCACGCCGTACCGGATGGTTAATGTGTGTGCCACCTGCTTTAAAAGAACACTTGCAGGTCTGACAGCAGGTGTATCCAGACACAGCAGTAAGTACTAAGATTGTGATTGAGACGTGTTTTTTGTGAGGTAATATTGTATTTTTTAAAATTTCCTATCACATATCCGTGGTCAAATTGTTCTTATTATGCGACTTAAAACATTTTACATCCCTTCAGCGTCGCCAAGTTCAAGACAACAGCACTTGCGGTGCAGTCCGACCTGACAGTGTCAGTTGTACGTCGGTGTGCTGTGTGGCTGTTGTCACACTGCAGGCAGTTCAAACGTAATTACTTTTGAACACTCAGATCTTCTGGGAAGTGACGCCGTGTCGTTGGGCTAGTAGTTTCCGACGTTTCGAGGGATCCTAGTGCCTCCATCTTCAGGGTCGCACAGTCCATTTTTGTTGGGCTGCCTGACCCTCAGTATTAAGGCACTACTATCGGTCGAAACGCCAGGAACTACTCACCCAAAGACACGGCGTCACACACAGCTGTGGGAACACTAAATGCATTGATCCTTCGCTCAGAGCTAGCAGTGACTTACAATACGCGCGCTTTAATTTGGTACGTGAAGGCGGAGTATTTGTGGCCACCTGTCCGTTTGGTATTGATCTCCGGTCGCCAGGCAACCAAATTACGTAGCTCCTTGAAAAGAAGTGAGATTGTAAACTTGCCGTTACAACAGCTGTGGGTCAAGAAATCAGACAGTCTGCACTTGGTAACGCGGTAGCTGTTCTTTGGAGGAAACCCCTTGAGAGAAACGGTGAAAGGTGTAAAGGAGTGACCTGGCAAAGAGATAAAAAGGAAAGCAGGTTGTAATGAGAAAATTCGCGTCGCTTGCCAAACAGTACGTCCGTTACAGACGTTACAGTCCGGCAGAAAGTAAGCAGCGGTCTCAACGTAACCAGTGTGCAGGTGTTTGTATTTACACTGAATAATCGCGCGCTGCTAAAGAGTAGCAACGCCACCTGTGCACACTGTGAGGCTGTGCTGAGCGTTCCTCTGCCGGTTGGCACAGTGATGTGTGAAGTGTCCCAGCCCGGGTTAGGCCGTCATCAGGCGAACTGTTCGTAGGCAAAACGGTGAACTACGGCACGCCTTTTAACGTATAATCGCTATTTCAGTCTTTACCGACTAAACACAACATTGTCTTCATGATCCTTTTTATTGTTATCCTACACCATGTTTCGGCCCCCGTACGCTGGCCATCATCAGGTAGAAACTCACAAAATCATAAAAGAAAAGCGTATATTCAGGTGCAGTTACAGTCAAAATTAAAATTATAAAATTGTAACATTTTTAGCGTATACATGAACAGTACAGTGCTGTGCAGCAGGTGTGCGCTGTGATTACCTAATGTTGACGTAAAAATATCACACACGTTACTGGACGGATTTCAGTAATAATAATAAGAAGAAGAAGAAGAAGAAGTTATTACTTTTTACGCGCTGAGTCAACAGCCAAGTGGCCACCGACAGAAGCAGTACAAGCTGCAGACACAACTGACGAGGGACAGCCAGCAGGACACAGTGTGAAACAAACAAAACCAGAACGAGCGCCAATAGTTAGTTCAGTCAGTCTGCGGAACGCAGTGCATGTGATTTGAAACTGGACGTAACATCAACACTGAGTGTCACTGTGTGTTGCCGCAGCGGCGCTGCCTGGAGCAGGAACACTTTGTGACGGACGGACAAACGTGAAACAAGGGAAAGTGTTGGACGCTGTAAGTGGGAAAGCAGAGACCAGTAATGTCACTGGAAACTGGACAAGGTTTGGAACCCAACGAAATATTGAACCAAAAATTGCGTGGCGTTGATGTCTTCTGTCCTGTAAAGTGCGTAAATTCAGAAGTTGACGGATATTAGCTCGATTACAGAATCGATCATAACGGCGCTACGCACTGCTGCTGCTAACTGCGTTCAAAAGCTTTTAGCGTCAGTAGAGGTAACGGAAAGCCACACTGCCGATGCCTGCTCTAATTTACGTGCAGCAACTGGAAAAAAATGAAATCAATAAACAGTCAAGAGTCGAAAATGGGAAGGTCGTGTTACTAACGAGTCCAGAGGGTTTAGTGGACCGAGCAGCAGTACAATCAAATTGGCAGCGAAAGGGCACTTGGAGGGAGGGAGCGGACCCTTCGTACAGGCGGTACGAGGAACTTGTGAGTCCGCGTGTTTGTGGACAGCAAGAGGGCACTTGTCGTCCTGCAGAATGCAGTGGCTCGGAGTTTAATTGCACTGGCGCCGTTGGTAGCAATATAGTAATAACAACTGCTTGCTGTCTGCAAGCTGATGCAGAAAGCAGCAGTACGCAGTACGTGCCGCGTGCTAAGCTTTTGCCAGAACAGTGAATAAGAAGTGCTGCTGGGTCAGTGAGACCCGCACTGGCTTGGGAACAGCCGAACTGCGAAATTAGTTATGATAATAATAGACAGTCGGTGTTTGTTAACGTGCGGGCTTAGCGGCAGAAGTGCCTGTTATGAAGCCAGCACAAAAACACAAATACAACACAAACAGCACAGATACACAAAACAAACACTAAACAAACAAACAAACAAAAGAAAACAATATTACAGGAAAAGATATATAAAAGTACTGGGGCAAACCCGCTATACTCTGAAGAAACACAGATAAGTTTGTTTAAAAATGCCCCAGTTCAGCGCAGAATCTGGTTTAAAGAAGTAATAATAATAATAATAATAATAATAACAATGGGCTGCACGTGCAGTTGTGTCACGGCAGATGTAGGGATGTGCATTACAGGTTAAGAGCACACGTGAGAGTGTAAATTCCACAGTGCGGAATATGAACACGTGTGTGTGACGCCATGTACTGTACGTACAGACGCCACAGGGTCGCCACCTATCCACTACACGCCGTCGCATGCCAGCACACCACAATCCGCGGACGCGCATTTAACAGATTAGTTTCTTTCAACGTTACGTGACTAGGCCTTGGGGCGTCGTGTTTCCTTGCCCGATACAAATGTCGTGATGAGGCAGCTGAAATGTGTGAGAGGAACTTGGTCTGTCGCGCGAAGGAAATGTGTGAGAGGAACTTGGTCTGTCGCGCGAAGGAAATGTGTGAGAGGAACTTGGTCTGTCGCGCGAAGGAAATGACGCAGGGCGGGAGTGTCCGTCGCAGTGGGGACGAGATGTGCCCACAGGGGCCTGCAGACAGCTGGTAGTGACGACCTGTGTAACTGTCAGGCCTCGCAAAGTGTTACATTGGCCATGAAGCTGACGGTGATTTAGAGGCGCAGTCGTGAAGGACGGCAAGTGCACGCAGTGTTTCAGTGAACACCTGCACAGGCTGGTATATGTACGGTTGATACGGAACTGTAGGCGCCCTGACGTGAACCCTACATATGAGATTAGAGGTTAAGGTCACTCCCCCACCAGAAGCTTCGTGGTGCTCAGAGTCCAGAGGGAAGTTCTGGTGCTGCCAATAATGGGGTCCGTTCGCACTTCTAAATTTTGGTACAAAACAAACATAGTGCCGGTCCCAATGGCCGCGCGGTCTAAGGCGCGGGTCTGCGGCCGAGCGCTTGCTGGGATCGTGGGTTCGAATCCCACCGGGGGCATGGATGGCTGTCTCTTGTGCGTGTTTGCGTTGTCAGGTAGAGGTCTCTGCGACGGGCCGATCCCTCGTCCAGAGGAGTCCTACCGACTGTGGTGTGTGTCTGAGTGTGATCAAGTGAAAATAAAAACCCTCGACACCTGCTGTGAACAAGTGGGTAGAAGAGGGAAGGACTGCGAACGAACGAACGAACGAACGAACGAACGAACGAACGAACGGTCTGGTGGACGGTAATTTTATGTCGCACTTCATTACTCGCAGGACGTGGGGGTGGCGTGGGGGGGTGCGTTATGAGACCTGAACCCTACGGCATTACAGCATCCTTCATAGTTTCGGTACAGCTAAAGTGTGCGTTTGATAATTAGGTGTGCCCTTCATTGCAGTCGGCCGGGTAGACTGGAGCTGTGTCAGTTCCGTCAGCTGCAGCACCCTGCGTGTGTCAACCACGTCTTGTTCTGCGGCGACACAACATGGCGTGTGTCGCGTGGCCGCAGCAAACTGTGCTAACATAATGCATCGTGCTTGCAACCCTAAATCTCTTTGTTTACGTTAAAACGGCCTGTTCTCTGCTTACAGCTAGCGTGCTGTGTGTATCAGCGATGTCAAATGAACGAAGTTTCGTTCCGCAGTCCTTCCCTCTTCTAGCTACTCACAGCAGGTGTCGAGGGGTTTTTATTTTCACTTGATCACACTCAGACACGCTCCACAGTCGGTAGGACTCCTCTGGACGAGGGATCGACCCGTCGCAGAGACTTCTACCTGACAACACAAACACTGTACAAGAGAAAAAAATTCATGCCGCGGTGGGATTCGAACCCGCGATCCCAGCAAGCGCTCGGCCGCAGACCCACGCCTCAGAACGCGCGGCCACTGATTAATGAAGTTCCGTGCGTAATAAAAACGAAAAGTCACTGCGAAATTAAATGTGGCCTGTTTACAGCTGTGCATTATCAACATGCCTCAACAAGGCCACTGACCGCAGTGACGCAGCGTGACGGATTTCCCCAAATCTGTACACATCACTACAACGGGAAGCAAGCATTTCTGTTCCTGCGTGATTGTGAATGCAAGTGTAACTTGCGCAGAGACGGACTGGGGCGATGAACCAGGGTGCCTGGGGACTGGGTTCAGGCATGACGACAATCCGCTGCATTAAGGCACGTACATGTAGCGCGGTCAGGAGTTCTCATTTAATTTTCGTGCCCTGAGTAAAACTTAGTCATTGAACGTCCTTCACATTCACATTCACACGCACACACACACACGAAACTTCAACCAAACTTCAGAATGTTAACCACTGGCGTGTTTTGAGTGTTGAACGCTGCACTGGTGTGGTAGCAATCTCAACCGTCGTCTAACGGCGCAGTTAATAACTGTTAGCGTAAGCTGTGACGTAGGGCACGTTCTTAAGTAGCGTCTCTACAAAAATATCCCCTGCATTTGCCACGCACGAGAGAAATGTTTGTAAGACTCGCCGCTCTCCAGGGCAGCGCTAGAGCGCGGCTTGTGTCTGATACCGCAACACCGTCGTGCATCCCTAGAGTGTGCGAAGTCTGCCGAATGAATGGCCAGACATACGGCCCCCACGACCAATCCAACAAATTTCATAGCACCGATATGACTGCCCTGTAACTGGCGGGCCTCAGTGCGCGTAGCTACGTACTGAAGAAGGCAATGTCAATTTGCTCGAACTCGTTATTCCTGTATTTTGTTAAGCTGAAGTTGCATTTTAGACTGTATTTCACAATGGAGTTGCCATCCAGCGAAACATTAAAATAATTGCCGACGTTTCGAACGCACCACCGTATACTTACCAGTCGACACTATCATCCCTTAAGACTTGAATCTTTTAGCAACGCTTCTGCCAGAAACTCAGATCTTACAAAAAAAACTTATTTCACGGACCGACGCCCTTCGAAAATCCGATATAAATGTAGTAGGCAGCACCGGGGCTGGGGCGAGCTGGCGCGTGTTCCCTGCACACAGAGAGAGCGTGTGTGTGTGTGTGTGTTTTACCGAGAACTCCGCGAGCACACCTCGTAGTGACGATCCTGTCACACGCCACACCGTACAACAGCACTGTGCAAGCGCTGATTTACCTTGCTGGCTACGTAACCAGCCGTGTGTTGCTCATCGTTTGCCCACTCAGTACCCGCGTGCTTGTGTAGCCAAATGCGTAAACGGAATGCCTGCCTTGTACTGTCGGTGTGCGAACGGCACACTCACGCTGTTCGCACACCGACACAGACATGGACACTGTCCTCTATCGTCACTGAACACAGTCTGCCTGCTGATTGGTGGGTTGGTATTAATATACAGAAACTGAAACACGTGCCCAGCACCAGGTCGCTGACTGTGTACATTCAAATGTTAAAGGTACACAACAAGCGCACTACGTGTTTCGGCCATATCTTGGCCATCCTCAGGTGTGTACAATAGCAATCAGTGAATACAGGTATATCTCATATTTATCATAAAGCGTCGTGTGAGATCTCACAGATGTCAGAGTGAAAAATGTTAACTAATTCCATGGAGCAGAGGCCTTCTTGAGAAGCTAACAGTTTCTCAGCTAGTCAAGAAATTCCCCGCATTTTATGGAACCCGAAGGGCCATTACCGCATTCACAAGAGCCCGCCACCTGTCCCTATCCTGAGCCAGCTCAGTCCAGTCCATGCCCCATCGCACGTTTGAAGATCCATTTTAATATTATCCTCCCATCTATGCCTGGGTCTCCCAAGTGGTCGCCTTCCCTCAGGTCTCCCCACCAAAACCCTGTATGCACCTCTTTTTCCCCCATACATGCTACATGCCCCGCCCATCTCATTCTTCTCGATTTGATTACCCGAATAATATTTGGTGATGAGTACAGGTCATTCAGTTCCTCGTTATGTAGTCTTCTCCACTCCCCTGTCGCCTCGTCCCTCTTAGGCCCAAATATCCTCCTCAGCAGCCTATTCCTGAACACCCTCAGTCTTTGTTCCTCCCTCAGTGTGAGAAACCAATTTTCACACCCATACAAAACAACAGGTAAAACTACAGTTCTCTATACCCTGATCTTTGTGTTTTTGGATAGCAACTTGCAAGACAAAAGATTCTGCACCGAATGATAGCAAGCGTTCCCCGACTGCAGTCTGCTCTTAATTTCTTCATGGATGGAGTTTCGATTCGTTAGGGTTGTTACCAAGTATTTGAACTGATCCACCCTTTCAAAGGATTTAAGATTACAAAATGTTGCTAGCCAGTGTATTTATACAATTTAACAACATAAAAATAAAACATTGATATGCCTATACAAACATAAAGTGTAGCATAAGGCATGGTTACAATTGGCATTGCTAATGAAGTGTAATTGTAAAAATGTTATGTAAAGAAAGAGATCTTGTGGAAGGAAATGTGTGTAGAGAAGCTGCCGCTGAGAGCACGTTTGTGCACAGTTGTGTTGTCCTGCTGGTAGCTGTTGTGATGGTAGCTGTCCTGCTGGTAGCTGTTGTGATGGTAGCTGTCCTGCTGGTAGCTGTTGTGATGGTAGCTGTCCTGCTGGTAGCTGTTGTCATCGAAGGTCGAGTAGTGGCTTTTGACTCTGAGATCTGTGAGATCCCGCATGATACTTTATGATCGCGCACCGCCTTCTAGCGGCGAAGTTAAAGAAAGAGTAGAGCTGTACCTCTACTCCCCTTCTGCGCCTTCATGGCCTGTTCTGCAGTGAGCTTCGTGCTTTACACAGGGGTGCTGCTGCCCTCGCCCTTTCTGTGGAAGGCTGTGCACGTCCCGGGCTTAACGCAGGCCGCTGTGTGTAGAGCGCTGTTAGTGACCGGTGCTGCCTTGCTGAGATGCCACTAACGGCCGCACGGACCGCGTTCTCTCATCTAAATACGGTCTTCCTGAAAATGCAAAAACACTTTTCCATTAGTTTAAACGTGATTTGGAACACAGGTTCCCGTTATCAAAAGTTAGAACATGCCACTTAATTATTGCTTTAATTTAAAACTTCCACGTTAAAACAACGGACTGGCTGCACCCTCAGAATGACAGACATTGTGCATCTGCTTCTGTGCGGGAAGGAACGGATTGGGATGTCTCTTAGAGGTTTCCATTTATCTTCGGCGATGTTTCGATAATTTCCCTTGAGAGTTCCAGACGAAAGCCAAAACAGCACCCCGAAATATTGCTCGAGTGACTCCATCCTATCTTTACTACGGCGCTGTTTTCACTACGTTCGCCATCGTGGGGCAACTTAGCTTATGTACCAATTGTCTTCGTAGGAAATCCGATGAAAAGGGATCTGTCGCTCTGCGCCCCGAGCAGCAGTGCTAACCTCTCCATGCAGTTCGTGAACAGGGTCTGTGCGCTATGAAGCGTGTGAGATCTATCGGGCAGACCTTCTGTGTGGCAGCTAGGCTAAGGACTGCACAAGTCCCACTGTGTGCAGCTAGGCTAAGGACTGCACAAGTCCCACTGTGTGCAGCTAGGCCAAGGACTGCACAAGTCCCACTGTGTGCAGCTAGGCTAAGGACTGCACAAGTCCCACTGTGTGCAGCTAGGCTGAGGACTGCACAATTCCCACTGTGTGGCAGCTAGGCTAAGGACTGCACAAGTCCCGCTGTGTGGCAGCTAGGCTAAGGACTGCACAAGTCCCACTGTGTGCAGCTAGGCTAAGGACTGCACAAGTCCCACTGTGTGCAGCTAGGCTAAGGACTGCACAAGTCCCACTGTGTGCAGCTAGGCTAAGGACTGCACAAGTCCCACTGTGTGGCAGCTAGACTAAGGACTGCACAAGCTCTTCTGTGTCGCGGCAGCTAGACTAAGGACTGCAGAATCGAGCAGTCGTTGTTTGACTCCTGACCGGCCTGAGGTATAATTCTGTTCTTCAGGTAATCCAGAGCGGTCTGGGACCCACCGTGCCCCTTTTCTAATGCGTGCTGGGTTCTCTTTTCCTGCGGTTGGACTTGCTGGGGTTGAATTTGATGGGGGCGAAGAGGTAAGCACGTTAGAGGGGCAGCACTGCGCACGCGCCACCGAGCGTTTTATTATTATTATTATTATTATTATTTCTTACTGCAATTTGGTTTTCACCCGGTGGCAGCAGCCTTACACCAGTACAAACACCACAATACAATAACACATACATAAACGGAACAGCACAAATTGCAGTACACGTACTGGCAGTTCACCCACACAATACAATGTACCTACAGTAATGCAATATACCCACACAAGTAAATATACCTACACAATTGCAATATACCCATACAAATACAATATACCTACAAAAATACAGTATACGTAAACAAATGCAGTACAAATACAATATATCCCCACAACACAATATACGTACACAAATACAGTATACTCATATAAACACAATATACCTACACAAATACAATATACCCACATAAATGCAATATACGTATACAAATACAATATACTCACATAAACACAATATAGTACACAAATACAATACAAATACAATATACTCACATAAACACAATATAGTACACAAATATAATACAAATACAATATACTCAAATAAACACAATATACATACACAAATACAATTCAAATACAATATACTCACATAAACACAATATACGTGCACAAATAAAATACAAATAAAATACACTCACATAAACACAATATACGTACACAAATACAATACAATACTGTATACCCATACAAATACAATGTAATATTCCCACACAAATACAATATACCCACACACACACACGTTTCAGAACACCTTCACATCACTTCACTTATTTACACACAACACTTCACTTCACTTCACTTATTTACACACTACGCTTCACATCACTTCATTTATGTACACACTACACTTCACTTCACTTATTTACACACTACACTTCACATCACTTCACTAATATATCCGTTCCAAAAACCTCCACAGTGACAGGCTATGATGAATGCACAGCCAACACAGTAAATGTTTTTGAAACAGATAAAACGCTGCCTGGCCGTTCCGAGGTGAGTCTAGCAGCGACCACGCCGTGCCGACCGCAGCTGTGTACAGTGTTAGGACGGCTCAGCTCGCAAGTTACTGGTCACTGCTGTGTGTTTTAAGAGATGTAGCGCGTTTCATGGACACAGGGAACCTGTTTTAGGTGCGTTCACAAAATTTTGAAAAACGACCGTTAGCTTCGTCATGTCTGTCCGTCCGTACGCATGGAACAACTCGGCTCCCACCTTACGGATTTTCGTGAAATTCTATATTTGCGTATTTTTCGAAAATCTGTCGAGAAGTTCCAAGTTTCGTTAAAATCTGACAAGAATAACGGGCACTTTACAGGAAGACCTGTGTACATTTGTAATAGTATCTCGCTTAATACTTCTCAGAATGAGAAATATACCAGACATAAGTTGTGGGGAAAATCAAAACACACATTTTATGTTCAGTAACTTTTTTCCGAAAATCGTGCCGTTTGTGAGATAATGTGGAAAAACATGGTACAGCCAGACAGGCCACAGATGACAATATAATACGGCGCATGCGCTTTGATGCTGGTTAACTAAGGCTACAGACACACACCCAGAATATGTAATACTTACTGCTTTACACGGCAACAGTGGTTACGCGAACGCGCCTCAATGCTACGTTATACGTACAGTGCTTGTCTTAACCTACATCCTTCCATAAAGGAGAAAAATCCAGAGTTATATGAAAACATGTTGTCTGTCTGTCTGTCTGTCTCTGTGAGTGAGTGAATGAGTGAGTGAGTGAGTGAGTGAGTGAGTGAGTGAGTGAGTAAGTGAGTGAGTGAGTGAGTGAGTGGGTGAGTGAGTGAGTGAGTGAGTGAGTGATTGAGTGAGTGCATGTTTGTTTCCGAATTAAACTTTTCAGCTTTTCGTGTATCTGCACGGTACTTTCTGCGAAGAGCGTATCTTCGCGTCAAGTTCTGTGTTCATGGAGGCAACAACAAACAGACGTGTCGCACAGTTTTTTGAATTAGGAGCTGTGTTTCGTGCTTGGTGTCAGGAAAATACCTTTGCTAGGATAGCAGTGCACAAGGCACGTGTTGATACCGGTTGCTAGGATAGCAGTGCACAAGGCACGTGTTGATATCGGTTGCTAGGATAGCAGTGCACAAGGCACGTGTTGATACCGGTTGCTAGGATAGGAGTGCACAAGGCACGTGTTGATACCGGTTGCTAGGATAGGAGTGCACAAGGCACGTGTTGATACCGGTTGCGTATCCCTTATCCGAAATGCTTGGACCGGAAGTGTCTCGGATTTCGGATTTTTTCGGATTTTGCAATACTTGCGTATTACAGTGAGACAGCCTGGGGATGGTGGCCAAATCTAAATGCGAAATCCATTTCTGTTCCACACACAGCTTGTGGATATGCAGGTTTTATTTAGGGTGTAAAGAAACTGGGCATTGAATTTATATGCAAGTATCTACAGCTGTACAGCGCTGTGTTCATGTCGGCGCGCAGAAAGTTTCGGAATTTGGAGGTTTTCGGACTTCGGAATTTCGGATAGGGGATACTCAACCTGTATACTGAGAACTGCAGTCTGCTGTGGATGAGGAACAAACAAGTAAATCAGAAGAGCGAATCACAAACCGCGGCCGGAAGGCATCCTGCGACGACACTTGATACGTCGGTGTCGCGTTTTCGGAGTGTCCAGGTGTGGGTGTGATCAGGTCACGTGACCATTGTTTCTTGCTTCTTCCGGCAACAGGGCTGTAGTTCATTACAGGCTAAAGGCTAATTCACACGTGCCATGCCGCGCCCGTGCCGTTCCCCTGCCATGCCACTTCGAAAGCGACTTCTCAACGCCACGGCACAGCGCGGCGGGGGCACGGCATGGCATGTGTGGATTAACATCGGCCGTCTCTCGACGGGCTGTGGGCGACCTGCCTCGGTTCGGCTTCTTCCGGCTAACACGCGGACATTCACGAAGGCTGTTATCCAGAACGCTGCTGCCTTTTGTGACGTGTTTAACCTGTTCTGATGATGATTGACACAGCACATTATACGGATTGTACATTTGTGTGAATTAACCTTCAAGTTAAAGCCAGCTTTCTTCTGTTGTTACGCTGCGTCTCCATCATGTGTTCTTTTGTCTGTGGGCAACAGCCGTTTCAAGTTTTCAAATTTCTAAACACTCATTCTAAAATATTTGAAAACTTTTGCCCTTCATTTTCCAGACGTCCAAACTGAGTGTGAAATTGTCCTTCCTCTTCGCTTGCTCGAGACACATTTTGAATCCAGTATTTTCATTCAGGGGCGCAGCGAAGGGGGAGGGGTGCCGAGCTGCAAACCCCCAAAACAGAAATGAAAGAAACACAGGTTTTGTAGATATCATGATATCTGATCTTTTCAGTGATTTCCCTTCCAGCCGAAATCGGCCACTGAAATCGGCTGATGACCGGTACATTAAAATTTTGAAAAATAGACGTAAATTAATAAAATAAAAAAACAAGAAGACAGGACACTGTGACTGAGTCACGGAACATGTAGTTATATCCGTATGTACGTAAATGCAGTTGCAAACAGTGTTGTATTGTGCTTACGGCGTGATTTTTATAACATAATTTTTAAAATCAAACACAATTTATATATAGCCTGAGGGTCAGCCCCGCCCCCCCCCCCCCCAAGGGAAAATTCTGGGTGCGGACCTGTTTTCGTTTTTCCCTGTTTCCTTCTTCTGAAATGTCACACCCTCCTCACAGCTACCCGTGCTGATGGCTGTCAAGGGTGGCAGCAACAGACTACAACGAGGCTCCCCTAAACCCTTGGATTAGCAGTTCGGATTTACGGCCTGTTGTAGGGTGAAAATAAAAACAGGTTTACACGTATGTTACGCTATGATAAACGGCAAGTGAACACGTGTTGTACAGCGCAGCCTCTACTGGCGCTCGGACACTTGCTGCGCGTGATGTTGTGTGCAGTTTTGCAGGAAAAGTAACGAAGTTGGGAGAGGCGCAACGCGGCAGGAAATCCTTCTAAGTGCCTGCAGAGCCGTGCGTGTCACCGCCTGCTCTGTGTCCAGGGGCGCGAGGTTATAGCGACGCTGTAGAAATGACACCATGGCTGTTGCTGCCGCTAGCACTGTCAGTACTGCCAGTGATACTGCTACTGACATTACTGCCACCGAAACCGTCACTACTCTCAATGTTACTGTTACTACTGTTATTACTGCCAATGTTACTGTTTCTACTG
Organism: Coptotermes formosanus; assembly: GCA_013340265.1. Lineage (NCBI taxonomy): Eukaryota > Metazoa > Arthropoda > Insecta > Blattodea > Rhinotermitidae > Coptotermes > Coptotermes formosanus. The sequence continues at coordinate 279,824 of BLKM01000866.1, read as the reverse complement.
TCATCACTGCCAGTGCTATTGTTGCTACTGTAAATATTGCCCCTGTTCTTGGTACTGACATTACTACATTGCTACTGTCATGGTTACTCTAGTACAGTCATTACTGCTACTGCTACTGCTGTGGTTACCCCCAGTTCTGCTACCCCTGTGCCGCCGTTGCTACTACCGAATTCACACACGGCTGTCGGAAGGCCGGCGGCACTTGGCGGCTCTGAGCACCGTGACACTGTGTGACGTTCTGCCAGTGACGTCACTGAGCACGGCAGTTGCAGTTGTGTTGTTTCTTGGTGTGAAGTGTGACTGGAAAAACTCTGTTGGTGCAGTGGCAAGGCGACGGGCTGCACGAAACGAGATTCGAACTCTGCAGCGGACAGACCAGCTCTGTGACCCACCCATATTCTTACTCGTTGGTTATAAGAGTGCAACGGCTGGAACGTGAAGCTCAGCACTCACTTCCATCTAGTACTGATGTTAAGAATGCGTGAAACTTATTTCTACACTTCCCGTGTGCGTTTGTGGCGTGGGCACACAGCGTCGCCTTCCCGGCTTAACGTATCTCGGTTACTCCGGTTCCAGCGCGGCGTCATTACATCGGAGAGGGCGTGGGAGGGTTAGAGTGGGCCTACACATCCTGAGGAAAACCACGGCAACCTCGATCTGTTAACTTTGTGTCCCGGCAGACATTCAGTCGGACACTCTACTGGCACGGGTGCTGTTGCCAGTAGCAGTAGTGAGAGAGTTGCTACTGGCAACGGAACTACTGCTGTTAGTACTGCTACCCAGCAGCCCTCATGTTCTGCTTGCTGATTGCTGCCACTTTTCGTTAGATACGACGTGTGACCATGACAACGGACAGCTGCAGTGAAGACCGCGTGACGTCACTTTGTGCTGCAGTTACGTACAGACGCTAAAGAGCGGAAAGCCGTTAGGCTCCATTGTCTTTCATGTTACTGTATGGGTGTAGAACTTGGTCGCTCAAATTAAAGACATATAAGCTGCGGGTACGAGAATAGAGTGCTAAGGAAGAAACGGGCGACCGCAGAAAATCGCGTAATGAAGAACTTCATCGCTTGCACTGCTCACAAATATTGTGAGATAGGTGGGACATGTAGCATGTGTGCGGGAGAACAGAAATTGATTCGGACTTTCAGTAGGAAACCCCGAAGGTAAGAGGCCAGTTGGAAGAAGTAAGCGTAGATGGGAGGATAATTTTAAAATGGATCTTTGAAACAAGATTAAAAATCGTGACGTTAATTAATGTGGCTCAGGATAGGGAGAAGCGGTGGGCTCTTCTAAGGCGAGGAATTAAAATGCGCGGCGCTTCTGGCTTGGTGAGGAACTGTCAGCTTTTCAAGTCACTCTGCTCCGTCTAGTTAGTTACGTGTTTCATGTTACGAACAAAGAAGGAGGCGTGTCAGACTGCTACGCAACACAGCAGCACGTCACGCTGATTGGCAGTGCTGGTACAATGTCAGGCACTCCGCCTGCTGTACAGCATCACATGTTGCAGTTAGCGCCCTGCAGTGCGGGTGCCGCCTGTGTGACTGCCACGGCACAGCCTGCAGGTTGCAACAAATGCAGGTGTGCGGGTCTCTGGCCATGCCATGGCTCAGGCGGTAAGTCGCCGCCCTCTCACCGAGGATGTCCGGGTTCGATCCCGGCTCAGTCCACGTGCGATTTGTGGTGGACAAAATGGCGGTGGGACAGGTTTTTCCCCGAATACTTCGGTTTTCCCCTGTCAGTTTCATTCCACCGGTCCTCCATTACACGGAATTACGAAAAAACTAATCGTCTTCATCACAGGTTTGCACAGTAAGCCTCAAGGATGCGGTGCGTCCGTGGCGTCTGCTGCGGGGCCCCTGTTCATGTAGGATGTGGCGCCGTGTCACTGTTTGTGTCCGACGTTGCAAGACAACCTAATGACGTCGCTTTCAGTGATCGGCATCCCCCAGGAGAACGTATATTTTGCACCCAACTTCAATACAGCCGTAGTGTTTTGCTTTCCTCTTTTCCCCGTCGGGACTGTTGCAGCGTCGGTCTCTTGTGGATGTAAGGTTAATTGAACGAAATGTCAAGTCGCCCCTCTCACAGTAAATTAGGGATTCTGAAGTGTTTTGGCACAGTGATGTCGCGGTCCGCCCTGCCCTTCTTCAGCAGGTGACGGCGAGATTACATCCCACTGCCAGCCAGTGTTAATGGAGCTGCACAGAACTGATTACCGCGGGGTTTAAAAGCGCCTGTCATGTTGAGATTATGCGACGTCAACAGATTACATGAGCAGCGTCACATTAAGTCCGTCCGGTACTCGTCTGAACAGACATGGTGCTGGTGCTCTTTTAAAACTGATGTTCGTCTAAACTGTGTACAAAAATTAAGTTTCTACCTCACAGAAAACAGCTTATGGCCATTATAAAGACAAGTCGGTGTTTTTTTTTCGGAAGTAAGTTTTATTTATTACGGCATTCAAACAAAACGAATGCTGTAAGGAGAGCGTGCTGGGGAAGTGCAGTACTTCTTAACATTTGGCCTTCAGCAGTTGGTACATTCAGCGACCACTGGCATCTGAAGGGTTCGTCTCTGATCCAGGCGTCATTTCAGTGTTGCTTAACCTTTTAAAGCCTAGCGGTAACTTTACGTACCACCAGGTTTAACATTAAAAAATTCTACGTGGTGCCCACATTGCTTTTATGTGTTTTGTACGGATCTCAGAACAAACAGCAACTTTTGCCTTATAAAACATTAAGAGACTGGTTTTTATAACCGAAGTGGAGAGTGTTTACAGCGCGGTACGCACTGAGTCCTTATATAAAACAGATACGCTTCGTCTTTAAAGGGTTAATTTGCACATCAGCCGGCGCAGCCGCCTGAACTGGGCGGCCCAAATTCAATGTTTGGCTTGGGCAGTTCTTCTTCTCTTCGCCTGCCAAGTGGGCTCGGTGCGACAAGCAGCCAGACGCGTGCTGTCTGGGGACCGTTCGGTCGGTCGGTCGCAAGCTGAGGCTAATCACGTGCCCCCACAATGTCGAACTGAAGAATGCTTTGAGACCTACGGCATTTAATTTGACATTAACGTTGTAGTGTCCGTAGTTTTGATTTCGACTTTAAAGGCGAACGAAGAGTCGTCCACGTGTGTGTGTGTGTGTGTGTGTGTGTGTGTGTGTGTGTGTGTGTGTGTTTTGAACTGGCTTGCAGTGAACAGCGCTGTGCGGGTCGTGTATGAGTCTTTTCACAAAATCAACAGAACGTGTCTTTTTTTCACCTATGTGTCACTTAAAGTTCTGAAGTGCACAGAGCAGTGGTGTGCACTAGCGCGTGTCAGCGCCCCTTAACCCTTTAAAGACGAAGCGTATCTGTTTTATATAAGGACTCAGTGCGTACCGCGCTGTAAACACTCTGCACTTCGGTTATAAAAACCAATCTCCTAATGTTTTATAAGGCAAAAGTTGCTGTTTGTTCTGAGATCCGTACAAAACACATAAACGCAATGTGGGCACCACGTAGAATTTTTTAACCCTTTAAAGATGAAGCGTATCTGTTTTATATAAGAACTCAGCGCGTACCGCGCTGTAAACACTCTCCACTTCGGTTATAAAAACCAGTCTCTTAATGTTTTATAAGGCAAAAGTTGCTGTTTGTTCTGAGATCCGTACAAAACACATAAACGCAATGTGGGCACCACGTAGAATTTTTTAATGTTAAACCTGGCGGTACGTAAAGTTACCGCTAGGCTTTAAAAGGTTAAAGACGAAGCGTATCTGTTTTATATAAGGACTCAGTGCGTACCGCGCTGTAAACACTCTCCACTTCGGTTATAAAAACCAGTCTCTTAATGTTTTATAAGGCAAAAGTTGCTGTTTGTTCTGAGATCCACACAAAACACATAAACGCAATGTGGGCACCACGTAGAATTTTTTAATGTTAAACCTGGCGGTACGTAAAGTTACCGCTAGGCTTTTAAAGGTTAATAAACAGCAGTACCAGTACAGTGGCTGGGGGTCTCATAACTAATTGCATTTGAACTCGGTTATAACGTCATGAAAGGGACCCAATATTTAGTGTCGTTATAAACGAGGTGTACAATATTATGGTTGACAAGGAGGAATAAATTGATACCCCAGAATGTCTGACGCTATAGGCCAGTAGGCGAGGTGACACAAAACCGATATCGTTATAACCGGGTGCTAGACTGTAATGCCCTCTCTCGTTGCGGTCGTCCTTTGTACTGCTCTACTGAACTTCCGTACGTAAAGCCATTCAGATGTGCCAAAAAGGATGACTGATGACAGGAAGATGGCTGCGATCAGGAGGCAGTGACGTCACGTGCGATGCTCGCCGACCCACTACTGTGTCACTTATTGAAATAAAATACGGGGAACGTTTCTGTAACAAGCAGCATCGCCACTTGTTGCCGTAAGGAAAACTGCGCCTTGAAACACGCTACCAGTGTGACAGGTTGCGGAGGCTGTCCCTGGTTTAACGGTTACATTACACAATACGAGGCGCGGTGCCCTGTCTTTGAACTCCGTCACTGTGCTCTGTGTCTGTGTCTGTCTGTCCTCATCACGTGTCGATGGAATGTGCTTACATCTCAAAGCATCCTAACTCTGTAGACACGCTGAAGACAACTACGGTACGACTGCAGGCTTCCAGCGCGGTGTGAATGGGACACACGGTGGCGCAGTTGGTTGAGGCACTGCGCTACAAACCGGAAGGTCGCGGGTTCAATTCCCGATGGTATCATTGGAATTTTTGATTGACATAATCCTTCCGGCCGCACTATGGCCCTGGGGTCGACTGAGCCTCTAACAGAAATGAGTACCAGGAATATTTCCTGGGGGGTAAAGGCGGCCGGTGCGTACGGATGACAATCTTACCACCTTCATGTGCGGATTGTCTAGAAATCTGGGAGCCTCAGCCTCCTGGAACCGTGACGGCCTGTCCAGGCCTGTAATGGGATAGCTGTACCTTACCTTAAATGAGATGGCCGCCCGTGTAGCACGTTACGCAGCGTAGATTGATACTTGTAGTTGCAACTATCAATCCGTGCCGCGTAACGTCACAGAAGAGCGACGACGTCACAACTGCAGTGTGTTAGTGCACAGTATGCATGCCATTCATCCTTGTGCCCTTGTTCCTTTCAGTTTAACGATGCTTGTCTGCAAGCGTTTAGTTGCAGGTCTTATGTTTAGCTGTCTTTCCAACAACGTTACTTTCCGCTTACCGGCACGGGAAAGAACTGTCACCTTGCTTCACCCCAGTCTTGCGTCAGCCCAGCTACTGAATTCCTGTTGCTGGATCCAAATTTCAAAATGCGGTCCCCCCCCCCCAACTTCGCTTTTAAAAATGTCACAGTTCTTTCCCATCTCGGCAAAATAAAAAGCAGAATGAATGTTTTCTCATTTTGAGAAGTCTGCAAATTGCTAGCGCGCGCGCACGCGCGCACTTACACAACTGTGGCCTGCAGTTCCTGCGAGGTGAAGAACGTTGTGCAGTGCGTTCCAACACAGGAGTTTCTCCGGAGACTGCCTTAATGTCCTCTGCTGACCGCCCGTCAGTAACGTTCGTCTGCAGGAAGGAGCGAGTCTCTTCAGTACGTTCGTCTGCAGGAAGGAGCGAGTCTCTTCAGTACGTTCGTCTGCAGGAAGGAGCGAGTCTCTCTTTCACGCTCGCGAAGCGAACCAAACCACAAACTTCGCAAAAAGCTGCCCTGAACAGAAGTCACTAGCGCGTGTGGATAGATGGCAGCACTTGTGTGCCGCCTCTTTTTCGGACATTTCGCACAACTAAGGCATTGCCGCGCACCCACCGGGTCTTTGACTTCCAAACCGTTTATTCATTTCTGTTAATTTCATTTCAAGTATTAGACGTAGATGTCAGTCGCATTTCGTTTCGACACGTGTCGGTCCGATACATTTGTGCAGTTTGTATCTGTGTGACCGGAAGGCAGTGTGTTTGTGTCGCCAGTGAAATATTCTGGGCCAGGAGCCGGGTCTGGCGGTTGCACGGCGAATAAACCGACGTTTCGAGGACGTGCTCCGCCCTCGTCACCAGGGGAACTGAACGCCTCGGATGTCAATCCGCATGCTGTGTGTGCAGCCTACTACTTGCCCGAGCCCGCGACTCACAGTTGGTCTTGTCAGTTGATACAACAGCAAAATATTTTGCCCCCGCCGTGAATCGAGCTGCGGTTGTCAGATCCTCAACCTGGTAGCCCAGTTGCTGTGTGGGCGACGTTTCGGGCTAACCGGCGAAAATATATAAAATTCTTTGTGCAGTTGCTTAATTATTCCACTGCAAACTGTACGCATGATATGAAGGGTTGTGCCAAGACTCTGTGCTTTTAATTGAGATTTAAGGCTGTTCAGTGCGCGCACTGTTGCAGTCAGTTTACTGTGCCAACTGAACGCACAGTGTTCACGTGTGAACGTTACATGTATCGCTCCGACATGTTTCGGTGTTCAAAACACCATCTTCAGGAAGCACGGGACGCCAAGTTTAAAACCAACCGTCCGTAAACAACCCACCTTTGTATGGTTCCACATGTTGGCAGGCCGCGATGGTGACGTCACTGTCACATAAAGGGCACAAATTTTGTCATTTTGAAATACGTACAGTTAGAACACTAAGCACGGTTAGAATGTTTGTCACAAGGTGGATGCGCGTTCGCCGAATTAAAATCGTGCAGTCTGCAGTGGAAACGCCCGACGCTGTTGCATTATGCACGTTGATCTCTGTCCGAAGCGGATCGAATCCCTGCAGCGTCGTGTCACGTGTCGGAGCCAGCGGCCTGGGGCTCCTGTCGCCGTCACTGAGGCACTGGAACACCGGCTGATGTCATTCAGTGAGCTTCTAATGTCTAGATGTGGTTCGGAAGCTGAATACCTGCTGTGTGCAGTGGATGTGGTGCCACTTCTGCACGTTCTGTGCTGTGTGCAGTGGATGTCGCGCCACTTCTGCACGTTCTGTGCTGTGTGCAGTGGATGTCGCGCCACTTCTGCACGTTCTGTGCTGTGTGCAGTGGATGTCGCGCCACTTCTGAACACTCTGTACGGAGTTCTTTATATGCTTTTTGATTTCCAGTTTCTCCACATTAGCGCCCCGAAGGTCTGTGCCACATGCTGCTGTCGTATTGATTAGCTGTGGATCGGTGGACTGTGTGACAGTGTGTGTGTGTGTGTGTGTGTGTGTGTGTGTGTGTGTGTGTGTGTATGTGTGTGTGTGCCTGTGTGTGTGTGTGTGTGTGTATGTGTGAAAAAAAAATATGGACTGGCGGTGGGTATTGTGGACTCGCAGGCTGCGACGCTGTGTTGTGTGGTAGATAAAGACAGATGTTTCGCAGTAACTTACTGTTCATATCTTCAAGGTACAAGAGAAGGGCTTACTGCGACGTCATTCAAAACTTGTATCAAATTGTAGTCTACAGAATATAAATTTACATGCACATATTTTGTGGGTGTGAAACCCGGTAATTCACTTTAAATGAAGGAACAATAAAAATTGCTGTCTTGCTGAGTGTGGCGCTATGTGCTTTGGTAGGTGAACACCGACGTTTCGGAAGAGCATTTTGCTACCTTATTCAGGGTAGAAGAAGACAACGGTTTGCTGCAAAGGGTTATTTTCTACTACCAGATTACACGGCGTCATATCCAAAGGCTGCAGAATCGTAGTGTTCGTAACCAGTCATATGGAAGCCAAAATATGACGCAGAGGGTGGTGTGGGTGTTTGCAGACCCAAGTTCTGGGGAAACTGTGTGAACCTCACGAAGCGATTCAATATTAAACAGCAGGATGCGTGAAGTTGAAAAGTTTCCAAACAGTTTGATGAATAAACAAGTAAACGTAAAAGCTTTCCTGTGCAAGTCACGAAAACTGACGAAGTAGTGGAGGTATAGCTCCGCTGCTTCTTAATCTCTGCACTGAGATGGAGGTGAGGGATCGAATTTACGCCCAGACAGTGTAACCCGGCCCCCCCCCCCCCCGGGGTACCGTTCCTTTAAACTGTACCATTCCTTAGACTGGTTAAACCAAATTGGTTGGGTTAAGACGGGCAGGGAGCGTGCTTGGGGGTGATAATGGAGTTCTGTAGAATGTTAGGAAAGGGGAGAATAGACAAAGGCCTGGAGTGGAGGATAAGATTGACATGAGCCATAAAATAAGACGTGAAGCTCTGGAATGAACCCGTCTGAAGGCTGTGTTACGGTTAGCACTAAAGCGGGCTGTGGATGTGCTAACCGCGCGCTTTCCGCAATGTGGAGGTATTTGTAAATCTCAGTGATTTTGAGCTTGTGCAGAACGCTCTGTCTCATGGTCACGTGGTCCCACGTCTGATTGTTTCTCCTCTTTTTTTCAGAGTGGCTAAGATGGCGCTAGCCGAGACGTACGAGAACAGCGGCCATTACGACATCACGTACACACTGTTCGTGTGGATCGCCTTTCTGCCCACCTGCACGACTCCTGGCCTCTTCGCTTCGTGGCGAATGAGTCGGTTGGTAACTGCGTGTGTTTTGTCAGTGAGACACGTGTGCGTGATTGGTGTATCAAAAAGGAAGTCAAATAACAGATGTGGTAATTGAAATAACGAACAGTTTGTGACCAGACGACAAGCACTGCAGGTGTTTGGTTTTGTTTTCTGCAATTCATCGTGAATTCGCCTGCCTCAGATTTTCTCGAGGTACCGACACACGTACGTGAGAAGTCGGGTGAACGGTCCGGCCATTTCTTAGGTCCCCCTCGACCAATCCAACGTTCAGGGAAAGTTTCGTGCATGTAAGGTGAGGGGCTGCAAAACAGCTCTTTCTAATAACAGGCTGCGATATTTTTGCAGTGCTGGAATAAAGAACATTTGTGACGTTTTCACATACGAAAGTGAAAACCGTACATTTAATGCGTGCATTGTGCTGGAGACCAGTGCGTGTGCCTTCATATACCGATATGTTGTTTTCTTTCTTTCTCGTGCGTTTGTTTTGGGGTACTCTGAATGCTGAGGCTACCGCCTTAACGTCTCCCGGCTGTTCTTACGCTTCCCCCCCCCCCCCGCCCATGCAGCCGTTTTTGACGCTATTCCCCTCCAGTATAATATCTGTTCACGTGAATATTGGTAGTGATAACCACGTGACAGGCTCTGCGTTTTGGGCTAGTTCACACGGTCAGAGCGTCACCACTTTGCAGAGGGGGAGGGAAAACATGAAATTCATTCCCCCCCCCCCCTCCAGCCATAAGGCCTCTGTCCTTGGCCGTAGTTGGATACTGTAACGAAATTGAACGAGGTTGACGTGCTGGTCACCTAAAGGGCAAGTTAAGGCTGTCTAATGCAAGCCTTCGGATCCCAGCGGTCAGCGTCTGTACCAGCAGCTGCAGCACTAAAGACACTACAGTGTGTCTGCGAGCTTCGTGTCGCTGTCACAACAGACAGGCTTCACGGCGACTGCAGTCAATAAAATATTCTGGGGCTAGCAGCCGCGTCAGGTGGTTGAATGGCGAGTAAACCGACGTTTCGAGAACCGTCTCTATGCTCGTCATCAGCGGAGGGACGCCGTTGCTAGCCCCAGAATATTCCATTGGGAACAACAGTTGTTTTGCTGTTGTGACGTAGCGTGTGGCTGTTCACTGTCAGGGAGGGACAGACCGCACTGTCAGGCAGGGACAGACCGCACTGTCAGGCAGGGACAGACCGCACTGTCAGGCAGGGACAGAGCGCACTGTCAGGCAGGGACAGAGCGCACTGTCTCGGTCACTTGCCCATTCATGTCCTAATCCGTGGAGCGTGCCATTAATTGTGAGTGCAAGCGGCAGGATTACCGCCTGCTGCCGACACAGCAGCCTTATAAAGGACAAGTACACTGGCTCACTGATTTCATGTTAGGAATACCGTCTTCCGGGATATGACGCCGTGAAGGTTTGTAAAACGTACCAAATCTTCGGTGGCATCTGCTGCATCTGTCTTCAGAGAAAGTGAACTGCATTGATGAAGTGACTGTACCTTCTCTGTAGAATCTGAGCAAAAGTAGGCGGTCGTGGGTGAGAGATACGGTTATTCGGCGGATGAGAGCGGAAGCGGAAGTGGCGAAGTCGTAAGTGGAATCACCAGGTGCAGCGGGTCATTAAGTCCGTCCAAGGAAACGTGTCTTCGCTTTCCTCTCCCAGTATCTCCTGAGGGTTCTTTGTTTATTCTTACCTCTTCCTGACATGGCGTTAGTCCCACGGGATCATCGCTTGCTGTGATTGGCTACTGTCATTCAGTTAGTCCCACGGGACCCCTTCTGTCACTGGGTGAATACTCCTGTCCTACATAACCCGATTTCTCCACTTCCTGTGTATAACCTGTCACCGTCCCGGCTGCGGTAGCTCGGTCGGGTTTAACACTAGGCTAAGGGCTTCGACTGCAGTCAGGGTGAGACAGTCTCCGCCCCAAAATGTCCAACCAAGAATGGCGACCACCAAGTCTCCTGTACAGTCAGTATCGGGGACTATTTTCTAGGTGTCAATGCGGCCGGGCGGTCAAGCCGTTTGCTCATCTCCGTCTAGCGGAGAAATTCAGAAGGGTTGGAGCTGTACCTCCACTCCTCCATATGCCTTCATGTTGTGGTGTTCGACTGGTCGCTGTCAGCCGTCCACATGGCGCATCCTGTCAACGTGACATAGTTCTGAACCAGGCGATGCAGGCAGTGTGTCGCTCAAGCACGTGACCACACACCTGCCATCGTGTATATCTTGGCCAACAGCGTTTTAACTCGGACACTACTCACACGTACAAGTGACCAACTTAGAGAACACAATGTTAAAATTTCCCACCAGCTGTTTTATTGCGTTTATTTTGCCACGACATTACGCGTTCTGAAGCACTTTGCTATGTTTCTGAGCCTGAGGGAGGCGGTTCACTGCACAGTGGTTACTGTACGTACCGCCAGGTTTAACATTCACAAATTCTACGTTCTGCCCACACAGTGTGTTTATGTGTTTTGTGTGGCTCTCAGAACAAACAGCGATTATTTCCCTATACAACATTAACTGACTGGGTTTTATAACCTAGACGGAGTGTGTTTACTGCGCGGTACGGACTGGATCTTTAACCATCCCCTCTAAAACCCAGTGGTTACTGTACGTACCGCCAGGTTTAACATTCACAAATTCTACGTTCTGCCCACACGGTGTGTTTATGTGTTTTGTGTGGCTCTCAGAACAAACAGCGATTATTTCCCTATACAACATTAACTGACTGGTTTTTATAACCGAAACGGGGTGTGTTTACTGCGCGGTACGAGCTGGATCTTTAACTATCCCCTCTAAAGCCCAGTGGTTACTGTATGTACCGCCAGGTTTAACATTCACAAATTCTACGTTCTGCCCACACAGTGTATTTATGTGTTTTGTGTGGATCTCAGAACAAACAGCGATTATTTCCCTATACAGNCTGTGTGGGCAGAACGTAGAATTTGTGAATGTTAAACCTGGCGGTACATACAGTAACCACTGGGCTTTAGAGGGGATAGTTAAAGATCCAGCTCGTACCGCGCAGTAAACACACCCCGTTTCGGTTATAAAAACCACTCACTTAATGTTGTATGGGGAAATAATCGCTGTTTGTGCTGAGATCCACACAAAACACATAAACACACTGTGTGGGCAGAACGTAGAATTTGTGAATGTTAAGCCTGGCAGTACGTAAAGTTACCGCTAGGCTTTAAAAGGTTAACCCGCTTCGTACTGCGGATCCCTTACAAAGCCTCACTACGTCTGAAGACTGTTGCTAAGCTGCCGCTCGCAGTAACAACTAATGCTGCAACTGGTGCGAATAAGAAGTGCACATATCTGTAAAGGTTTCTGGATGCAACTAAAAATGTGTTAAAAGCAATGAGTATTCTAGCAGTAATAAAAAAGAAGGAAAAATAAGAAAATCCTGAAGGAAAAGAACTTGGTATTCTGCTCGGTAGAATGCGCTGACGTCGTTTACGATTGAAGCAAAATTCGTGTGCCCCCAAACTGACGGACAGAGACACAATGGACTGCTTTAACATGTGCGTGGAGCGGCCAGATGGTTAGACAGAGTTTTGTGTGTACAGGCTGAAGACTGTCCGTCTTTATATGGTGTATAGTTGCGAACACACAACTTGCTAGCTGAGCCCCCTAACACTGTACACAGCTGCAGTCGGCACGGCGTGCTCGCTGCTGGGCTCACCTCGGGACGGCCAGGCAGCGTTGTACCTGTTTCAAAAACATTTACTGTGTTGGCTGTACATTCATAGCTTCAGTCACTGTGGACGTTTTTGAAACGGACAGAAAGCGCTTGGTAGCGCGCGCGCAGTGCTTCGCTTCTTAGCAGCTGGCCTCTGCACCCGCGCGCCAACAAGTAATAATGTGTTTGCCGGTGTATATCGTGAAAATAAATACGGGGGTTACAGCGATCAAGTTGCCGACGGCACGATAGTTATGCTTATATGTGTGTGTGTGTGTGTGTGTGTGTGTGTGTGTGTGTGTGTGTACAATTTTGCCGGTTCCTTAAAATGTGGGCAATTATGACAGGTGACCAACCTACACATGTGGACAACATTAAAAAGATGACAGGTCACCAACCTAGATATGTGGAAAACATTAAATTGTGACAGGTGACCAACCTAGACATGTGGACAACATTAAAAAGATGACAGGTCACCAACCTAGATATGTGGACAACATTAAATTATGACAGGTGACCAACCTGGATATGTAGACAACATTAAAATGATGACAGGTGATCAACCCAGATATGAGGAAAACATTAAATTGTGACAGGTGACCAACCTAGACATGTGGACAACATTAAAAAGATGACAGTTCACCAACCTAGATGTGAGGAAAACATTAAACTGTGACAGGTGACCAACCTAGACATGTGGACAATATTAAAAAGATGACAGGTCACCAACCTAGATGTGTGGACTACATTAAATTATGACAGGTGACCAACCTGGATATGTAGACAACATTAAAATGATGACAGGTGATCAACCCAGATACGTGGACAACATTAATTATGACAGGTGACCAACTTAGACATGTGGAAAACATAAAATTATGACATGTGACGAACCTAAACATGTGGACCCCATAAGAGAGTGCCTTGACTCAGAAGGACTCGGCATGATGTGAAGTCACACTGACACGAAGCAACGCCTAAAGTTACACACTCAAGGCTCCTGAGATGTGACGCCGTGTAATCTGGTAGACGTATACCGGCGTTTCAGGCATACCTGCTGCCTTCTTCGTAGAGTTCGATCGATTACCCTGCAGGTGGCAGCAGCAGGTTCACCCGCATTATCGGTACACGTGCCAGACCACATGGCGTGACGTCATAGACACTGTCATCACGTAACGTGTGACTGGTCGGACGGACAGACGAAAAAAAGACTAAAGAACTGACAGTATTGTCTGTTGTTTCAGGGTGGCCAAAGAGCGCCTACGGGGATACTTCCGGTTCAGTAACCGGAAACTGCGTCGAGCTTGTGAATTTCCCCTGGAGGGCCAACAGCAGCAGCACGCTGCCCAGATGCACAATATGGCGTACACCGAGCACGCAGGAGATGCGAACGGCATCTGCATTGCTGAAGCGGGTCTCGAAGGAAAGCACCGCTACCAGCAAGACCTGACGTCATCCTGATGCCACATTAAAGACCTCGCACATTAACACTCGCCGTGCCGCCGCGTCAGACTCGAGGCGCTGATCTGACCTGCGAGTCGTGATGACGTGGCGCCTGTTTAGGTCTTTGCACCAGTGCTGCAGTGGGAGACCTGTGTGGACGGGTCCCAACAGGTCGAAGCGCGACCTACGGGTTGCGTTTGTGTGGCTCACGACTGCATCATTTCTGTAACAAATTCTGTCGCTGTGTGAGAACTCCAGCCTTTTCTGTCGCCGCTTCAGTCGTTGGTTTAACCAGCGCAGCAGCCTGTGTATCAACTCCATCGTTTTGTGTAAGGCATCCAGCATGTGTGTAACCACGTAGTCTCGAAGACAGTGACACTCAGTTGATCACTGCAGTGTTTCTCAGCTGGTGTAATTCAAATTGCGTCATTGTAGCAACCCTCGAAACAGACAGCAACAACAAACAGACACTAAATACAGCACAAAGAATTTAAAAACTTCAGTGAAGCTCGTGTAGTAAATTTCAAAATAGCAATTTATTAGGCTTTACGTTTTTCTTAGTCACGATATGTAGCACAGTGTACTTAAGAAGTTGATATCCAGCCACTTGGTGAAGCAGATACGCACTGTTTCTGCAACCCAGTTATTCGTTACAGTTGTGGCATCCTGGTGCCAGTGCGGCCAGCGGCCATGTTACGTGTGACGCTGTCCGCCATCTTGCTTGTGACGCTACCTGCCATGTTACGTGTCACGCTGTCCGCCATCTTACGTGTGACGCTGTCTGCCATCTTTCCTTACCTTCCTCCACCCTAACCCACCCTCACCTGTAGCTATACTAGATGCTCTGTTCCTGTAGCTACTTTAGGCAATCACTTCATGTACAACTTCTGAGTTAGCAAGTTGTTTCTGAACGTTGTTTCAGACTTGTCATGCCAATCTGTGGTCTGGCGTCAGTGCGCTGGTGTACCGAAGCACTGTGTAGCGTTGTGGGGTGTTCACGTCACTGTCGTTCGTGTCTCGAGTTTCCTTCAACAGCGCGGAAGTATTTTGTTCTCTGCTTGTCAAGGGTGGAGCCTTTGCACGCTTGTTTCTCGGTGTTATGTTGATGTTGAGTGGGTCAGTGTCATTCTTGGATTTGTGTTATATATGGGTATTTGTGTGCGCGTGCGTGTTTTTCTGACAGACAAACGGCGAGTATTTTTCTTATCGTTACTTAAAATTTATGTCATAATAACTTTGCTGTGTGCCATTATTTACTTTCTGTTCTCATCTAACATCACTTGTTACCGTTCTTTCCCCCTACAGCCAATGTTCCCTCTAAGCTGCGCAGTAACTGAAATCCTCCCGCGCAAATTGAATTGTGGCCGCTCAGCCTGAATTTTTCAATTTTCATTGTAAATATTCTTATTATGCATATAAAAAACTTTTACAAGTGGCGTGAAGTCGTCAAGTCGTGTAAAAATGTTCTGCTCAGAACAGTAGCAGGTCCGCGCAGCTGTAAAAAATTAGAGGGAATGTTGTCACCAGCGCTTTCATGTGTTACCTGGTTATATTTGGCGAGTTTTGTGTTGCAAGTTGCATACTTTTGACGTACAGGGCGGTGGGGTCGTCTCACCGTATGTACTGCCACGAGCCAGATGACTTCACTCCATTCCCTTACAGTCAGTTTGCTTGAGATCCGTTTTGATATCTTCCGTCTACGTCTCGGTCTAGTAAATGAGCTGTTTCTTTGAAATATTTGCTACTCAGTAGTACAGAATACACAAAAGTTGATGTCATGATGTATGTTACAAATTTTAGGATGTGATACCGTGATGTGATATTGTCAGAAATTTGTATAAACCGACTGCAGCACTAAAAATGGAGGCAATACATCCCTCGACACGCTGGTGAGTGCTACCAAACTTTACGGTGTCACTTCGCACAATACATTAATATTAAATCAAATGGACTGCTTAGAGAGCGGCAGAACCGAAATAAGCGGAGACTGAAGCAAGTTGCGGTGTAACGGTGTAACGGTGTTTGTGCAGCTGCGTTACCTCGCGTTACCTGTGTGCAGTGAGCATTGCCTGAACTGCAGCGGTTAGCACTGCAGAACGCACGTCACCTGACCTGTTGAAGTACGTAATTAACACAATTGACTTTAAATGCATTGATTCGAATTTCAATAAAATGTTAAAATATGCGACACGCAGGTTTTAATATTAATCGCGTAGTCCCATGAAATCTTAGCCGTTCTTTACGACGTAAAAATGAACGTCTTTTATGAAGCCTACGTTCGTCCGTCCTTCTGCCCTTGTGACGTCATATGAGTCGTCGGATTTTCATGAAACCGGCTATAAGAGTTGTTTAGAGCAAGTTGTCATGCAAGTGTGAATTCCGCGAAACTGGGCCCTCTCGCTGTCGTATTTTACTCTTCTTCTTCTTCTTCTTCCTCCTCCTCCTCCTCCTCCTCCCACTGGCAGTGTGGGTACGTCGCCCGTTCTGCGGCTACACGAACTGCTCTGTCCATCGGCGATGTGGTGTCCCCAAGTCTCTGCGACCATGAGGTTTGTACGTCAGTAGTTTTCGGGGCAGGCGGTTAGCTGGCCTTCTTAGAACACGTTGCATCCATTTAAATTGGTAATTTTGAACTTGCTGAACCATTTCGTGTACTCGCCAACAATTTCCCAAGTCTCCACTTTTAATTCCGTCCCGTAAAGTTACTGCTGTTAGAGAGCGCACTAATTCTACTTGCGAACCGTTAATTCTGTTTCTGTCTTTCTGACGTAGTGTCCAGCATTCACTGCCATATAGCGGGTCGGTTTTGCTGTTACATTGTGGGATCTAATTTGAAGGTCTTTCCCCATCTGTTGCCCAAAATTTCTTCTCAAAACTCCATTAAATTTATTATACCGCATCACGTTCCTCTCAGTACCTTTTTGGTGTTCAAACGGCGAAATAGTCATATTTTACTCCAAAGCGAAAATTAATTTTTTAGCCGTCATTTCCAAATTTCCCGCCCTGCTTTTTTTAATTCGGTGCCGATCCCCACATAAGGGCATTCAGCAGTCAGATATTTCACAACAGCCAGTTCGTTGAAGGCTGTACCTCACTAAGGGGTGCGACAGCAGTTCTGTCCGTATTTCTGCGTCTTCCGTCCGATTGTGATAATTCTGCTACAGGATGTATCCACAAAAGTGTACTGATTGTGCGTTTTGTAACAAAAGGTGCGGTACAAACCACTCTTTAATGAGAAGACAAGTGCGTGCTGCCCGTATTGTCTGTCGTGTTGTTATGTTTCGGTGTAATTCAGCGTAAGAGATCTGCATATTATGCTGATGAATATTTGTGAGTTTAGTGCAAATCGGCGCAGGAAGGGCTGTACATTTCCTGTTGGTGGAACTGAAGTTGGGTTTACGTATGCACCGCGAAATCGTGTGCCATTTCTAAAGTAAAGAATGCTTTAGCAAATCTGTGTACCTCGCCACAGAGTGCACCGTGTATTGTCTTGCTGGTTTAGCTTCGTGTTGTCTCGGGACTGGCTGACCTTTATCTCCACCACAGAACTAAGGTGACACTGCTTGGTACAGTGTGTGAAACTTCACGCAGACGCCGTACGCATGTATTTCTGTTGTCCTGTCCATAAATACTTGTGTGAGCAGTTTCCGGTTGATTCGCCGTAAAGCGAGCCCTTTGTGTGAACTGTGAAACACACCGCACGCGAGTAAGTCAGCTGATACACAGAAACCATGTCATTCGGTATCATTAAATAAATAAATAAATAAATAAATAAATAAATAAGGAACTGACTACATGAACTGGAACCCTTCTTCGGTAGCTTATAATTTTCCTCTCAAGTCGAGTAAATTCGACACTTTATGGACCCCGAGAGTTCATCACCTTATTCACAACAGCCCGCAACTTGTCACTTCTGTCGGCCAAGTTAATTCAGTGCATGCCACCCCATGCTACTTCCGTCTTTGTCTATGTCTTTCGAGTAGCTCTTTGCTTTCGATCCCCTAAGCCCCTCATTGCATTCTCTTCTCACACAAACTTGCCACACACGCCGCGTGTCTGCACCACCTTGATGTGATAACGCGCGTCACTCAGCAGAAGTGACGTCACGGATTAACACTAATTAAAACTACTCCGCTTAGGTCCAGATTTCCACATTACCGCGTCTGTTTTGTAAGCAGATATCTCTGGAATTGGTTGTACGTGTTACTGGAGCAGTCAAACTACGGACACCGGAACAGGCAGGCCTTCTGCCATTTATGTGGTAAGAAACGTATAAAATATTCGCTGTACCCGCTGCACGAGAGGTCTCCTGGGCATGGATGGGGGATATTTTTAAAATCGGCGGATGGAAAGGCCAATTCGACCCCATTTACGCCATAAAGGCCTGTGGTGGGATGGAGGCGTACCTCCACACATTCTTAATCGGCACCAGATAGAGTTCGGTGGTGAGATTAGCAACCTGGTCGCTTCAATCCCGACAGAAGGGTTTGGGGTAACTCCTCAGCAGGAGATACGGTGGGCCCCAGCGGTGGTCGTCAGTTTTTTTGGAGCAGGCGAAAGCATTACGTGCTCTTGCCTTAAACAGAGCCACGAGTCCTCGGTTCCTCCAGCCCGTAGCGTAGTCACTGTACTGACTGAGCTACGTCACGTTTGGTTTTAATAAAACTTACTGTGTGTATGTAAACGTGACGGTCGCGAGCAGAATAACAAGTAAGGGAGGGCTGTTGTGAACACGGCAACGAACATATGCAGTCCATAAGAGAGGGAAATCCTTAACAAGCTCAGCTACTGTCAGATTCACAAGAAGAATTCCGTTTCGTGGAGATACTTATTGCTGTTTTGGACATTGCTGACAGTGACTAACGCAATTAGCCTGTTTGTATCCTCCTGCAAGCACTAAAGCCACGGCAGGACAGTGACGTGTACGTGCTGTGCGCCGTGCTGTATTGGTATCTCGACGCTGGGGAAGAGTGCTGAGAGATAACTAACGTGCAGGTGCTGGTGCTGTGTTGCTGCGTGACGTCGTCGTGCACAAACTGAATGCACCCTTTGTTGACTTGCATGTATAAGCGCTTTATGTCCATAAAATCTTTAAGGGGTGAATGATAACACTATCATGTTAGTGTCATGTTACTGGTTAATGTCTTACACAGCGTATCATGTAGTGTGGTGTCACAGTGTAGGTTAGGTTGATAGCTCTGTCTTGTGGTCAAATGTTGTTGAACCGCAAAGTATGTTTTAATAACTAAAACATTTATGTAAAGTAAATTAATATACCACCAAAATAATGTCACTCGTAACCAGTAAGGAACGTACTGTTAGAAACAAAGTGTGGACACACTAGCACTGTTCAACAGGCGTTTTAAGTTTCAAGAAACACTTTGTTTTGCTTTCGCAGTCAAAAGTAGACTGTGTAATGTTCCTCAGTTAAATTTAATATGAACTGGCATTTGTCAATAAATGTATTCTGGGTGAAATATGAAGGAATGTCTTAAGACTGTACTTACATAAACATCATTGTGTAGCACCCTGTATTGTGCAGCACCCTCTATTGTGCAGCACCTGTATTGTGCAGCATTCTATATTGTGTAGCAGCCTGTACTGTGCAGCACCTGTATTGTGTAGCAGCCTGTACTGTGCAGCACCTGTATTGTGCAGCAGCCTGTACTGTGCAGCATTCTGTATTGTGTAGCAGCCTGTACTGTGCAGCACCTGTATTGTGCAGCAGCCTGTACTGTGCAGCACTGTACTGTGCAGCATTCTGTATTGTGTAGCAGCCTGTACTGTGCAGCACTGTACTGTGCAGCATGCTGTATACAGCCTCTCCCCCCATCCCCATGCCCAAGAAACGAATGTTCGGCCGGTCGAGTCCCCAGCCCCTCCCAGCTGCCAGTGACCCTCTGCTCAGGTCACGGAAGATAAGATGTCCCAGGATTTCAGGTTTCCGCCGCCATGTCGATAAGGTCTCCGCTCTTCTGGGACCTTACGCGGCATCGTGTGGTAATTGTTTACCGACGTTTCAGGACAACGTATCGGTTCGACCGCCAGCACTTGGCCTTCGAATCTTTACGCCTCCACCTCAGACGTACGCAATTCCTATATTCCGTTCTTGTTGTCTGGCGTTTCTTTTCGTGATATTTGTGGTATTGACGATGGTGAACAGCCGTCGCTACTAAGGCGCTCTGACCTGTTGGCACCAGCAGATCGTAACGCAGCACAGAGCGACAGACAGACATCACCTGTAAGTCACCGCACCACCCACGACGTCACTACAGAAAAGTTGCGAAGGCTAGCATGTGGCCGCAACGTCGCAGCTCCATACCAACCGGCGTTACTGTGCGGGCAGCAGTTTGTGAACAGAGGATGCGTGACTCCGTGACAGTTACAGCAGTGCGACAGCCTGGCAAAGCGTTATTCTGTGGCGCGACAGCCTGGCAAAGCATTATTCTGTGGCGCGACAGCCTAGCAAAGCATTATTCTGTGGCGCGACAGCCTGGCAAAGCATTATTCTGTGGCGCGACAGCCTAGCAAAGCATTATTCTGTGGCGCGACGGCCTAGCAAAGCATTATTCTGTGGTGCGACAGTTACCAGCCTCGTTACGTTATTGCATGGCACCACAAGGTATCAGTTTCGGAACATTTTTCCGTGGCACGATAATGTCAGCTTCATGACGTTATTCCGTGGCAAAACAGCGCATCAGCGTATTTAAGATAAAGAAGATTCACCAATTTTGAACTGACTTTTGACAAAAAAGGATGTTCCAGTTGCCACTGTTGGATGATAAACACTGGGTTTAACCGTGGCAGTGTCCGCGACAGTAATATGAGCGTGGCCAATATTAGGAGAAACTGGGCCAAGCACATGTACTGCTGCGAGTAGCATCAACAAACAAACACACTGCCCAGGCAAAGGAAACAAGTGCGGGTGTGAACACAGTGCGCCATAAGTTTAGAACAAAACTGACAGTTTTCGCGAAGCAGGCAGTGTTCCCAGGCGAAACCATGGACACTTGAGTCACCAGCGAGAATTACGCGAAATTTTTTTTGTGTCCGGTTTATTTTATAAATGGGGAAAATAGTTACACAACGTGTCTGGTTTGGCATCGTGCGACAAATAATGACTGCTGGTAAGTGAATTAGAATCATTGTGAGTGGGAATTTCTAGCCAGACACACTCATCAAACGACTGCAAGTAGAGCCTGCACTTGCATCATCAAGTTTAGGGCAAACAGCTATGAACACAGCGCCACCTCTTTTCTTTGTCGCATGAACCTGTCTAAACGGAAGACAGTGAGTCTGCCGGCAACTACGTTGGCACAGCACTGGTCATTGGGCCAAGGCTCCGTCGGGCAAAATCTGTTACAATGAGAGGAAACACTCTTGTCGAGTTCAATAAATGTACCTAGGTACTTCAAAAAGTTTCCGCACTTTTTTGTCTGTAGGGTACTGGTAAGTGTTAGACTGCTGAGAGTTGGCAGCATTGTACACCATATCCTGATTGTCTGACCTTGACTATGGCTGGTTCCCATCCTCAGTGTGTGAGTAGCTATTGAGTGGTATACATGTCAGCGCGTCTTTCAGTTTGCACCAAAGAAGAGCAGAGAAGTGTCATAATATTTCTGTGGGCAGAAGGTGTTAAAGGTGCCGAAATTCACGCACGTTTATGCACTCAGTATAGGGACAACGCATGGCCACGAAGAAGCGTATACGAGTGGATAGAAATGTTTAAAAATGGTCGGACAAGTGCAATGGATGCCGAACGCTCGGGATGGCCATCAACATCAACAACTGATGAGAAGCTGGAAGAAGCCAGAGCCATTATTCTCACTGACAGAAGAGTGACAATAGAAGAACTCGCGTTACAACTGGGCATCAGTCAAGGTACGGCCTATTCTTTAGTGCATGACATTCTTGGTTTCCACAAAGTTGCTGGAAGGTGGGTGCCCAGACATCTGGCAGAAGAGCATAAGCGCAACCGCCAGCACATCTGCTCCAGTCTTTTGGAGCGGTACAGTCGTGAAGGCGATAATTTCTTGAATCGCATCATCACTGGGGATGAAACCTGGGTGCATCATTATGAACCAGAAACCAAACGGCAGAGCATGCAATGGAAGCACACGTCATCTCCTTATTCCAAAAAATTCAAGTCTCAGCCCTCTGCTGGAAAGCTTTTTTTGACGGTGTTCTGGGACTCCCAAGGGCCTATCCTTGAACATTATATGGAGAAAGGTGTCACAGTAACAAGTGTCGACTACTGCAACATGTTAAGAAATGAACTGAGGCCGGCTATCCGCTCAAAACGGAGAGGAAGGTTGACACAGGGTGTTCTGCTGTTACACGACAATGCTCGCCCTCATACGGCACACCTCACCATCAACACCATTCGGCAACTGAATTGGGAAGTTCTCGAGCACCCTGCCTACAGCCCAGACCTGGCCCCTTCAGATTTCCATCTGTTTGGACCCCTCAAGAACGCTCTAAGAGGTCGTCGATTTGCAGCTGATGATGAGGTGAAAGAGGCGGTGCATGACTGGCTTCGCAGTCAACCACAAACTTTCTTTCCAACGGCATTAAGCAGCTTACAGATCGCTGTTCTAAATGTATCGAGAAGAAGGGAGATTATATTGAAAAGTAACGTTGTTCTCATATCTGTAACATAAATAAAGATTTTTTAAAAAATAAAGTGCGGAAACTTTTTGAAGTACCCTCGTACTTCGAAATCCATGCATGTTTTGGTGAAAATACCGACACATGTATTGGACATGGCGAGACCATCAGCATCAGGATAGCAGGAACGACCCATTAGCTTGGCATAACCTTACTTTCCCCACAGGTCTATCAGCAACTGCGGGCTGGCCAGAGAGTGGGGCCGAGGAGTCGCCACTAACACAAGGACAGGAGGATGGACAAACGGCGGAAATTTCAAAAGGAGAAAATTGATCAGGATTAAGACTATCGTAAATGGGAGCAACCAGGCACTCCGTCTGGCCTGACACCAACGTAAGGGCGAAACCTTCCTGTGTCACAGAAACGTGAAAGGATCCTCAGAGGATTGACAGGCGGTGGCATTTAACAGAATTTTCTATATCGGTACAAGTGCTAGCACTTGCCTAGGTATGTTGACTGGTTGTTACAAGTCCTGCGATTTTCACCCTGTGTGGTGTTGACTGGTGGGGTTGCCATTCCAACGTCACGTGATTTCCCACGTATGACTATGACGCAACAACCCTCGGCAGTCTCAGACGGGCGGCCTGCTTTCTGTGATCACTGGCGGCGGGAACATCGCTGCTGACAACAGCAACTTGCGTGGCAGGGTTGCATACATTCTTGGCACTGTCTGACGTCACTGACAGGGGGAGACAGTGACGTCACAACAATCTCCTTTTTAGTGAACGTGTGAGTGGTCAGGTAACCATTATGTACGGCATTCTGTAGATTTCTTACGTACGCCGCAGGACAGGCATTACTACTTTTAATAGATACCCTCTCCACATAGTTTGCTAACCATGTTGGTCAGTGATTGTGTGAGGTCCATGGCGGAAACCCCAGTGAGAAGTGCGCTGAAGGTCTCAAATTTATCAGATTCGAAAACTGGAGGAAGCACTAAGGGCGTCTCAGGGGGAGCGACCTTTCTGGGGACGCCAGACGTGGACGTGATTAAAATATTAATAAATATTGTAGTCGTTATTTTAATTACGTTTAAACCACAAGTTTTTAAAGAGTGTAAGTTTGTTTGTTTGTTTGTTTTATACGTGGGCGTATCGCTTGGTCTGTCACACTGAAGGATGGCTGCAGGCTGGGGGTTATAGAGAATAGGGCGTTAAAGAGGTTGTTTGGGCCTGAGGGGGTCGCAGTTACAGAATGCTGGAGGGAATTCTGGAACGATGAGCTTCTTGATTTCTACTGGTCGCCAAATGTTGTCTGGGCGATTTCATAAAGAAAAGCGTGATTATCACCGTCTGTGACACGTGTGAGGAAGAGGATCATGTAGTTATGGTGGGAAGTTTCTGGGAAACCTAGGCAAAAGGGGTCGGATTGTATGAAGACAGATTTTAAAGAAATAAGTTGGGAGGGCGTAAATTGGATTCATCGGGCTCAGGATAAAGACAAGTGGCGGGCTCTTCTCAATGTGGTAAGGAACTTTCGGGTTCAATACAATGCGGGGAATTTCTTGGTTATCTGCAAAATTATTAGCTTTTCAAAAGGGACACTGCTCCGTGGAGTTAGTTTGCTATTCACATGTAATCTTTTCTGCATGTTTGCGTCTATAACCACCTTCCCTCTACCCAGGGGCGCACCCAAGCGGGGGGGGGGGGGGGAGAGTGGGCTGCCGGGCTGTAGCCCCCCAAAATCCCCCAAAACCGAAATTTTAAAAATACAGGTTTTGTAGATATTATGATATCAGGAGTTTTACGTGATTTACCCCTTCAGCCGAAATCAGCCACTGAAATCAGCTGCTAATTAGTACAGTAAAATTTTGAAAGATCAATTAATAAAATTAAAAGAAACCCGAGAAGATAGGACACCGTGAGTAATGGACCATGTAGTTATATGTATATAAATGCAATTGCAATCACTCACAACGTGATTTTTATAACATGATTTTTTAAATCAGGCATAAACTGTACATATCCTCAGGATCAATCCCTTCTCCCCCAGGGAAAAATTCTGGGTGCGCACCTTCCTCTACCGAACTACTTTCCGACCTAAAAGGTCATCTGCTCACGTGGCTATACGCAACGGTGCGTGACATTCTTTGGCTAGCCCTACGGAAGATCCACCTAACCCCGATCCGAAGCTCCTTAGAATTAACCTACGCATGCTGGACACGTGGGTTGGCTCACAGAATAATCGGTATGACACGGCCAGTTGACTGGCGCCGAACTAAAGTTGTTATTCAACTGATATTAAATTTTCGTGCGTATCGAACTTTTTGTTTAGCCTCAGAGGTTCCCGTACATTACAAAGGATTTTAAATCAGTTGCTTTGTCGTGTAGGTTTACAATGCAGTGCTGATTTCTGTAAGTCAAAGGTCACATTTGTACCCGTCACGTCTACAGTTATATCTGGCCCAATTTAAACAATTGCTCATTACTTCGTTTCTTTGTTCATTATAACGCTTCCTTGATAAAATCAAATCTCGAACCCTTATTCTGGTGGTCTACAAATTGTTCCCATACGTGACCAAACTTTCCCTGACACCCTGCTGTTGGCGGCCCTGATGTTATATGGCGCCTGGCGCAGTACGATCCGTGATAACAGGTTATGACTGTACGTCGCGAGGAGATCGTTTAGCAGGCAGATGTGAGTGAAGGTAGTCGAAGTTGTCGATCGGTAGTGATGTCTGATCTGAACATGGGCTTTATTGGACTGTTGAGGCGTGCATGTTCCCAAAAATGAGCGGGTTTGTCGAATTCCATAACTGTAAGCGTTAATGAGTTACGACTTAGTATGTTTTTGTTGTCATAACGCTTTGTTACTAAAATAGTAATGCGATAACTAATGTAGGTAGTTTGCAGCTTGTTTAAAAAGCTAAGTAGCTGTCATTCCGCAATTTGAATGTCTGTGGCACTGCTGTGTGGTACCTTGATCAAAATTACTTGTTAACGAAAGTACTGAGTATATGTTACAATATTAATTTAATCAAGATACCTTGCACTTGCTCACAGGTAATCACATTTGCAGGTATTAATGAGTAAAGGTTTGTAATAAGTTCCGTCGGCGACGAATATTAACTGCGTTTTGGGGGACGGTGTGGGTGTTGCGTTATGACCTGTAGAAGGGCACTGTTGGGATCACCGGCGACCCCGCATACTATATATTGAGGTGTGCCCATGGGCAGAGTTATGTTTGAATTTCATTCATCAGTGTACTTTTCTAGTGTTCACTTATATGCATAAGGGCAACATGGATGTACTTTATCTGTACAAGATAATGTAATTTATGATACTCCAATATGTTTATGCATTTTGTCGTACAAATAAGAATGTCTAAGTAAGATTGAGGTTCTCACAGGGGTTTTGTATTCAGGTATGATCAGGGTCATGACACTGTAGTCTTATTTGTGGATTGCGACGTAGTGGAGGAAAATGCCTCAATCTTCAGGGGCAATATGAGTAGATCCAACCAGACAAACCCCAGTGCTGCTGAAGGTTGATTGTGGCTTCTTATGTTAAAAACCACTCCTGTTTAGGGAACAGAATGCGTAAGTGATGCATTATAAACCATAAGATGATGCATGCTTATGGTGTAACAGGTTTGTTGTCTTGGTCAAAGGCTTTGACACATTCATTCCAAGGACTCTTCTGTTGATAGGAGGTGGCATGGTGTTTAGTCCTTCAAAAAGGACAACTTTGGTTGAATGGATACATGGGAGTTGAACCCAGGAATCTTGTTGTCAGTGGCTAAAGACCACTGCAATAGGGAAGGAATAGACTTTGGTCGAAGGCCTCTGTGACTGTTGGGAGGTGGGCTGTGCTCCTCGTATGTTGTACCTTAGTATGTACCTTATAACTGAGGCGAATCCCAGAAGACAATGGTCAGTGGAGCTGAATAGTGTTTAATAAGTGATTGTTTTGTTAACTTGGTTGCCTTTGAATGGGCAGCTGAAACTTTTCTGCTGGAGTTTGTCACCTTTCATGAAGATTGTGGGCACCTACAGATAGCCCTAGGTTGACACAAGTGCCTTCCAAAATTGCTGACTTAGGGTTTCCATGCATGAGCTAACTATGAGTCAAAACTCTTTAAGTGTGATGTGGCCAGTGAGAAATGCAGCTGTGAGATTCCTGTTACTAATGTATTGGGCTGTTGTTTGCACTGTGAAGACACTTTGATTTAAGCAGCTGCAGCCCCTGAACATGACAGCAGATGCCTGATGTCAAGACAGTATGAGTAATGCATGTGCTACTTATAAAGCAGTCTATGATTTCTGCTGTATCAGCCACTTCTCCTGCAAGGAGGGTATGTAGCATGCCAAGTCTGTATGCTGTCTCCTTTCCATTGCAGTTGATGTGTTAATAGCCAGCCCAGCCCTGCATCAGGTGCCTTGGTTTAACATCTCACTGTAATTGCCCTGGCTGACCAAAAACTTGGACAGGGTTGGGCCTTGGGATGTTTGTTGTGGTCTTAGGAGAGCAACATCATACTGTAGGAGATGATGTTGGTAGTCCATTGAACCCATAACCATGTTAGGTGTCCAGATAATGACAGTAGCCATGTTGTCTGCATGCAGCACTGGATGGATGTGGTGGGTGGTTGCTGGCATGCTGAAGAGGGTGGGGAGGCTAGACCACCCTAAACCACTCCACATTTCATGCTATGACAGGTCGATGTTGCTGATGGGAAGTGTGTTGGACATGTCCATAAGCAAACACCAGGTTAGTTGGTAAAGATTAGAATGGTTAGCTTGCCAAGGAGATGTCTGACCCACATAGTGTCAAAGGCTGTAGCAACATGTAGGCGAATCATGCCTGGTTGACTTTTTTTGTAGGAATTTTGTTGATTCTGTCGATAAAACAGACCATATTGCATGTTATGCAGAGTGTGGGTCAGAACTGAAACCAGTGGTCATGTTGTAGGCTGCACTTGTTTCCTTCACTTAGTCCCCCTGGAAATAACATCTTGATGAAAAATTTGCCAACAACGTCAAGCAGATAGATGGTTGGATAGGCTGCAAGTAGGGTATGGTCCCGTTCTGCCTTTAGCACAGATCGCACATGAGAGTTTCCATGCTAGGTTGTACTCTTTTAACCTTGAGGTTTACACATACATTGGTGGATGTCTCATGTCGTGTAAGGAACACTGTTTTGTCCCAGGGCCTGGTCAATCTTGAGCCATCTGATGGCCTCTCTATTCGCTGGGAGACAGTTACATTTGGTTCACTTGTGGGAGTATACAGGTGTTCATTCATTGGCTTATGAAGCCTTTCAGTCCCTGCCAATGGTGTCTTCCTGGGAGTGGACAGTAGGCTCTGACCTGCTGCAGCATAACCCACCATCTTTGTTCATGTTGTTGGGGAGGGACTGTATGTCTTCCATTTGTTTGTGAGCCTATCCCTGTGGTCACATGTTTTGTCTAGTTAGTTGGTGTCATTAAGTAATATATAATAACCCAGGTCAGTGCTGTGCTTTGCTGTATCTGATACATATAGATGCAGTGGTGTTCGTTGACCCTGGTCTGACTGGAACTACTGTACCAGTGTCAACTGTACATTCACAGGGGACAGTATATAGGCTGCATGTTTTCAGAGCCAGAGAATCCGTCATAGGACAAAGAAATCTGGACACATTTTTGGTTGGATTTGTGCTGTCTCGATGCTGATGTGGTTGAAGACGTTTTGGATGGAGGACATTGAGGTTGCTGATACAGATTCAAATTTAGGTGGTGTAATTCTGTGGTGAGATGAGTTTGGAGCTTGATGTTTCTGATGCTGTAGATTTCTGGAATAGGTCCATTTAAGTGTGGGTGCTGTCTTCATTGCAGATAGCTTTGTCCCTGTGAGTGAAGGTGAGATGTGATGGTACAGTGCCATAAGGTCCCCTTCAAAGCTTCAGCCAAGGACGTTCAAGTTCTCCCTAATTGGCACTGTAGGAGACATCTTTAAGGCTGGCTGTGATGTTCCCTCTTCCTACTTGTAGATAACCAAAAGTGGCTTTGAAGTGAATAGTTGTTTGAATGTGGTAACGTACCCGGTAAGGGACCAGGCTAACCTGTCAGATGCTAAGCAGCTGGTAGGTCAGGGTTCTAATGGGGCTTTTGATATTGCACATCAGAAATCTTCCGTGTGGATTTTACGAGGCTTTCAAAGTCTTGGAGGCCTTTAACCCTGCTGATGTAGCTGTTGGATGGTCAGAGCAGTCATATATTGAATGGCCACGTAATGTCCTTAGAAAATTTCCTGTAAGGGGAGTCCCCAGAATAGATCTGCTGTAAAGTCCGGCATGAATGATACTGCCTGTGTGAATTGGGATGCAGCAAAACATGGAGTCTCTTCCATTAAGTGTCAGTGGAATGCTCATGTTACTGGTATAACCAGAACCTAATGAAAACACTTTTATGGAATCATCAAGTAGTACTGTGCATGTCATGAACTAGTGATTAGGTATGGAAATCAGTTTAAATATAGCAAAAGCAAAAGTTATAGTCTTTGTAACCAGTAACAAACATATAACTGCTATGAGTAGGTTCTTATGGTACGTCTGTACTGGAAACTAAAATTACGCAGTATGTTGGCCTACAAATTAACAGTTACATTGGAAAAGTAACATTCATAAAGCATATGAACACTGAGTGCAGTGTGCTTTGCAGCAAGATATCTTTTATTTCTTGATGTCAGGACTTGTTACACATAGTTTACTTTGCATACTTTCACCCAGCCATGTCATATGGTGTAGTTTTATGTAGAAATTGGACTGTGATGAATTGCATATTCTTTTTTGCAGAAACGGTAATCAAAATTGTCTGGTATTTGTAGCAGTGAGTCATGAAGAGGTGTATATAAGAATCTTTGCGTATTAACACTCGCCTCTGTGTGTATGGTGGATTGATGTTCGTGTCAAAAAATGACTTAACATTTCAGTCACATTTAGGGGTTCATGAAGTGAAGACTGTGTACAGAAGTCATCACAGACCTGTTTCCAATTTCACAGTCTTCTCAATAGGAGTATTTCTGTCTGCCTGTTG
Organism: Coptotermes formosanus; assembly: GCA_013340265.1. Classification (NCBI taxonomy): domain Eukaryota; kingdom Metazoa; phylum Arthropoda; class Insecta; order Blattodea; family Rhinotermitidae; genus Coptotermes; species Coptotermes formosanus. Next base: position 250,528 of record BLKM01000866.1, on the reverse strand, counting down.
CTGCATCTATATCTCTCTTCATCTAATCTGTATCAGCTGGGTGTAGTGCTAATGCTTGAGATGAAACTCTTATCATATTTCATGTAATTGGAGCATACTTACAATTGCCAATTCTACCATGGTTTTGTAGGACTGCGTGGATTTGCTGAAAGCAGAAGCTGATCCATGTGACAAAGATGAGGTTATCAATATAAAACTCAAGAATTTAGATACAAAGAAGAGGGGATCTCATGTCAGAGGTCAGTGATGTAAAACTTGAGGAACTCACAGGCATAGAAGAATAGGAGGATCCCTAGTCAGTATCATGTGCACCAATAAAGGCTGAACCTGAGGTGAGTTGTTCATGCGTCCATTGTTGAGGCATGTTTCACGGATATCCAGAAATGTGTGTTTTATTGGACAGCTTCTTGTGTTTGTTCACAGGAAACAACTCCACACCGGCTTTCAGCAGCTCTCATATGTCCATAGGTTACTGTATTTTGTTGCATATTGCTTGTGTTTAGTGGGGCCTAAATGAATAGTTGCTTTGCTTCATAATGTGACTTTTCTGATAAGAAGACTTGTTTCAGCCAGAGCCTCACAATCACACATGCCATGTATGGCAGTTTCTTCTTTATCATGATGCGTTGTGCAGGTGATGCCGTGTCGTGTGGTACACATGTTTTACAGGCATGTGCTGCCTACAGATTCTCCCGTGAAGACTGCATATTTCTCACCACTGAATCATAGAATCTTTTCTCTTATTTGAGAAACAAATTATAAAAATTTGTGTTTTGTTAACCAGAGAGCCGTAGTCATTTATAGGTATTATTTGTGTTGCGAGTCGGTGGACTGTCCGTCACACACTGTCATGGTAACTCATCCCTTAAGTTAATTCAGAGCAAGACCTGCAAATATCTTTACGTAACATTCCAAATTACCATGCCGTATCAAGATATTCATTCACTCGGGCATTTACAGCCCACCATACACCAATCTGCCATGTGTGGTCATGTTCATAAATGCTGTATAAAATATAATTCTGTGTTGAAATGATGAACTTCTCTAAGGCCTTCCTGTCAAGTTTTTCTTACATTAATGTGTGTCATAATTGTTTCCTCCCAAGTGATGCTGAAACAATAAATGCATGGTGACAATTGTTAACATTCCTGTGATCTGTGTACAAAATCATTTAGCCAACATAATTACCTAAAGAGACACCAGTGCATCCATTTTGGAGTTCGTCCATATTCCTGTCGTGTGTAATAAATCATTCAATCTGTGGGAACATCCCACAAATCGCAAAACGGCCCTTCCGTGCGGCTGATGTGAGAACATCGCAGCAGCAGCAGCAAAATGGCCCCTTCGGCAGCTGTGTAGCACACGGCTGCATGCACTGGCCCACAGGTCAATGGTAGTTGTTCTCCCCACTCCTGCGACGGGTCCAGCCGGAGAGCCAATAGCATAGCCATTCACCACGCGTGGGATCCACCCTCGCAGCGACACCAGTGCATAAAAGAAGGGGTTCCCATGCAGCCAAGCAGTATTTTCCAGTCTAAGTCTAAGTCCAGTCTAGCACCAGCTACAGCACAGCCCAATCAACGCAACGCCGCAGCCAGCTGCATATAAAACCCATAACTGATCAGCACTATTACTGATCTCAACGTTGTTGAACCCTGTATGAGTTGATGTTAATAAAAGTATATTCGTGGATTGGATTTGTCATTCCAGCAGCATGACACCATCCAGCATGCCACAAATCAATTGCATGATATGAGGACTCACCAACACATCCGTGTTGGAGAGCGTTCTTACTCCTGTGATGTGTGTACCAAGTTCACTTATTAAACTGAATCATGTGAAGGCACACAACTCAGCCATAATGGAGAGTGTGCTTACTCACGTAAATTGTATACGAAATCATTCAGTCAGTTGAGTACCTTGAAGGCACACCAACGTCTACATAGTGGTGAGCGACTTTATTCCTATGAGGTTTGTAAAATCTCTTGCAGTGATAAATTGTGTGAAAGTGCAGGTATGTGGTATGAACATAAGTACCATGAGAATTAATCATTTCTTTTAACTTCCCAAACTAGTTCTCTGCTGTGAACCTCTAGACATTGCCTTCTTACAAGACAACATAATACGTAAAGCAGTCCCTCATTTATCTGTTTGCCTATGTTCTGTAGATAGCATTAGGATATTTTAGGGTGACCAGAATCAAGGCCTCTGGTTTTCTGGCTTGTGCTGCACTGCTTGGTACATGTTCAAACTTCAAGTGTCCACATTAAACAAACTGTCAAAAACAATGAAGAAACTGGGTGAAGTTACATCCAGAGTGGACCGTTCTCCAAGCAGTGAAAATCACTGAGATACTCACCAGTAGGACAAGTGGAATCTGCTCTTGCTGCATGGTGGTCATTATCAGAATACATCACTTGATTATGATCTTTACTTTGTGACTAGCAGCCCCATCCCCCACAATTTTCGCCATTTTCAATTTAAAATATATGTCATGCCATTAATGAAAGCTAAAGGTAAAATTGTCTGTGCCACACCATGAAGGCGTATAGGGGAAGCAGGTGTGTAGCTCAGCTTATTCTTAAACCTCGGCACAAGATGCAGGTGAGTGGTCAACATTATACCCTACCTGCTTTACCCCAAGACAAAGAACCCCAGCACCCACTGAACTGGAGGCTGGGTGGGTCACAGAGCCAGTCTGGACAGGTCGGAGAAGACAAAGTAATGCAAAGTAAAAGTTACAATTGAAATCTACGGGAAAAGGATATTATTACTGTTTTCTGGGACATGAGACTGTAATATATGAATAAGTACCAGTATTTCGGAGGAACATGTGTCTCCCACTTCATGGTCTTCTTCCCTGTACATGTAAGCAGCAACTTTGGTACGTAGGTACTTACATACCAACTGTTTGGCATCACACACCAGAACGCCACCATCTTGGTACGATACTCAGCTACAAGAAATTCTAATCTTGCATAAAGCAATAGATTATACATATAGAGTATGCTGTATGGCTGTATGTATACAGTATACTGTATTTAAAAGTTACTAACAGGAGGTGCATAAGCAAAGCTTCGTAGCAAAATATTCAGCGTGGAAAGAATGTTAATGTTACATTACAGGTTTCAGAAAATAGCATGTAAATCAATAAGAACTGACAGTTTGTAATTTTCTGTTTGTAAGAACTGCTTTCTTACATTCTGCAGTCCCTGTGTGACTGACAGTGGATTAAGCGATCCACACATCAGGATTAGGGCCCGGGGTCCTTCTGCTACACAGACTTGCTGAGAGTCGTGGCTGAAACGAAATGAAAATGCACATTTCACAAATTCCATAAACGTTGCACATATATATTGAGTGTCTCAAGGAAAATAATGCGGTGTTATCAAAAGTAATTGGCACCTCTATATCATCAGTTGTGTGGTCTGTCTGTCTGTCTGTCTTTATATATTAGTGCACGGCTATCTTTATTATCAATATCCTGTCTTCTTACTTGCAGCTGAGAATAAGTATGACCTCCAAACAATGTCATCATTAGTTACTTCCCTTTGTTTGTTTGTTTGTTTATATAAGCTGTAGTCCACAATACCTACAAACAGTCAGACAGAAGCATGAGTAACAACACCTCATCAGTCAGTCAGACGCCATCCATACATTCTCTCCAACAGAATATAGTGTTATGCCTGTAGCCTGTTGTACAGAGCTCCTGCAGTCACTCGATACACACAGTGTACCGGGTAGCCTGCATGCACTTCTGAACATTTGTGTTCTTCCAGTTCATGCACAGCAGGGCTCAATGTCCCCTGCATATAGCAAACTTCTTGTATATTTCACAGTTTACAGTGGCAACATGCTTTTGATTTCATGCACACAACTATGCACCACACCCACATCCTTTATCCATCTCCAGCATGCTATTGCACCCATCATCTTCTGTTGCCACACACACACACACACACACGCACTTCGGCTTCTTTCTCCGAACACCCCCTACACGCGAGAGTCACTCACCAGCAAGGCTTTGTTCTACCTTCCTCCATAGTGTGCCATCTAGCAAACCCCTCAAACCACATCCTAGCTTTGTCATTGATCCTTGCATGGTGGGTGTTCATCCATCACAAGCTTTCTCTTTCTATCACCAGAGAGCACTATGATCTACTGAGGCAGGTATGACTCAAGACTTAAAAGCATTTGTAATACAAAGTCAGTCTGATTCCTGAAACAGTGTCTCCCCCCTCTTCCCCCCCTCCACTTCCCTGGTCTACTGTTTTCAATAGTACTGTATTTGTCCCACCCATCAACATTCTGATTCATTTCTTGTTTTGAAGTTGGCAGTGTGTTTGGAGGTGTAGGTAGGGAAGGTCCTCGTGGTTACATCACAGTGGAAACATGTTCACAGCTTGTCACAACCCTCTAACAATGTCATGTTAAATTATTTATTTGTGATTATTTAATGATACATTCAGTATTACACCAATTTTTAGAGATTGGTCAGATTATGAAGTTCTGATAGGGAGCTCCATGGCTGAACCTGCAACCCGAGTCAGAGCTGTCAGCATTGTTATATGGGCCACAGTGCCAGTGCACAGCAACAGACTGTACTTTGTAATATCTGCTGCTGTTGCAACTTTCACACAGTACACTGCACTCAATGCAAACACAATAGTCAAAATGTGCTTCATATTATTCATATTCCATGCATTAAGCATGTTATTCATAAAATTCCAACTAAATGCACTTGCATGTGACATAGATTTTATTATTTCATGGTGTGCACTGTCCTACATATTTTGGCTTAAATAAGCCATCTTCAGGGAGAGTCAAAATATACAGGGAAAAAACATACATAAACGTAAGTATACATTGTCAAACAGCACAACATGCATGTATAGGATACTACAACAAGCCATCAGTATTTTAAGTCATTTTTAATGTTTTTAAATAATGTTTGTATATTTAGCATTATTAATTATTTTTAGATTATAAGGACATCGAATCATTGATATCTGTATGAGTAAATTTCATTACAGTTCAATTATGTGTGTGTAAACACAAATGAACTGTAATGAAATGAAAATGAATTCTTCTGATTGTGTATGAATTTATGTTCCTTTGGATGTTATAGAAAGAAGATCCAAAATGCATCCACGACAGTGTTTGATGTGTACAAAAGAACTTACAGCCAGTTGGAGATGAGAGAGGAACTATGCAATACTGGATATTTATGAAGTGCGCTTAATAATGGACACATAAAAGCATGCACCCCAGATTCACACTATTGCCAGAAATGTTTTTGGCACATGATACTCCTCCACTCACACATGTGTCCTCCTTGATTTTTATACCCGTGGCTTGATTTTCATCATGAGAAGACATGAGGCATGTCATGGTACATGATCCAGGTTCAGCTTGCAGTAAATCCATGCAGTTCTGTAAAACCAGCATACCATTACTGCTCTGACTGTGCTGTCTCACTCTCTAGAACAGAACACACTTTTCGAATGTTGCAGTACTCACAGCGGTGTTGCTGAATGTTCGTATCTTCTGGGCTGTTTTGCTAGATCCATCTTCAGGGTAGTCCATGAAGTGTTAGCTACTCTTGGTAGTGTTCTAGGGCTATGCTGAGGATGGAAGCAGCAGCATTTGCTAAATGTTTCTCTATATGCACCCATCTACATGGTGTCAGATCCAGAAGACTGGAATCTTGAGGCTTATAGCAGTTCCATGTTGAACAACATTTATAGCATATAGTCTCTCACCTTGCAGATAACAGTATGTTCATGTTATGAAAGGAATGGCATTCAGCATTACTTAACCTTTTAAAGCCTAGCGTAACTTTACTCACCACCAGCTTTAAAATTAGAAAATTCTACACGCCACTCATATTGCGTTTATGTGTTCTGTATGGATCTCAGAACAAACAGCAACTTTTGCCTTATACAACATTAAAAGATTGTTTTTTTATAACCGAGAATAAGGGTGTTTACTGCGTGGTATGGACTGAGTCCTTATATAAAACACGCATTTCATCTTTCAAGGGTTAATGTCATTTTGTGAGATATGGAGATCCTACACTAATGGCAAGACTGTATTCAAGCCATGAATATGCTGCCATTATCAATGGGCTCAGAGCCTGGGATAAAATACAGCATGTGCACCCTATGAGATGGAACACACAGTACATTGGAACCCAGAACTTCAAAATAGCAACTAAGAGATAGAGGGCAACAGAATCTACAGAGTACAATAGGGAATGTGCCAGGGGAAACAGCAGATGCTTCACGGATATGAAGAGCAAAATAGGAATTAGCGCATACAACTTACAATGGCAACAAATCATCATGCTCAAAAAACCAGCCATATATTCATATGTTTGCAAATGTACTGTATTCATGCTAACCACACAGTATGAGGTGAGGACAAGCAACGTTATAAAGAGGTTCCATAGCCAGGCTGCTGAAGAGGTGGGCAGTGACATACTGTAGAGCTACTTGCAGAATTTATCATGGGTCTGTATGTTATGCGTACAGAACACACTGCTGTTCTTACAGGTAGTCGGTAGGCACACATTGCCTACGCAAACACACACACACATGCATCGTCACAAAGACAATAGGCTGTGGAACAAGTCATAAATATGCAAATATATGCAATTTTACAGTGCAAAGTACTATAAACATTTTACAAAACAGTATTATGGATCATATCTAGGCATAAACAAATTCATCTACAGAGTGAAAGGAGTGTGTATTTAAATGTTTTCTTAAGGCTAATTTGAACTTTGCCTTCTCATTCTTAAGGATTTTTGGACTACATGGTAAACCATTGACAATTTCATGCCAGCAAAAGTGTAATTTTTTGAGAACAAGGTTGGTTGGAATTTGTTCTTTGAAGATGGTGCTTATTCCTTGTATTAATACTGTGTACTGATGGATTTGCAAATTTTCCTGATTACTGACAATGAAATTCATTAATGAAAATATATATTGGCATGGAAGAGGTAAAATCTGGTAACTGTTTAAATGGATTTCTACATGAAGTTTTCAATTGTATTTATTTATTTATTTATTTATTTATTTAACATCCATATTGTTACATGTGTAACATTTGGACAAGTCAATTCAGTATGTAAATACAATCATGTACAAAATATAAATTATTCAATCGTAGGGCTCATTGAGTATAATAAAACATTTACTATAGTACAAAGTGATTAAATTTTAATACTCGTGCAACTTGGCCAAGAATACACTTCGATAGTACAATGAAACGTTAAGATACAACTACCTCCATCAGCCAATCATTTCCAGATTTATCTCTTGCAAACCCCATCCATGTAATCCAAACTAAAACTCACTCATTATATAAAGTTGGCTTGAATATATTTTAACATCCATAAACGCCTCGTTTGCAACACATAGACATATCAATGCAATTTCTAAGACATGGCAACACAAGTTCTGGGTTGTGCACCAGCCATAATTCTGAAAATTTTCTTTTGTAAAGTCAGTATATTCCTACTGTGGGAAGAGTTACCCCAGAAAATTATGCCATATTTTATGCCGGAATGAAAGTAGGCATAATAAATTGACTTGAGAGTGTTAATGTTTCTGATACGGACCATTGACATGACAGCATAACGTGCTTCAATTAACTGAGGAATAATTTGTTTAATATAGTTCTTCCAATTTAGGTGGTTATCAATTTGTAAACCAAGAAAGTTTGTATTTATCTTGTCTTTATATACTTTTCTGTCTAACCAATATGTAGTGTAGAATGCAATAAATTCTTTGTTTAAATTTGATTATATTTGTTTTATCTAGATTTAGGACTCACTTATTAGCAGCAAACCATTTAATCAGAAGAGAGAGAACTAAATTTGACATTGAACAGAAATATTAGAAATTTCTGCGTTAAATTATGACACTCATGTCATCAGCAAATGACATTGTTCAGATATGGAATTTATTCTTGGGGGAACGTCACTTATGTATGCATAGTATGAACAAGAGAGGTCCTAGAATTGAGCCCTGGGGAACTCCATGTTTAAATGTACCACAGTCAGAAAAAGAAAATCTGCGTTGCATTAGGTGATGTTACATCTCTTGCCCATCACGTGTACGTCGCAGTCGTACTCACACGCACTTTCCGTGCCGCTCTAACCCGTTCGCTAAGTATAGCATACATTGCAGCCATGGATTAGAGATGACAGTCACGGATATCAACACAGATTAATAGTAGAAGTGTCCGGTTCGCTGAAGTTGGTTAAATGTTGTTTGAGGCTGGTGTGGTTAAAGAGCATTTGTGTGAAGCGTTAGACTGGACGAAGACTTTCGTGCCTATAAAATTGTAATGGCTTCTGAAAATTTTGTGGTTGATAGTGAAACTAAGGACGAGCTCGATGAAGTGACGGACATAAAAATTGAGAGTGAGGACGATGATGATGGAAACGGGATATTACCTGACCATTGTTCAGAAACGTTTGATAAAGACATAGATGAAGAAATAAAATTATTTTTGAAGCAGGATTTAACGTCAGAACAGGACGTTTCTGAGGACGAGGTAACACAGAAACAAAATACCGAAGAACAAAGTCGCAACGCTACGGACTGTGACCGCAGGAACATGACGGGGTCCGCTTCTGATTATACAAAGACGACTGATAGAGTGGGTGATTCGTCGGAAGTAAAACACCGCGTAGAAATTGAACAGAAATTGCCTGAGAAGCAGAGCGACCAAACTGAAATACTTGACAAGAAACGAGTGCGCGACAGTGATGTGGAAGATGAGAAAATTTCTTATGGATTGGGAATCGTTGTTGAACGTGGTACAAATTCTTTGGAAAGCTTGGAACATACCAGTAATGTACCAGGAAGTAAAATTGACAACAAAACTGATCGGAATGTATGTGATGCAAAATCGAAAGACATTGATGCTGAGGCTAAATCTGTGGAAAAAATCTCTGTAAGAAAGCATTTAATAAGTCGAGATTTGAGTCCTTTATGGGATAGTTACATACTAGCAGTAAAGGGGATTCCACCAAAGGAATCTGGGGTAAGTTAAGAACAAACTCTTGTGGTACATATTTGTACTGGTAGCATGTTTGCAGTCATTAAGCTTGGTGGTTGTGGACATACTTTGGGGTGCTGATGGCAAGAGGGCCACATTTTATACCCCTCACCCCCCTGTTTTTTTTCTGATGACCGGTGACTTCCTTGGTATGGGGCAGACGTCATAAGTGAGTGGGCTGTAAGTGATTTATGTACTCTAGATATGGTGCAATATGGGTTGTATCTGTTTTGTACTGAAGTTAGATTTTGAGATTCACAGTTAGGATTTAGTATTTATTTTTTGTGTGTGAGGTACTGGCACTTCATTGCATTCAAGAAACATCCAGTCCTGGCTGTAGTTTGTCATGACTTTAAGTTTTATGCAGTTTTCAGTAGAGAAATTGTAGGTTGTTGGAAGCTTGTTTTGATTCAGGTTTGATATCTGTGAGACTGTCATGAAATAGGAAATAACATTTGGAATCATTCAATGTTTGGGCCTTGTCCATTGTCACATGTTTAAAATAAATATTGAAACTGGGTGACGGACAAAATCCAAACAGTGAATGATTTGAGACGTGATATGTCATTTTCAGAAGTCTGTAGAATTGCATTATAAAATGACATGCTGTGATCAGAAACTTAGCACACTTAATGCCATTGAATGGTGGTCTAAGTATGTTATGTCATCGATAGCTTGATTAGATCTGTGAAGGACATTGTTAGAATTGTATTTTTCTGTCCATTCAGCTTACATTTTTTAGTCGTATATTTATTATGGTTTGTGTAATGATACTCTCAGTGGCTCAGTTGACTCTGGTCCATAATGCAGGAGACAGTTATCCTGGGTACTGTCATGTAACTCTGTTATGAATATGTTTTCATTGATGTATCAGAATACTATTATTAGAAATGCAAAGCAATATACACTTGAAGTCAGTTATAATGTCATTGAAGGGACCAAATGGATTGTGTTCCTTTAAGTGAGGTGTATGGTAAAAGTAGAGGAAAAATATTTCAAGACAAAGTACAGGCCTGCAGGCATACTAGTAAATGTTAACACTGTGATCTATTTCAAATTTAAGTCACAAATAAAATTTAGAAGTAATAACAATTCCTCCTCTATAAAAGTATATTTACATACAGTTTTAAAAAAATATGTTAACTTACAATTAAAAAATTACATCACTTATGGTGGAGGTGTGTCTACTGTCAACGAGCATCTGGTCTGTTTGATTTTTTTTGTCACTATCTGTTGGCTTCCAGATTATTTTATTGGTCCTTTTGTGTAGAAATTGTGTGCTGTGTATGACCAGATTTTTAGTTACTGCCAAGTCTGTGACTCACATTCCCTTCTCATTTGATCTGTCAGGCACACTATGCTTCCTTCTAGTTCGGGCATGTATTTCTTCTTTTGCAGTTTTTGCACTGAAGTCACCCAAAATGGTTCTCATATCATAGCTGGAGATCTTATTTATTACACTTTCTAATTTGCAATAGAAATCTTTTTGTAATTCATCTTTATCTTTTGTTGGGTTATGTACATTTTCTATTGTATGAAATTTTGTTTTGTGTTTAATTATACACATACATATACATTCATTTATTAGTTTAAAGTCCATTATTGTGTCTTGTGTTCTTTTGTTTACTATCAAAGCCCCTCATTTCATCATTTCATACAAACATGTTATGATTGCAGAGGCTGAAGCAGGTGTTGAACGATGTGCTGGGTGATAATCATCACAGAGTCAGACCTCGCCAGAAGGGTGATACAATTGTTTATTTACATTTCATAACCTTGGAAGATATGAGACTCGCTAAAGAAACTCTGACCACACGGGGTGTTACAAACTACAAGCTGACTGTGACGGTATGTTGTTGTCTTGGCAGTGTGGCTGGTTTGAAAACTTGAGCCACGTAAAGAGAAGCCTAGCTTTAAAGCAGAAAGTTGTTACTGACCTTGCTGTACTGGATGTCTTAAGGTTGTTTTAGTGAGATTATAGTTGTGTTCTACAGAAACATCACTGTATTGACAACCATCCACCAACACAAAATGACAGTGCGGGGCTGCAGAAATTGTACGAGTAAAAGTTTCTGTCCACTGTGTTGATTGTTGCGAACTGTTGCAAATAAAGAACCTATGCAATTGAAAGTGATGGAAGTTAAGTACTTGAGTATCTCGGTCGAGTGACATAGGACACAGTGACTGCGTAAATGAAGTGGGAGCAGTTGGAATATTTCGAGCATTGGCTGTTTATATGAATGGATATTTATATTTGTTTGTTTGTTTGCTAGGTGGAGAGTGCTGAGGGACATAAAATCAAATCCGAGGATGGCGATGAAGGACCAGTCAGCAAGAAGATGAAGCACCAGCGCGTTTTGCAGTTTTGTGAGGAGGCCTATGAGAAACAGGTAGAACTGATGTAGAAGGCTGGATTTGTCAGTGATCAGGCTTTTGCACTCGAGATTCCTGTAGTGTTAACTTCAGAATGTATGTGGTTTGAATCTTATCCATGACTGTGGCTGTCCTGGCTGAAGATATGTAAGTAGATTTACTCTTGCAATATCATGTCCATAACTGTTCAGATTTATAATCACACTCCAGCAGTGCTTCTGTATATATTCAGACTAGTCATTTGCCTGTTCTTCATGTGGGATGGCATTGATTCACATTCTCCATGTGACAACATCTAACACATACCACTATATAAAAGATCAGTCGTCTTGGTACATTTATAATTGTTTTGTGTTATTAAACAAAAGCTACCTCATGCATCCTACATCTGTTACCTGCATAAGAGAGAACACACGTGGTAATCATTGCAGCTGTGCTGGGTTGCCTCGGTGTGTGCTACATAGAGAACACAGCAACAGTGGTTACCATGACAACCTACCTGCCATGTAAAGAATGAATGGATGAATCAAAGTCATTTTGTATATAAAGATTTTGGCTTGGGTTGTGTTGCTGTGTGGTCTTTTCAGTGGATATTAGTGTTTTTGGGGAACATGCTGCTTCCTTGTCTTGGGTTGAAGTTCACCGTCAGTGGTACAGGTAAGTGGCTGCTCCAAAATACTGGTGTCACCAGTAAGAAGGCATGGTGTTACAACCCAGACTACCACAGGTGGGGCACATGCACTGCTGTGTGAACCTCAAATCTCACAACATACAGTGTGTATTTTTAATCATGTCCTTGAGTGTAAGAAAATACAAAATGTCTTATGCCAAAGTGACATTGCTGAGACTTTTGTCATATAAGCACTGAGTAACAGATGCTGGAGTTTTAGAAGTCCCCATGCAGTTCGTGAACTTCCTTTGCATGAGTTCTGTGTGCAGTGACTGTGCCAAGAGTCATAAGGTCTGTGTTTTTCAAGGAGGGAATAAATGATTCCTGGGTTGTTCGTCTTATACTGCGTCAGATTTGAATCCATTTGATTCCTATTTGTGGGGGGGCTTTGAAAGTTAGAGTATGTGAACAGTTGACATCCTCAAAAGAACTACATAACGTGCACAGTGGTAATGATGTGTACCACGAACCTTCACATTCAAGAATTCTGCATTGTGCCGATACAGTTTACATTTGTGTGTTGTATATCATTTTCAGAATAACTGATGATTTTCCAAAGAGTCTTATTTCTTCTGGGATGTGACATTGCGCGTCTGGTTCAGTGGTCTAGAAGCTTGAGATCGCTGCCTTCTAGACACCTGACGATGAAGGAAGTACAGTCCTTTGAAACATTAGGAACTGGTTACTTACTGACACAGTGTCATGTCTTAGAAGAATGGTTTCTGTAACTACACCATTGTAAAAATTTCAAAACTAACATGGATGACCTTTGTCATGTGTACTCACTGTTTTTGTGAGGCAGGAACAACATTTTTGACACTGTTCAGGTGGATTTCAGGCGTCAAAGAATTAACAAAGAGTGATAATAAAAGTGTGGCACCATAGTTTTTGTTAGGCCCTTGCTTAAGGGGTCATCTGAGGTTTTGGTCTTCCTCTGATATGTCACCTGCAAACTGATTTTGGAATTTTTTTACAGATTGAATTCAAGGTAAAGGACATTACTTCTAAACTACAGGATTTAGAAAAAGATATACTCAAAATGTATCCCACATACTCTCGTTTAATTCATCAGAGAAGGCTGCAGCACAATGGGGTAATTTGTGCTATGGACAAGCTGAAGGATTGCCCTGCCAGAAAGGGAGTAGCATCCCCCTGTTGGTTTGCAATAGGTACGTGCATTTCTTCCTAAGGAGTGTAGGACATGAGTATTCCTAGTGAAGTGAATTAAGGTGATGCATACAAAGTAAAAGTACATTTGTATACTGGGTGCACAGAAAGAAGTCCAATGGATGGTGGGAATGATTATGCTTGACGCATCCTCGTGTGCATACTGCTGTATTCCCCTCAGGCGGTCCACAGTGTTCGCTGTTGGCATCAGACGTTCATGCAAGCAGAGTGGTTAGTCATAGGAGGGGAATGTAATGCACACATGCACGTTTGTGTGTGTGTGTGTGTGTGTGTGCGCGCGCACACGTGCACGCGCGCATGTGGGCACACATGCGTATGTGCATGTGTGCACGCGCACATGCATGTGGGAGGGGCAGGGGTTACATATGTATGTAGGTCATTTGTTCGTTTGTTTGTAGGTGTGTGAGTGTGTGTGCCTGTTTGTGCCAAGCACATGGGAGGGACAGCGTAACCTGTGGCTGGCAACATGCAGTGGGTCACTTGATGAGACATTTCTGTGAGCTCCTAATAGCTTTTGTAACATTTTTTATAGGGGTGAGCGAAGAGACTGGACAACTTGTAGTGGGCTTTCATCAAGGCACTGGACACGTGCGGAAGTTGTCATCAGTGAAACACAGCTACCCTGATCATGTCGTGGAGGCAGCAGAGGTATGTTCTTGAGAGACTGGTCGTTCTTGCTTATGTGGCATGAATGTTCTGTCTTTGGTATAATTTTAGAGGCAGTATGTTCTGCAAGATTTTGAGGTTTTCACAGTGGTGCTGTTGAAGATTCAAGTCTTCCTGGATTTGACACACTCTTGCGGGGTGTGTAATTCGCAACATGGGGGTGGACTATGTTGCCTTTGTCTTCAGGTTCAAGCAGTCAAAGAAGAATTGAAGATGTGAGGGATCACTTGCCTGATGACAATATGCTGATGACATTTGTCTGTTGGCAGTAGGGAAATTTCCAAACATGGTGCCGGAGCTCATGTAGAGGGCTGTTTACGCTGTAGAGACATGGTGCGGTGACGTTGGCTTGTCAGTTAACCCCGACAAGACTGACCTAGTCATTTTTACGAAGAAAAGGAATCTTTCTGGTTTCTCTGAACCTCTTCTTTTTGAAGTTACTGTGCACCGCCCTGAGTCGGTCAGGTGTCTGGGGGTGACCCCAGACTCTTGGCTGACCTGGCAGGAGCATGTGAATATCAAGGTGAAGAAGGCTCACAATTCTTTGTGGGCCTGCAGGAGGTCTTTTGGTGCTGTTTGGGGCCTGCGACCCAAAGTGGTCTACTGGCTCTTTACTTCTATCATTCAGCCATCCATCACCTCTGCATCCTTAGTATGGTGGCCTGGCTGTCAGACAGCTAGTGCCAAGAAACAGCTAAGCAGAATCCAGAGACTTGCTTGTCTGGGGATAACAGGGGCTATGCGCCTCACACCACCAAGTGCCATAGAGGTAATCACTTGTCTTCTGCCACTTGATTTGGTGGTGGAGGGCGAGGCGAGGGCAGCCGCGCATCGACTCTGGAGTTTGGGGTGCTGGTCTGACCCACACCCCGATCATGGGCATAGTGCTATATTAACCTTTACGCCACGGCATTTAAATCGAACTTTTTGTGCCTGGGGTACGACATTCTTCCAAGTCGGCCCTTTAAATTTTTGCGCATGGGTTAGAAAAAACGTTTATATCACGTGAACTAAAAGAGATGGAATAATGAAATAAGCGGCACTTTGTGGGAAATAAGACAGAGATATTTCAGCGCGTCTGAAAAAGTACATTAAAAATTCTTAGCACCTGCATACACCACATAAATTTCCAAAAGTTTGAAAATATACCATTTCTTTTACTTACATTTCAGTTTGAGGCCCCAGTTTTGCGAAGGGAGGTCTATCTTGAACAGCCTGAAGAGTTTCAGAGCTGTGCTGAAGTGTGGTAGTCCTCAAAGCAGCTTCTGGCTACACAGAATCCCCTATCACACTTCCGGCATTTCACTAAAACTCTTCTGCATTCACCCCTGGCCCAGCACACGCGACATCTTGTTTAGTTGCTTGGCACACGGAATATGCCACTCTTTGGTACTGCTAGCCTACAACCTACTCATTTGTGTGGCAGCGCTGGGCCGTGTCCCTAATAGCCTCTGTACAGTCCGTTTATATAACAGGAAAACGCTAAGTGGACTGGAACCGTCATTTATGTGTGGCCCTTCGTTGTCCTTTCTCCCCCTGTTGCCCCCTGTGTACGTGTGTACTACACTTGTCCGAGGGCTAGAGGGGCGTGTCCACAAGGTACACGGCATTTGTACCTGTCGACCTGGCCCGCTCTGAACAGCTTCCTCTTCCTCAGAGGCACTTCCAGAACTTGAGCTGCTGGATATTTGTCCAATGGATGTTGGGCGGTCCAGTTGCACGTGTGACACCCCTGGCTCGTCTTCAAAACCTCCCTCATCTTCCGAGCTGCTGTAACTTGAGGCGCCAGCTTCATCACACTCATCCCAAATCAGTTCGATATCTGAGTTTGGGACAACACCTTCCGACGCTTTGTGGGCGCACTCATTTTTACAAAACTTGCAGTTATCACAAAATTCTTAGAAGGAAAATTCTGGTGCCTGACTTCCCAATAAACACAACACACCGAGGGATGAAGTCATAAATTCAGTTGCGTTCATTGCTTTGTACCTGACAAGCCAGATGCTGCCAGTTTGTCTGCGGGGGGAATGTGTTACTAAAAACGTGAATATTAGTCCAACGGAAACAGATAAATTTATGGAATTACTTCCATTTCGTAGGAAATGAGACAGGCTTCTGCAGCGCCTCTTGCGAAGGTACGTAAAGTTGCTTAGTGTCGAAAATATATGATAGAATTTTAGGACATTCAGTATTGCCACATTACTTTATTTGAAAATTGGCAACCCCAGCGTCTGTCCTTTTCTTCCTCTAAGGCATGCACAATCGTAACTGAAATGAAACACGAGCCTTTGCTCAGTCAAAACACTGCTAAACCCAATCAGACCCCACGTACTTCGGCAGCTCTACACCTCGCTTGTAGCAAAACTGCACTAAAGCCCGAAACACGGACTCCAACCTGACAGAACTAGCAAACACGTTTTTGAACATAAAATGAAGTTTCAGAAGACAAAAAGAAATCTCTCAATTCAGAAATAATTGAAAAACGTTATAAATATAATACAAATAAATTAAAAACCATATAAAAGGGTTTCTTGAGGTTTTACTAGAATAAAGACAATAGAGTTTTAGTACATTTTTGCACACGAAAATTTTGTGCCCAGACATACGGCGCGACCATATGATGTCATTTTTTCTGCGAAGGAAAATATACCACGACTGCAGGCGATAAGAAACAGACCACTCATTATAAGAGGTATTTCCTTTCAGTTGAGCATGGTACACAGTAGAAACTATTTGTTACTCGCAAGCCCAATCTTCAGCTGTACCATTTGAAATATACGCGTCCCATATTGAACTGCGCTTCAGTGTCTGCCAGTGTGTGTCAACATCGCCCATTCACGAAACGTGATGAACACAGCAGAGCAAGACAAGTCCGTAAGGAAAGTGCTTATGCTGCAGACAACATCCAAACAGGCTCACAGTAAATGAGTACGGGAGTTCTTTCCTTGGATAAAGTGGTCGGAGCCTGAAGCAGACCACTAAATGTCATCTAATGCGAAGTTAAGGACGATTTGAGCCATACTTTTCATCCTAAATGATTTCACAGCGTGCACAGCGAAAAACCTCACTGCGTTTAAATACCGCTGGCATATATGTACGCCGCTCGTACCGCAGGGTCATTTAAATGCCGGCATACATATATGCCGCACGTACCGTAAGGGTTAAAGTGGCTTCAAATATTGTAGCCCATATTTTGTATGGGGAACGATATTATGAGGCCAGCATGTAAGTTTGGACCCAAGTATCAGGTTAATATATTGACTACAGAAGACTGGACTAAGGGACGTGGGTCCCCACCTGTGGTTAAAGGGCTCGTCTGGTATGCAGATGGGTCTTGAATGCAGGAGCAGGGGGCTGGGGTCAGAGTCTGTGGGCAGTCCTTGAGTAGGAAGCTAAGCATCTCTAGGAAAATATGTTACTGTTTTCCAAGCCGAGATTTATGCTATCTTGGCCTGTGTTTATGAAATTCAAAATAATGTTAGACCAGAGAAATACATTAGTATCTGCTACAATAATTAGTCAGACCTGAAATCATTCCAGGCTGCTAAAACAACATTCCCTTTGTTACTGTTGTACCAAAGGGCATTGGACGACATCTCCACTGATTATTCAGTCGGACTCTTCTGGGTCCCCGGACAGTCAGGGGTATGTGCAAATGAAATTGCCAATGAGCTTGCAAAGGAGGGCTCCATTCACCACTTTGTTGGACCGGAGCCAGCCTCAGGGGTCTCAAGGCAGAGTATAAGGAGAAAAATTCTGTGCTCATTGGATAAACAGCACATGTTAACGACAGCTGGGTCTGGCTGGCGCTTTGAGACAGGCTGGAGAGTTGATCTTGGGCCCTCGCATTGCTGCCAACACCACACTATTGTCCTTCAGCAGGGCGCAGTCCAGACTAGTTATTGGCCTCCTTACTGGGCATAATGCTCTGAGAAGACATAATCACGGGATGGGGCTGATGGATAGTCCCTTGTGTAGGAAAGGTGGTGCTGAGGAAGAAACCTCAGCCCATGTTTTGTGTGGGTGTGAAGCCCTGGCAACACATTTATCATTTATCCTTTTTTGTGGACCCCGACGTTATTAGAGGTCGAAGTCTGGGGGTGATCTGAAACTTTTTTAAAAGGTCAGGGCTCTTGTGACTTGGACCTAGGGAGGGGGCACAAAGGGCCTGTAAGAGGCGGACGTGCATAGGGACCATAAGGGCTGGACCCATATTTATTCATTCATTGCCAAGTGACAGTGTATTGTGTACCAGAAGACCTGACTGCTGACCGTATAGATTCAGAGTATGTAACGTGTATAGTGTCACAGTATGTAACATGACACAGTGTAGTAGGGTAGGTTGGTGACTGTATAGTGTCACAGTATGTAACATGACACAGTGTGGTAGGGTAGGTTGTGACTGTATAGTGTCACAGTATGTAACATGACACAGTGTGGTAGGGTAGGTTGGTGACTGTATAGTGTCACAGTATGTAACATGACACAGTGTGGTAGGTTAGGTTGGTGACTATAGTGTCACAGTATGTAACATGACACAGTGTGGTAGGGTAGGTTGGTGACTGTGTAGTGTCACAGTATGTAACATGACACAGTTTGGTAGGGTAGGTTGGTGACTATAGTGTCACAGTATGTAACATGACACAGTGTGGTAGGGTAGGTTGGTGACTGTATAGTGTCACAGTATGTAACATGACAGTGTGGTAGGGTAGGTTGGTGACTGTATAGTGTCACAGTACACAATATGACACCGTGTAGTAGGCTAGGTTGGTGACTGTATAGTGTCACAGTACACAATATGACACCGTGTAGTAGGGTAGGTTGGTGTGTCTGTATAGTGTCACAGTATGCAATATGACACAGTGTTGTAGAGTAGATTGGTAACTGTATAGTGTCACAGCCTAGAAGACCGTAGTCTGAATATTCACCTTCTTGAGAATGTAAAGTCTCGTGTGGTGATACTGTTTGGGGAGTAGGTTACACATTTGTAGGGTTGAAACCATCAGATCTTGTACTCTGAAGATGGATGCAGAATTTTGGTAGAGGTGGATGACTTCTATGAACTCCATTATCATTTTGGGTGAATACATTGTGTCTCACATGACTGTACAGTCCTGCTACTTGTCGTGTGCTCTGAGCTGCTACATATGAGTAAATGGCATCATGTGCTTGCACTGTGTCCTGTCTGATTGCTGAATTTAGCACATACAGCTTCACAGCTCTTGTGACGTCAGCCCAGGCTCTCTGACTGAACACCGGAGTCCTGTGAAAATAACTGCAGTGTACCTGTGTACCAGTCTACATTACATCGTACAGCAGAACGCCTTAATCTTAGTCATCACACGTGTCTTAGAAAGTAAGAAATTCAAAAACCATGCACTTGCCTGTGCACTTCCTGCCTCAGAACTCAGAAGTGAGTCCTATTGTTATGTTGAATATTGCATTGTGTTCACCTTCCAGAGTCTGTTGTCTGTTGGATGCACTGATGGTGCCCTTACATTTTGGCAGGTGTTTGAAGAGTTTTTGGTGGCTGAAGAGAACAGGAAGATCTGCTGCAAGCTATTGATATACACTAATGATGTGAAGGACCTGATGCTGTTGGTGTTTGTTCGTCACACCAGTCACGTGAAACAAGTTGGTGATGAGATGAAGGTATTCTTCACATCTGGAAAAGGGGCCAAGTGTCGTGTGACGTCGATCCACATCAAAGTCGTGAAGAGCAAGTATGTTTATTGTCTATTGGTGACGTATTAAGAGGAACATGTCACACAAAATTCTGCTTGGTCATGCCACCAGCGTCCTTGATGATAGTTTCCCGCTGCATCCTTTGTGATTCGTGTTGTCCTGTCGTGTCAGTTTTGCTGCTGGAAACCTAGGCCCTTCTTTCGGCATTGTACAACAAACCGGTGACAACTTGCGTGACTTCCTGTCCATGTGTATAATTGGCTTTTGTTGTTATGTCCTAAAACAGTGTGACCCTCCATCTGGGTTGGGTTACAGGACATACTGTGCAGTATTGTACAACTGCATGTTGTGTTGGGCTCATACGTAACTGAAGGAACAGCTTCGAGATGCTGGAGCTACATTTTTATCATTTCCTTATTTTGTTGTAGATCACAAAACTTCTGAATTTCCAGCGTACTTTCTGATTACGATAACCCTTTAAAGCCCAGTGGTTACTTTCTCAACCACCAGGCATAACATTAAAAATCCTGCATTCTGCCCACACAGTGTATTTATGTGTTTGTGTGGATCCCAGAACAAACAGCAATTATTTCCGTATACAGCATTAACTGACTGGTTTTTACAACCAAGACGGAGTGTGTTTACTGCGCGGTACGGACTGGGCCTTTAACTATCCGCTCTACAGCCCAGTGGTTACTGTATGTACCGCCAGGTTTAACAGTCACAAATTCTACGTTCTGCCCACACAGTGCATTTATGTGTTTTGTGTGGCTCTCAGAACAAACCGATTATTTCCCTATACAGCATTAACTGACTGGTTTTTATAACCGAGGCGGAATGTGTTTACTGCGCGGTACAGACTGGGTCTTGTTAGTGTTAGTCTTTAAAGGGATAACTTCAGTTTGAGAACAAACTGCTGCAGAGCATGAAGTACTGCTGCCTTGTATTCAGGTTCACAGCCTGGTGACTGCTTATTTGGATTCTTTATATAGTTTTCCTCAGGTCCCCTGTGTGAGTGCTGGGATACTACCTCAGATGAAGCCATGACACTTTTTGTGCTGTTTCCAAGTCACTGGTTACTAATAATCTTGTCATTTTATCCTGTACAAAGGTAACATTTCTGTGCACAACATGAAGGCTGATGGGTGGAGCAGAGGTATAGCTCCACACACTCTTCCGCTCGATATTGGATGCTTTACTGCAGGGATGGCATCTGTGGTACCTTGCTGGTAAACAGAGCACAGGTCCTTTGTTATACTGTCTGTAGCCTAGTCACTATAGAGGCTTGGCCAGTTTTTCTCCTTCTGTGTAGTCCAAGAATTGTTAAGTCAAGTGTACATGATAACAAGAAATGCGCAAGGAAGACTGTATGATTTTTTAGTTAATTAGAGGGAAGGTGAAGAGCAATACTGCTTGGTCTTAGATTGGCTGCGAGAAAGATTTGTGCGGCTTATCTTTTGCAACCACAGCACCTTGGGTTGCACCACTTGTTTTCGGTGTTGAAGTTAACGTTGTTTAATGTTATGTTCTGTGTTACTGCATTATGCGGTATACCTTCTCTGCTTCCTTACACATGTTGTCTGGCATACCATTGCTTAAAGACTGTGCTGGACTGTGTTATGTGAGAGGATCAATTAGTTCTTGGAACATGGACATAATCCATACTAAAATGGATGTGTATAAAACCTAATAGAGTCACCCTGGAAGTGCCTGTGGAAGTCCTCTTTTGTTATGGCTGTGAGATGTGCTGCATTATTGTGTTGAATTTCTTCTTCAGATATAAAATGACCTTTGAGTCCAGTCTTGGGTCTTGGGAAATGGCAGAAGTTGCACAGAGTGAGATCTGGAGGATACGGTAGTTGGGGGATTGCTGCAGTTCGTTTCTTCACCAGAAACTGCTGCACTGCACGGGAGGTTTGACAAGCCACATTGTCATGGTGCAGGATCCAATTTTTGTCCATTTTGCTGGGTCTTTTCCCACCAGATGACATCGTGCAGACACATAAGAACTTCAGTATGAAAATTGGGATTTTCTGTGTTCTTCATTATGTGAACTTCAGTTGCATTTTATTGTTCCTTGATGTTGCAGGCCTACCACTGAACTTATCTTTAGTGATTCTTGATAGTTTTTGGATGTACCAGTTGTGCACAGCGGATTTATAAAAGGCGTTATCTCCATAAATCTCATTGAAGGTCACAAGTGTTTTTGCTGCTGATTTTCGTAGTTTGCAAATGAACATCATTGCTGCATGCTGTTTGAACTTGGAAATTGTCATGAGCACAGGTGACACACTTCTGTTGTCAATGGTAGCTTAGTAACACGTCAACTTGGTTCAACTTGTTCCACAGGGAGGACACAGTCTACCCCTGTGAACTTCACCCTCCTCACTTTAACAGGCAGCGTCGGTAATTCAATGGCAGTGAACTGCTGAAACCTTCTGAACCTCCCATGCATGTATCCCCTTGATTCTCGCGAATGCTGACAAACTAAACTGTGCTTGTGTAGGTCGTGGCAGTTGGCATGGTTCTGGAAGAACATGAACTGAGTTTTTGACAGCAAGTAGCTAGTAATTGCCAGCATTTATTGTTTGCAGTTTGCTGGAAGTCAGCATTTCTTTTCTGTATGCATATTTGTATGGTAAAGGAACAGGTCATTCGAAGGAAATGGGCTGTAGCGCTTCCTCGGGTGACATGTACAGCAGGCCTCATTTCTACATTGTTTTGTACTTGCTGGATTTTCCACTGTAGGACTACACGCCTGGGACATGTCGGGCTAGTGCAGCCTGTATTGCGTTATTTTGTCCAAGATGTCACTGTCTGTAAATTTCACTTCCTTGACATGTGTCTAATATCATCAGTACAGTCAGTGATGAACTGTAAGTATACACACACTGTCATTCCTTGACAAACATTTTGTTGTAATTGTTTGTTTCAGCAAGTTATGATGCTTCAGTCATCCAAGAAATACTGTGCACTCAACAGGGTTATAGATGTGAATGGCATTACCATCATTTTGAATCGTGTGTGATGCTGTGTATATAGGCATAAGTGAATCTCAGTGATCTGCATCAATAATGATTCCAGTGCTTGTTGTTCAGTTACATTCATGATGTCATATTGGTGACAGGATACCAAAAATGGATCACCCATAATTTAGGTTTAATGTTTTCTTGTGGCAGTGATGTCACAGGTTTCAGATCATCTGAGATGTGTGACGCTGTGTCATCAGAATGACCTCTGAATGTGAAGGCACTTTGTTACTTTGCAGTGTCGGGAAACATTAATTCGGTGATAAGAGCATCACATCCCAGAAGATGTGAAGGCTCTCCATTGCTGTGCAAACGTAAAATCTCAAACAGTGGTGTGACACTTTGAAGATTCAGTCACTGTATAGTTTGGTACATAGGTAACAGCTTTTTGGAGGAGCGTACTGTTTTCGTATTTATGTCCAAGTGTGGAGACAGCATGTCCCTCTGAGACATGGTACATATCCACCAAACTACACAGTATATCATTTTTACTCCATGGCTAGACATTTGCCAAAACATTTTTACCTCTCTGCCATAACATCCCACGTGACAGTACTCTTCCCATTCATCACCATGAGAACCTCGAATCTCATGTGGCACATTGAGGCTTAGGCTCTTCTTATTCTTGGGCTGTGCCTGGCCCAGGTGAATTGCCACTGGCCTGGCTTCAATCCCAGGCCCATCTGTGTGGATTTGGTGATGTACAGAGTGGCAGTGGGATAGATTTCTCTCCAATCCTAAGGTTTTCAACTGTCAGTGTTATGCCACCAGTATACAGTACTCATTCATTCATCAACAGTGCTATACAATTGTATAAATTGACGGAGGTGTTATATAGCACGCTTAATAAAACTACTCTTTCGGAATTTGCCTGTTTTTGCACTTGTACATAACCCCGTGTTTCAGAAATTTGCTTGGTTTTGTTATTAAGTGAAAAATACTTTGTTGGGCTCTGATTAGAGTTGCTAGATTTTCTCCAAATCACAAAAATTAAGTGATAAGTCATTAACAGCATTAAAGGTAGCTCATTTATTCTACTTAATTGTCGTTGTTTCTCAGCATAATGCCTGAGCACATTGATGCATTTGAATCATCTTGGCAACAGTATAAAAAATCATACATGATGGAAAGCCAGCTCTGCAATTGTAGCCAATCATGAACAGCCATAACCACTTACTCACAGTTGTTTAATGTGCCAAGATGGGACAAGTGCATCAGTGTGCTTGGGGATTGTGTTGAAAAACGGTGTCACATCAGTGGAAAAATGTGTAATGTCTGAAATTTAAAGCCGTCTCATTCAATTTGTATGACCCAAGGAACCATACTTATTGGACATCACTTGCAGGTCTTTTTTCTTAAGGAACTGAGACAGTGGACAAAGTTGGGCAGTGTGATCATAATGGGTTGTCCATATTCAACCAATAAAGCAATGGTATTTGCTGTGAGAACTGCACCAATCAGGTTGTGTTGTATCCTTATATTTGGTACCAGTACCTAATCATGTAATCCTTCACATATTGCGGTTGGTAATAATAATAATAATAATAATAATAATAATAATAATAATAATATAATCTGTGCAACATACTTACTGCATCAATCACTGTTTCTGACAGACAGATTCCCACAAATGGAATGTGTGGTACAGCTGTGATTAGAATAAAATGTAGTATAACAAACAATGTATGGATTCGCAGTCATGACATTAAGGATGCAGCCATGCAGTTAATACTCGGAGTTCCATGCCTCGACGAAACAATCGCTGGTTTCAAGTTACAGCTTCCCCCAGTGAAGAACCTCTGGAATACCACACATGGGGCTGAGATGTTGTGCCAGGCTCTGGAAGAACTCTTGGTGCCGTCAAAGAAAATGACAGTGTTGGAAATTGGTTGCGGCATTGGTCTTCTAGGGTTATACCTTTCAAAGGTTTGTATAGCATGCAGCATTTGTTTGTTTCTTTGTTTTAAAGTACTGCAGAGGAGAAGTAAGGGTGGTGTCAGTTTACAGGTTTGTTCTCCCCCCTCCACCTCCTTTACTGAAACAACAACAATAACAACAACTGCTGCTGCTGCTGCTGCTGCTATATCCTGTCATGAGCCTTGTCTTCTTCTGCCATTGCCCTCAACTGGTCCTCATTGTGTGACTGCTGCCTCCACTTTCTAAAGCCTCTTACCTTTAGATCTTCTTGCACTACATCCAACCACATAATAGCAGGTCTGCGTACTCATCCATTAGTCCCTGTTTTATGGAACGCTTGCTTCATGCAGGTGTCCCGTTCCTGCATTCTGTGGAGGTGTCCGAGCCAGCTCCACCTGCCTGCCTGCCGTGTTCACCTTAACTATTTCTGGTTCATTAAACAATTTATAAAGTTTGTGATTAAATCTTGATCCCGTATACCTCTTTCTGTAATTGGTCCGTATATCTTTCTTCATATTCTTCTTTCATTGGTTTGGAGTATGTTTTTTTTATCTTTTCTTGTGACGGGCCAGCATTCACTACTGTGCATTTTGTGTAGCATACGTTCTAAATATCCTGAGCTCAGTCATTTCTTCGGTTTACTATTACAGTTCTCTCTTTCATCCTCGTAGTTATCATCATCTTCCGTTAAGATCAATTCAAGGTATTTGAAGCCTCTTTCTCTTTCAAATTCTTGATCATCCACTTTAAATACTTTTGTATTTGTTGGTTGTTATTACTCCTGTACTTTTGGTTTTTGTATTTTCATTGTAAGTCCCATTTCCCTTGTTGCCTTAGTAAGGTTTCTCATTGCTGCCTTCAGCATGCCTGTAGTCTCTGTATTATGATGATATCATCTACATGAACAGGTACCTGAAACATTTTGCTGTCTGTGGTTTCGTTTAGTTTCAGTTCCCATATCTCTGATTACTTTTGCTAATGTTGTATTGAAAAGCATACATGAAGGCTGTTTCAGAAGGTTCTGATAAACTGTCGTGCATTTTGACCCTCCATTTAACATGCCTTAGAGTTGCTGTTACCATTCCAATTAACTTCTGAGACATGTTTCATCATTTTGAGTAGTTTTTCTCTATTTATCTTGGTGTTGGTTGCTTTCAAATCTATGAAAACGTAAATGTACTGACTCCATATTTCAGTGTTTTCTCCAGGGTCTGCGCATTGACTGTATTTGATGTACTTTAGATTTTCCTGCTGTGATACCTCATTGATGTTTTACTTCTCTTTTTGTCATATATTGTTGTAGGCATTCGTACAGGTTATTGGAGAATATTTTACATTTGTAAAGCCAGAATTGTGAGACTGTGCATTTGTTAAACTGTTGTAAATAGTGCTGATATCTATCTACAATATGTTCTGTAGTTCTAAAGTTATTAATTGTGTTTGTGAAGTGATATGCTTGGTGGGGGTTGAGAGGGTTAAACTATAATTTTGCTTTCTGTTTTGTAGAGGTGCGAAACTTGGTATAGTGCATTAAAGGAAGAATGTGGGTTGTGTGCAAGCATAGGTTGAAGAGAATGGTATTGTTGCGTAAAAGGGAGAATGAAACAGGATACTGGAGAAAATTGCATAATGAGGAATTTTATGGTTTGTACACCTTACCAAACATTATTCTGGTGATAAAATCAAGGATGAGATGGGCTGGGTATGTGGTGTGTGTGGGGAAGAAAAATGCGTACAGGGTTTTGGTGGGGAAACCTGAAGGAGGGAGATCACTTGCAGGACCTAGGCATAAATGGGAGGATAGTATTAAAATGGATTTTAAGGAAACAGAATGGGAGGCTGTGGACTGAATTCATCTGGCTTATGATACGGAAAATGGCAGGCTATTGTGAACATGGTAATGAACATTGGGGTTGTATAAGATGCGGGGAATTGATGGAGTAGCTGAGGAATTCGTAGCTTGTAAAGAAGGACTTTGCTCCATGTAGTTAGTTATGTAGATGAACCTCAGGATGTTTGGGTTCAGAATGGTGGTGCACAAGGATTAAAAACAAAGATTGCATTTCCATGGAGACATGTAGGACATGGAGACATGCAGGAGATCGAGACATGTAGGACATGCATTATTGACTTGTTGCATACAATTCAGATAAGACAGTGTGCAGTGCTGTCTGCTTGCAGGTGGCAGGAGAGGTGCTGAGTGTGGGCAACGACTCGGCTGTGGCCGTGGCCACAAAGAATGCAACACTGAATGGGATTACAGGCTGCAGATATTTTGCTGGGGAGGCTGAAGTTATGATCCCAGTACTTGCAAAGAAAAGAAAATATGACAGTATGTGTGCTGTTGTGACATGCTGCATAAATAACTCATACAGGAGTAAGTGCAGTTGTTAAGTTCATGTAAAGTGTCCATTATTGTTCCTGATTTTCAGCAAAATGGAAATTTCATTTAGTGTTTCATAAATTTCTCCAGTATTGAATTGCGTGAAAATCCATTCAGCAGTTCTTGAGTTAGTGCAAGTGTGCAGATTGACAGGGTGATTTTAATACGTACTCCACAGGGATGTGAACTGACCTGAAAAGACAGTATGTGTGAAAAGATTTTTCCATTCTGAATAATGTGTTTCAGGTGGGAGGACAATGGAAGAATTGAGGAAGATACAGCATCTGGAACGGCTTGTGCTTATAGAGGACAGGACCATGTCTTCCAGTGCAATACTGTCATTGAATAAACCCAGCGGTGAAAAGAAAATGGGCAACCCATTTTTCCCTTCGAAAGTAGTACCAGTGGACTCCTTGCCAAGCTCTAAGGGCTATGTGTTGTTGGTGCTGCTGGAGCGTGTTGATAGTGACGTTATAAAGAAGTTTGGGATTGATAACAAGCCAGTGGCTGCTGAGTCAGAGCTGAACACTAAAGGAGGTGCATCAAGGAAGCCATATGAAAGAGATTCCAAGCTGAGACTGGGGCAAGGAGATAGGCGTTTGCTACCGAACACCCCGTGGGAGAGGGGAGCATTTTCACAGCAGAGCTATGATACAGGTGCTGGTCCAGTACAGAACTCTTTGTTACAGAACACAGCCACCCTGTCTGCTTCTCACGGACACTTCCAAGCAGCAGGTGTACTGGGGGCGTATGTGGGTACTGTCAACAACTTGACAACTGTTGCAAATGAATATGAGCTGAGGAGACAGATGGAAGAAGGTTACAGGAGACAAATGATAGAAGAAGAACACAGGCAGTGGCTGGCTGAAGAAGAACAAAGAAGACTAATGGAAGAAATGCACTTGAGACAAGTTCAGGAAGAAGAATGGACTAGATGGGTCCATGATGAACGGATGAGAAGAGTCCAGGAAGAAGAACGCAGAAGAATTGAGGAGGAGGAATGGAGGAGACGAATCCAAGAAGAAGAACGGATGAGACAAATCCAAGAAGAGGAGGAACGGATGAGACAAATCCAAGAAGAAGAAGAACGAATGAGACAAATCCAAGAAGAAGAAGAACGGATGAGACTAATTCAAAAAGAAGAAGAACGGATGAGACGAATCCAAGAAGAAGAAGAAGAACGGATGAGACGAATCCAAGAAGAAGAAGAACAGATGAGACGAATCCGAGAAGAAGAAGAAGAGCAGATGAGACGAATCCGAGAAGAAGAAGAAGAAGAGCAGATGAGACGAATCCAAGAAGAAAGGATGAGACGAATCCAAGCAGAACGGATGAGACGAATCCAAGAAGAACGGATGAGACGAATCCAGGAAGAACGGATGAGACAAATCCAAGAAGAAGAACGGATGAGACAAATTCATGAAGAAGTAGAACAGCGCATGAGACGAATTCAGGAAGAAGAACGCAGAAGAACTGAGGAAGAGGAATGGAGGAGACAAGTCCAGGAAGGTGAATGGAGGAAACAGATCGAGGAAGAACAAAGAAAAATTGAGGAAGAAGAATGGAGGAGACAAATGCAGGAAGATGAACAGAGGAAACAGATACAGAAAGAAGAAAGAAGAATTATAGAAGAGGAATTGAGGAGAAAAATGCTGAGGGAAGGTCAGAACAGACCAGTTCTGGGAGAAGCATGTAGTGAGCAAGTGATGGAAGAAGAAGAATTGAGAAGACAAGTGAAGGAAGACAGAGAAAGACAGTTGGTGAGGGGTTCAGTCAGGAGAAGCAGGAATGATCTGGTGCAGGACCTGATAGCAGACTCACTCAGAGCAGCTGCAATACCACAGCTTTCTGCAGATGCAGCTGAGAAGGTAAAACAGTTGGTAGCCAAGGCCATCAGGACTGTGGGAGTGAGGGACCAAGGGGAGAGACATGGTTTTGGTGGAAACAGAGAAGTTGCTGGAATCAATCCTGAAGATAACACAGTCTCTCGGTTTGGTATGTCTGACAAGGAGATGTCAAAATCGAGACATATGGAGGAGGAATACTTGCGATACATCAGAGAAGTTGAAAGTGCCTATGATCATAGCCGTGATATAAGTGGAGGTGCAGTGGGGAGATTCAGCAGTGAACAGAGTGACCTGAAGCCACAGCACCAGGCTGTTGGTACTAAGTCAAGTGAAAAATTACCATCACTTCTGGACTTAAAGCTTAAACGTCCAGAATTGAGCGGTGAAAATAGTTACAGTGCACAGCATTCTGAGGACAGAGGCTTCTCATTGGATGTGGGTATTAATCAGTGGCCAGGAAGAGTACTGACAGCATGGAAGGAATTTGACAATTACACAGAGCGTGATCGACTGACTGACAGATCTTTAAACCTTGGAAAGCAGGCTCGAGATTTAGTAAGAAGAGATGAAAAATCTGCATTTCATTCTGTTGCTGAGGAAACTGCAGATATTTTTATGAGACGTAGTGATCTGGACCATGAGAAGCTGAGGGGTTCCATCAGACAAGACAGAACAGACATTTGGGGCACCAACAGCAGAAACACAATTGGTAGACCTGAACACAGCAAGAAGGATCATCATCATCATCATCATAATACTGTTTCTGATCGCGTGCCTTCTAGGCTGTGGATGGATAAAAATTAATTTGCTCGACCAGGAAAAACTGATACACAGAGATGACTCTTTCATTGATATGGGAATATGATACAGGCAAAATAGGTCACTACTTCAGTTACCAGTTTCCTCCCTTCCAAAGTATGTTCATTTGAACCAGTGTCCTCCCTTCCAAAGTATGTTCATTGGAACCAGTGTCCTCACTTCCAAAGTATGTTCATTTGAACCAGCTTCCTCCCTTCCAAAGTATGTTCATTTGAACCAGTTTCCTCACTTCCAAAGTATGTTCATTTGAACCAGATTCCTCACTTCCAAAGTATGTTCATTTGAACCAGTTTCCTCACTTCCAAAGTATGTTCATTTGAACCATGGCTTGGTGAATAGTTCCTAATGTAGAGCGCCAGTTCCAGAAGAATAATTTCTCTTTTCAAGGGGGTTAAAGTGTTCTGTCATTTTAGAGCTTTACTGCAGACCCCTGTAAACTGAGTTGGATCAGAAAATACACACACACACACACACACACACACACACACACACACACATATATGTACGTATGTACCATTTACTCGTATAAGACAGAAATCAATTTGACACTGTACAGAAGTTACCAAAATTTTTACTAGATGTTGTGGTACTAGTGTCATCATAAAATATTACATTTCTGATAAGGAATTTAGTCTCAGTGGAAGGTTGTGTGTTTTGTGAACAGTGAAGGCCATAGTATTGACCTAACCTGAAGATGGTGGTCCTTTTTGTGGCCTTAGACATGTTAGTCTACCAGAGGGTACTCGAACTTCATGACCTGATGGTGGTCCTGTTATATCCCTGGAACTGTGAAGTCTCTCACCAGGCATTTTCAAGTTGGTAACCTGATAACAAAGGTCCTGTTATATCCCTGGAACTGTGAAGTCTCTCACCAGGCATTTTCAAGTTGGTAACCTGATAACAAAGGTCCTGTTATATCCCTGGAAATATGACGTCTCCCATGAGGCACTGTGACTTCTAAGTGGTAATAGGTCCTAACAGCCAATTGTAATGCTATATGCCACCCAGAATGTGTTTAAAACCAGATGCCCATTGCATACCAGATTTAAAAGTCTAATGCTACGCTCAGTTTGTGGGCATTTAATTTGACTGCAGAAATACGTGTGCATTGGCCATCCATAAAAGACCACCAAACTGTCACTGGATGTTGACTGGTTTATGTAATATGTATATTGAATATTTATAAAAGTGGGTCTATCTAGTGCTGTTGGAGAACATGGAACCTTTGAATGCAGCTCCCATCACATGCCAAAAAACTTAGCTCCATAATACTTTTCATTTCATTTGGTATGATGCCTGTACATTTGATTCTTGACATCATGTGTGAAACTGTTCCTAGTCACAGATCATACGCTTCAGCTCCTTTACATTTTTTCTTTTGTAATGCAAAATATGTAGGAAAGTTTGCAACTATGTGAACAAACTGTAGATCGCCTTCAGGTAACAGTAAATTTAGAAGGAACATTTGGAACTACAGTAACCCACCAAGATCACCTCAGGTAACGGTAAATGTGGAAGGAACATTTGGAACTACAGTAACCCACCAAGACCACCTCAGGTAACAGTAAATTTGGAAGGAACATTTGGAACTACAGTAACCCACCAAGACCACCTCAGGTAACGGTAAATTTGGAAGGAACGTTTGGAACTACAGTAACCCACCAAGATCGCCTTCAGATAACATTAGATTTCAAAGGAAAATTCGGAAGTTCAATAAGCCAACATGATAATTTTCAGGGGACTTCAAAGTTGGAGGAATCTATTGTTCAGTCATCCTGTAACCTTGTGTGACACTTCGTGTATTTTGTTTTGTGTTTTTCTTCCCCCAGTCCATGATAATATTGCACGATCCGGAAGAGTTATGACAGCCCACTTGTGGAATGGCTGTGTGCAGAGAACTACAGTTCAACTCCCACCAGCGCTATTGGGATTTTTTTTTTGCATTGTTTGGGGCTTTCCGAGACTAGTGGGTGCTCTTTTTCTGCTGAGAATAATTGACACTGTAATATGAAAATGATTTGTTTCTGATGTATGTATAAAATTGTGGTATGCATAGAGCTTTATGTCCTTGTGCACACACTGTGTCATCACATGGTATTTAGCAGTAGAAAACTTGTTGTGTGGATTAAGATGCTTGGTTATGTTGGGGATACCAGTGGAAGCACATTTGTGCTGTTGTTGACTCACAAGAATAACTTTGACCTTGATAATGTGTGTGCCATTGCATCTGTCAGTGTCCATTGGTGCCATTTGTTAGGTGTTTGGTTTATAACAAGGATAAAGTCAAATGTATTCAAATCTCTAACCAGATAGAATGCAACATAAAATAATAGTTGTAACTTGCATACACAAGACTCAATTACACTTAAGCCCAACTTATTGTTAGCTGGAATACGTTGGTTACAGGTCAAACTGACTTCCTCCTGTGTTAGCACTGTCAAGTTCAGAGTTGCTCTTGCAAGCCGACAGTGTGAATCTGATACCTCAGTTTGTCCTGTCAACAGATGTGTTTCATGTGTTAACATTTATTGACTCTGTGACTTGAGTTCACACTATATGAGACATGTCTTGCATTATTAATGTAAATGTCTGTTCTCTGTTCAGTGGCTAAAGTGTCTTTGTGAGTGAGACATTGCTTTATTGAGTTCAGTATATGTTTCTGTCCATAAACTTTTTTCATGCATCTTTGGTTTGTGTTTTTTTTTGGGCTTGAAGTCAAACTCTCCTTTTATACAAGGTCAGAGAGTATTCAGCTGAGTTATACCAACATCATGGAGTGAGGCAAACTGGTGTCAAACCCAAATATGAAGAATTCGCAGTAAGATTGTGCCATGGAGTTGGGTGTGGTCATGCTCAGAACTCATTATGAACTATTGTTACAACTTTACCTGCAAATAAAGCTTTGTGAAGACCACGCATACTATTTTTGCGTCATCTGCAAGAGACTGACAGTTTAACCGAGTACCCAGAAGATGACAGCAAACTTTTGTTTTCCACCACACTGCAACTGTGTGTGTGTTGTGACTTGTCATCTCTGTCCCTTTCAATGCACGGGAAGTACAGCGCAGAATGTGCACAGTTCACAGCTCATGTCAACGTACATGCAGTGCAAAGACATGAACTGGGTGTCATACACATTCATTGGCTGCATTTCGACGTCCTGCACCTCTGCTGTGTAAAATCCTTCCAGACTCCTTAGTGTGTCTGTTCCAAGTACATATCAAATTTTAGTAGCTTCTTGTGACGCTTTGTTCTGAAATGTCTTTAGGCCTATGTGTGCACACCTCTGTACATTTTATTTTCTTTATGTTCATCGGGAGTGAGCTGGTGAGGCGCATGTTTGCATATGGTTATAGTGTGCTGGAAGAAAAGTTTATTTCCATCTACAGGGTACTCGGTGACAGAACGATAGTTTAATTTAGGTACCAACATCCCAATGCATTTATCAAATCAGTATCGATTGTATGGTCTACAATATGCATCAAAACTCATAAAAAGGAAGTGTATTGTAGTAAGAGAACTGTCTGTTACAAGCAAAGAGCTGCACAGGATGCATTTTCACAAAATTACAAAACTCTGTCACAAGTTGCAAGTACAAGTGACGTCTGTCACGTCACATAGGGCGGACACATAGAGCACTTACAGCGTATGGAAAAGAAACTTGGAGAGTCTCTCTGTGCATCTGTATGTTGAATGTTGCAATCATTTCTGCTATTCAAGTATACTGATTTTGGAAATGTGTCTGGGAATTATGAATAACTCTGTATATACATTTGAAGTAGTGTGCAAATTATGATTTGAAGGTATCAGAGAAATTTGGAACACTCTATTAATGGTTTATATTTTGCCCATAACTCTGACCCCATTATAAAAGCACCCTATGATTGGTGTAGTACCAACCAAAAAAATCCACATGAAATCCGAAATGCCAAACATTAAATAGCCAGTAGCACATATAACTAGTAGCTAGTGTCGCTAGAGTGCCGCGCCTAAGGTGGTTATTTTCAACACTGAATGAGAGGATAAGATGTGACTTATTACTTTGTTATTGAAATCATGACGTATGGGGTGTTGTGCATTGTGTACAACTGCCTTGAAATATATTTCAGGTTTGTGTAGTCCAAACCAGCGGGAACAGGTAGCATCGTTAATGCAGCAACAAACACTATGATCACAAAAACTCTTCTCACACAATGTGACGCACGGATATGCCCATCCAGTGTGGGGAGCACATGCAACTACCTGCGCCTGGCCGTGCGCACAAGTGTTTCTGAGCAGGATCACGAAACCTTAACAATGAGAAGGCCGTGGCCGACTAGGGGCTGTAGCGTTGTGGAAAAATAATGTATTTTATTTCGTTGCCGCAACCACGTACGGCCTTCTTCTGAGTGCACCAATGAGAACGAATGCTGCATTTCAGAGTCACAGTCAAGAGCATACCAACTACAACACCAAATTTCCCGATCGAAAACGACACATATATTCAGGCGGAGAAACGCTCGTAAAAGAGTTTGAAATAAAACTACCTTGTGAATAAATACTGAATTCATATCTTGTTTGTGTATTAATTAGCCACAGTGGAATGCGACAATTTAAAGTGCGGTAACAGATACTGTCGGTAGTGATGTGTCTTTCCTGAAAGAACGGGTCCGAAGAAATGATTCAGCGAGCGGACCTTCGAGATGCGGTTCTGGACCTCGCGGACCGTCGTTCGTTTGGATCCGGACGGGTTTGTGTCGTCGTTCACAAGCGAGTATTCTCTTGTGCCTACGGATCTTAACTGCTCAATATACCGTTCAAATACAGGTCTCATTCACCACGTGGAGTATTAGTTCGCAATGGCAATTGGCCTAATAATTACGTAAATATTCGTTTCGGTTAGTTGTATATGCCCTTATGTGTGGTACATTCGAAACTTTCCACTACTCTCACGATGCACTCCGTAATTATACGAAGTTGTCATATATTGCGTGTTTATATTTTACTGTTAGAAAACAAAATTACAACAATCCTTATAAATTTCTTGGTTTTAGGGCAAGTTTTGTTCAATTGATAGTCGCCTTTTTAGGTTTGTTACCCGATGTAGTATATGTGGTTTGTTCCTCGGAAACGTCGGAACAAACCGACTGTATTATACGCTACATAAATCCGAAAGGCTGTCATCATAAAAAAATCGTATTTATTTCGCTGTTAAGGAAAAAAGCGGAGTCAATTGTTATGTTTCCATGTACTGTTTACTATTCGTCTATCACAAATACTGCCATATAAAGGTCTTTTTCCGAAACATGAAGATCTTATGTAAAAATAGAGTTTGTAATGAAGGCACAATATGTACGATAGATGTAAGCTTTAATGTCGCATTATGTACCAACTCAACTGATTCGCCATTTACTTCTACTGGAGTAGTTTCGTCCGCGACTATGTCCACGGGTTTGTGTACGTGTTCCTTCACTGAGCCACGTCGCTCCCTAGTCAGTCAGCCTGAGCTGTTCGCCAGTCGGCACGTCCTTTCGTCCACGGATCTACTGACTTATCTGTTTCACCGGTTCCCACTCCCTCTGTCGTTCGGCAGGCTGACCCTGCCAGTCGCACCGGAGCAGCAGACCTACAAAGATGCACGCAGCAACACCACATGAAGGGACAATTAATGGACGAACAAAATACACAGGAGGCTACACTACTTGGCCCAGCCCTACTCGCTGCATAATGGGACCACGAGACACGCCACTGCTCCTGGTCATGCCAGTACACACTTAATTGACATCACATAAACGGCCACAGACAAATCAACACACACCACAGGTCTGGAATATGCCAGCGCACCTGAGTATGCCGGGGCGCACCCAACAGGCACCATACAAAACCCACACGCATCTCAACTGATACCACAAACCGTTAGCGGCAGCGTAATCCCCAGTTATAGTGAAAGGCATGGGCGTAACTCGGGGGGGGGGGGGCTAGGGGGGAAAGTGCCCCCTCCCCCAATATTTTTTCAACCTAGGAATGGTACAGTGTACATAGCAGGAAAGCCTTTACCTACCCAGCGGTGTTCCAGCTTTTGGTGTACTTTCTCCCTTATGGTGGTGGTATTTATGCCACCGAAACGTGACGGAGTTAAGGTGATCCTCTAACGTATGTTTGACACGTATTAACTTCGTGCATTATTGTTAGTACTTTATAGTTAAGAAAATATATAATTCATGGTATACGTTGGATAACATAACTGGCGTGACCCCTATGCCAAAAGCCGGTACGGAGGTATGTGCAAGGATCGAGCGCCACTTCCTGTTAACGAAACTAAAACCATCCTGAATATACAGCAATACTGACAAAAATAAATGCTGTTAATTACCTCTGCGATTTCTTAGCAATGCACAGTAACACGGCAATACATTATTATTATTATTATTATTATTATATCAAATTACCAGATTTATAAGACTGGACATACATTTAATTCTGTGCCATACAAGTGAACGAAATGAACGGATCAAACAAGCGGATCTGTAGGGGGAACCGTACCGAATGAACCGGATGTCAGTAACACTCGTTTTGCCCACCACGACCCGTAGGTAAAGTTGGTAACATATCGGGGTTCCCAGCCTACACTCGCTCTCCGAATTTCAGTGCGTTCGGCTGAGGCCGTGTTTACTGAAAGTGAGCCTATGCGGGCGTGAGGAAGGAATGTTGTTGCCGCGCGTTGTGTGTGCTTTGTTCGAAGCGCGGTTAGATGTGTGTTTCTGTTTGGGTGCTGCATTTGTGTATTCATGTAATATATTAAATTATCTGTAACAGTTCCTGTGACTTTAAAGTTGAACGTGCCAGTTTGGACAATGGCATTATTGGGGTGTTGCGTCCACCGTAAATGTGTGATGCTGGCTTGTGGATGATAAAAGATACTTCGTGCAGTTGCTGCTAATTTAAGTAATCAGCGCTACGCATTGCGGTCAGTAATTTTACTTCTCTAGTGTTGTACTAATACGCAGTATGTGGAGGTGTTGTGTTTGACGGCACTTTGTTGTATGTTTTATTTGTCAGTTGACGACGGGATGACCCAATACGAGTTTATATAGTGTGTCACACATTTCGGCAGGTATGATTTCTTTGTGCGGTATAATAATTTTATTAAGACGAATGGAAATAGCGCGTAGTACGTTTTGTTTTTTAAGTCGACGCCTGTGCAGCAAGGGTTGTAAAATGACTCGATCGTTTGTAACACGTTACATCTCTCCTTTATTTGTAAACATGCATTTATATATGGGGAATTCAGAACTATTTATACATCTAATGTATATGTGGGATGTGGTTGCTTCCCTCCTGATACCAACCTATGCAGTTCTTTACACGTGGAAGGGTAGTGGTATGACTAAAAGGACCAGTCTTTAGTATTGAGCATGCCAATACAGTACGGGGATAAAAAAGGTAAAGTATTCCCAGTCCATCCCATAGTTCCATTCATTCTTAACCTCAGCACTAGATGGAAGTGAGTGGTTAACTTGATATATTAACACTGGCCGCGAGGTTGATGTTGACATGCCTTTCAATTACAGATGACTTTGGCATAATTTTGAACTGCAGAAAATTCAGATTTGATGATATTGTACCTCCTTGTCACATAAAGCTGATTACAAGTAGATATCAGGACATGATGTAACATCGAGTCATGTTTGGAGTTTTGCGCTCTGGACGATTTTCAGATAGCGTACCATTTAATCTGCTGGGACCCACAATTTTTGTTGTTAACAATTGTGGACGTAGTGTAGAATGTTAGTATTGTTGGGCCATGTTATAAATTTCTCTGCAGAAGTTAGTTATATCTACAGCTATTTTGTTAAATTTATCGCTAATACAAAACCTCAGACCTTCCTGCCATCTAAGTGTTTTGTAATTGGTGACTGAAAAATGATACTTGATATGTGTACAATTTGTGTGCAGATCGTATATGTAGGGTTACTGTGATGATGGTACATGTATATAATAACAGTAGGCTGTGTAAAGTACAGGGTTATCAAAGAAAGATCCCATGGTTCGAAATACATATATTTGTAGATGTATTGTACTTAACAGCATACAGCGCTAACAAAGCATGGAGTATGCTATTTGTAAAAGGGCATCTCCAGAAGTTTTCATACTGAGGTGATACTGAAATGCACTCTTACCTTTGTTATTGTTTGTAGTTTGTTGTTGTAGTTATCGTCACCATTGTTGGCCCCTTCAGAGTAGCCCCCTTGCTATTGCAACATGTCCATCATTTCTGCCACTCCGGAAAGCACTGTTGGAACTTACAGTTTAGAACTGCATGTAGGACAGTTGGCGATTGTTCATAAATTTGAGGTACATCCTGGAAGTGATGTGCTTGTAGTTGTGTTTTCATTGTAGGAAACAAGAAGAAAACACTTGGGGCCAAATCAGGCAAGTTGAGAGATGGGAGACCACAGCCATGTTTCTAGTGGTCAAAAGTTGCTGCTTCTCCTGCTTATGAATGAGTGAGTCACCAAGGCATGAGTGTTGTGGAGATCTGCCACATGTTTATGTAACTCCTTGCCAGCGTGTTCCATGTGAGGGACCTAACCTCCCAGCGATTTCTGAAACGCTATTTTGTTGGTCTTCATGGAAGGTTTTGTCAAGCTTCTTAACGTTTTTGTCTGTGCAGTCTGTGGAGGAATGACCTTAATGCTCACAGTCTTAAACCAAAATTTCCCAGTATTTGAATTGAGAGAACATCCAAAAATCTGTGTTCTGCCAGTGGAATTATAACCAAAAGCTGTTCTGGGCATTCATGTGTTTTGAAATCAGTTTTCCCAAGGTTGAAGCAAACTTAATGCCAATGCATTGCTCCTGCATTAGGAAGTCACAAACTGCACTTAACATGCGTGACGGTAATCACTCATTGAGAAGCAGCGTAGAGGGTCATGGCTGCAAAACTCGTTAAAATGTGTCAGAATGTAGTGCTATAGTAATCTCTCAGAGGACCACGCCTCAGTGGTTCAGATCCCCACATGGTCCGCTGAATTTCAGACCAAAATTCCCCTGTGTGGTCTGGTCGGTTGTTCTGGGTCATTTGGAGTACTCTTCCACTCTTGTCCATAGTCCTATGGTCCAGGTGGCCAAGGGACCACTAGGTTATGGCAGCTAGTGACAGAAAGCTCGGCACTAGTACTTGCTGGTTGCAGTCCTATTGATGAGTTCTGAAGCTTCGATACACCTTTGTATAAACAGTTAAACAATGTAACATTCCTGTGCAGAAAAAATGAAATCATGTGAACTGCCTGTTGTGTTGCTTTAGTGATGTTTTCCCCCGCTGTGATTTCTGCCTCAATTTTTTTAGCTTCCTAGGAAGTATCGCTAACCGGTAGTAGGTTGCCAACTGTTACATGCTTTATGACACCAGAGTCATTAATTTTGGTGCAACTACTGTGCATTTTGGTGGCCCTATATGTGGTCTTCCTGTCAGTGTTGTGGAGTGAGCTGTGTTAGGTGTAACACGTGTTTCCCCTTTGTGACACAGCTGTATGCGGACACCACTATGTTTGTGGCTGGAGTGGATCACAGTGTGTTTGGTCGAAGTCTTGGGATACTGGAAAATGGAGATGCTGAAGCAGAAGACAAGGTTGCAGCATGCAGAGAACTTGAAGGGTAAAATCTTACATGACATTTGTACATTTAGTAGACGTAGGATATTTTTGTTAGTAAGCCCTTCCTCGTATGCAGTTGTTTGATTCCTGTTACATGTATGGGGAAAAAAATGAATTAGAACTGACAAACCAGCAGCTACTGTCATCCTTCTCTCTGTTCATTCTGTGTTCTCCTGAACTTACTAATCAGTTGTCTTTTTGTGTATTTTACAATGCTGATGCACTGTTGAGAGCAGGTAGTGTAATGAAGTTATGGTGGGTAGGAAAAATGTCACTGGAAACAGGTGCAGGCACAGGCATGAGCTATTGTGACAAGCCATGAAAGTCTCGGTCAAGTTAAATTAAACCAGTCCACGGTTTGGATTTGAGCTTGGTGCTTCCTGAATATGGGAAGACGTGTGCTGCTATACCGGGCATAACATAGAAATTGCATGTAGTTGGTACTATTTCGCCCTCAAAATTTGATTACCCTAAACGAACATATCTGTTTCATTACTCGTGTCAAGTGTATGTGCCACTGCTGCTGTATATTCAGGAGGTCATGGTTAAAATGCGGGCTCAGAGGTTGGCCATCTTGACCAGGGCTCTTCATGATGTTTCTCACTGCAAGATGGTACCTCAGATTAGGCCATAACCACATCACATCTCCATTGCTGCCGGTAGTTCAGATTATGTAGTGTCAAACAGTAGCATCGTCAGTGAATAATGACCAAGGACACAGAAGGAAGCAGTCACACTTGGGCTGACAGTACAAGTCAAAATCGTAATACTGGTATTTTGGTATTTTTAATTAGTGAAACTGGAATACTGGTATTCCAAAAACAACATTTTCCTCAATAAATTTTTATAATAATAAGGTGCAAAATAAGTAATTTCTTGAATTCATGTTTTAAATCAAACTTTTATTACAATAATAAATATTCTGACCAAAAATTGTTAAAAATGCAGTTATTCTGAAAACAAAAACTTTACATATTGATACTGCAAATTTTAATTACATTGAAGCATCCACACTACGTGTCCGAATAAAGTGAGCTTGTAAGAAGTGTGAGCAGTAAGTGTAGTGTAGTGTAGTGTAGTGTCATCGTTTAAAGTGGATCTAATTTTGGTACATATTTGATTAGCAGCTGAAAGTGCCCTTCTGGATTCTATGCTGGGTGGTGCTATTAATGATTTATTGTTGTCAATTTTATGACTTTTAGGTGAATAGGTCATAAACATCTATTTTTTAAATTAGTAGTGAAGAACCGGTACTGTTGTATCAGTACTGGAAAAAAATGTCTGGGATCCAGGTATTTGGGGTCCCAGGATCATGGTACTGTAAGCCCTAAGTCACACTTTTATTACAGTTACTGTAATGGAATGTGCCTGGAGGGACTGAGGACAATCATGAGTCAGACTACCTGCACTTCATCAAGATTTGAGTCCATGACCACCTTAATATTAAGCAGAATAGCAACTGAACAGAGAGGATTAGTGTGTTGTTAAATAATGAAATATACAAATGTTAACACTTTCCGTCTGCGCGGTGTACTAGTACTCCGCGGCCTCACACGCCACCTGTCTGGCCGGAGTACTAGTACTTCCCGAATTTCATAAATTCGTTAAAAAAAAGCTATTGGAGGTACTGGCTTCCTGTTTATACCATTCTACTCCTCCATGACTCTAGTTTCAGTGGCTGTGTGCTGCTTCCTGCAACACTCTGTAGTGTGCATGCTGGACTCTGGCGACAGAACGGTCACCCAACAAACTGTTTTGACGTTTGACTGAAAGCATGCCTTTGTTTTATCGCGGCTGAAACGCGAGACCAGATGCAATGAATCACATACCCCTGTCCCAGCATGTGGTTCAGAAAACTATCAGTGAGCTGTGGTTGTAGTTAGTTGATGTTTAGCGCGCCTCAAGCAAAATGGCAAATCCTGGACCGAGTTCTATTTCAGAAAATTCTTCACAAAAATGTTTATAGGAACTGATAAAATAAGTGAAATTGTGAATGATTTGGACGCAGGCGATGGTAGTTTTAGTGAACTTTCTAACAGTGAAACGTACGAAGTAAATTCACCCTTTAGCAGCAGTAGCAGCGAAGAGGCAGAGGAAGAAATTGTGCAGCCCAAGCCAGACAGAGGCAGGAAGAGAACACGCAGGGCCATTCCTAAATGCGCAAATACAGATTTGGAGTTAGGATGGATAGAAAAAATTCGCAAGATTCAGAAACCTGTGTTTTCCGGAGTACCAGGGATAAATAAATATTACCAAATAACTCAAGACAGCTCTCCCTTGGACATATTTGAAATATTCTTCAGCACAGACCTGTTTTTCTATGAAAAAGTTGCTGAAGGATTGCTCGCTAGTGCTGGCACAGAACGTCAAGTACAAGGTCAGACCAGTAGTCCAGCAGGCAGACTCATAGGGAAAGACCATTTTTTATATAGGATTCCTGCAACACACTCTAAGCTGAAAGGAAAGTCTTAGCGCTCGTGTGGCGTGTGTGCGGAGAGAAACAAGCGCCAAACCGGGAAGACTGTAAAAAATGCACAACAATGTACTGTTGAAAATGTGATGTAGGACTTTGTATAGGGCAGTGTTTTGAAGTTTACCACACAAGACTGAATTACTGGGAGTGAGTGTAACGTTCATTTTCATGGGTCGAGCCGCAAAAACCTCATCTCTATGAGATTTGTAAATTGAAGCGGCCTTCTAGTGAGTTATAAAATTCGTGATTCCGGCCTCAGAATTTCTGCCTGTGGTGTCGGACTCCAAATCTGTGTAAGTACTCCATTTTTCGTGCATGAGATACAGCAAACCTTCTGCGATGGCGTGAAAAAATTTCGTATTATTACAACAAAAAATGCTGTACTTCTGAATTTTTTTTCAGTGCCCTTAAAATCACCCGGCATGGGGGATTTAAAAGTTTAAATGGCGGCCGGAGGGAAAGTGTTAAGTATAGTTAATGTTTTGTTAGTGTTAATTTAGATTGCTGTAGTGTTCGCTGGTATGACAGTAATATGTATGGCTTTCAGTTAAATATTTGAGCTTCATTTCTAATTACTGTTGCTGCCTCTTGCAGGTACATTAGCCACCTAGTTAAAAATGAGACAGATTTGGTACTATCACCATTTAAAACACATGGAGAAAAGTTGATGAAGACTCTATTGCAGTGTCTTGAGCAGGTATGCAGTACTGAAGGCTGAACATAAGGTGAAGGGCCGAATTTATATGCAGTATAATAGGAAGTGTGAAGGCACTGCTGTGGGGAGCAGACAGCAGTGCCTTCACACTGTGATGACAGACAGCAGCTCCACACTGTGATGACAGACAGCAGCTCCACACTGTGATGACAGTAGCAGAGCCTCTTTCCAGGGGGTTGTGTGTAACAGCAACAGCACTGTGGTGATGTTCAAACTGTTTCAATTTACACTTTACTATTCCGAGTTCTTAGTGTAGAAACTGAAATTTGTTTTTGTGTTATCAGAACAATAATTAACAGCATATGGTTAACCTGTTACAGCTTTGATCTTCAGTTTTACCTCATCAAAAGAAAGAACTGGTTATTGGTCAGGCCTCATGTTTCATGTGCAGTATACATTGAATTAAGTTTCCTTTCTCTTGAGCCACTGTTATTCTTGTTGTGTTTAATAGTGTTCTCATTTATGTACATGTTACCATATTTCTAAGAGAGGCTTGTTTGCTGTACATTTTCAGTGTCTAAAACTGGTTGCAGTGTTGGTAGAAATTTAATGGTAATGTGTTTATTATGTATTTTTTATGTGTGCACTGGATTGCATAACACCACTGTATTGATCAAATGGTCCTTGGCAAAAGCATTGTTCATATTGACGTTGCTTGGTGCAAGTGACATCAAAGCAGAACTTGCGAAGTTACCACAAACTGACACAGACAGTAATGCTAAAAAGTACAGGATAATAGAAAAGCAGGCCATGCAGTAGAAAGACTGCCATCATGCATATAGCAGTGTGAATCACATTGAAGTGATATGCAGTTACAGAAGAGGTTGTGTGGCAGGGAACGGTAAGGATAGAATGTGTGTCAGCTGGTTCACACTGTTGTGTCTAATGTCATGCCCTGGATATGGTAGGAAGGCAGCAGTTGTGATATGACAAGTTGATGGTCTGGTGGATAAGGTTCTGGACCATTGCTCAGTGACCTTGTATCCATCACAGCTGAATTCTTCTTGAACTTAGGGTAAATCCACTTGGCTGTCAGCAGAGTTGACGAACAGAAGTTAACATATTACGGTTTTCTTATGGAGTGTTCATATTGTCTGCAGCTGCCATCTGTTTACTGTTGTCAGCATCACTTCTTATGCAAGGTGGAACAATTCTGATTCCAGGAAAACAGTAAGTTAAGGAATTCAGTCCTGTTGGTCTATAAACTTGCACTCCAGTTGCTGCCAAAAGGTTTGGGTGTGGGAATGCAGGTGGCCTCACATTGCTATTCCATGTTGCTGAAAATGTATCGAGCAGCTGGTGGAAATTTGGAGCCTTGTAAAAGCCAAACACTGGTGGAGCTGTTTAAGTACATGTCTGAGTTTGATGAGCCCCAGTTTCTCGATGCTGTTACAGCTGCCACTGTGAAATACACAGACCACAAGGTAAACACTAGCGTATATAATATGTGCATATTATTGTGAGCAGAGGTATTCAGTGTGTTGTGTACAGTGGTGTAGGTATTTCACTTTATTTTGTATTCATTGTTATTACAGGAGCTGATTCAGAAATGTGTAAA
Organism: Coptotermes formosanus; assembly: GCA_013340265.1. Lineage (NCBI taxonomy): Eukaryota > Metazoa > Arthropoda > Insecta > Blattodea > Rhinotermitidae > Coptotermes > Coptotermes formosanus. Next base: position 206,498 of record BLKM01000866.1, on the reverse strand, counting down.
TGTCTGTGATGAAACAGTCGATAGCAACTTGGAGCACAAACAAGATGATGATTACTGGATCTCAAGTCTTAGATTAGAGGCTCTGCGTTTTGCAGAAAGACTGTTGAAGGTTTGCGGTTCGCTGTTACTGGAACGGTTTGAGGAAGATCTTGACTTCTGGTTGGAGCTTGTTTTGCCATCAGTGTTTGTGTTTGGTGAAACGTATGGTTCTGCGGTACAGGAGAAAGTTGATGCAGACACAAGGAAAGCAGCTAGACAAGCCATGGAGGCGTTTTTGCGACTGACACAGAAGAATAAGAAGTTAAAACTTCAGAATTGGCCAAAGATAAAGAAAGACATCACAGATTGGTAAGGATTTCAGAAAACATTGTAGTGGAGTTGTGATGAAATGAGGTAGCTTATAAAAAATGTTATGTTGATAATGGTAATTAGTGAAGCATTACAGCTAGGCTTATGAAATTTAGTAATGGGGTGGGTAATAAGTGTATCTACAAATTTTGTTCGGAACATTTTTTTGTGTTACAAATTACAAATGTGGGCATAGCTCAAAACTTTGAAGCTGTGTCCGTTCTCACATAATGGGAGTCTGAATGAACAGTAGTGAAGCACATGATAACTGTCAGGTCCTGCTAACCACCCTCTGTATTGTATTTGTTCACAGTTTCATGATCAGAAATTTGTAGTAGCAAGTTGCGGGTTGTCAAAGATGTGACTGCAATGAAACCTGTGTCCCTCATTCTTCTACGTGTTGTTTTCCCACAGTTTATTTCTTCTCGTCCCAAAAATGCTTACATGAACAATGTATAACTTTATGGAATGCATTGTTATTTGAAATGACATTTTATCACATCAGTTGTTTCAGAGTGCTTGGTCTTGACCCACAGTATTCCAGGAATGATCAGTGATAAGAGTAGTAAAAGTAACATGATGTTTTTGATTATATGGTGGCCCACTCTGGTAATTACTGTTGCAGCTGTAATTTGTAGATACAAAATGTTACCGCACCTCAGTCAAGTGGAGAATGATGCTGGGGCGGTGGGGGGTGAAGGATGCATGAGTACAGTTTCATATATGCTCGCAAGAAGAGTTTGGCCCTCCCTGTGCTGATTTGCATGAAATTCGCTAATGCCCAACAGCGTACTGTTCAGATCTCTTGCACTGAATTTCTCCCAAATCAGACAAGAAATGTGGAAAGTGCGTATGTAAGAACATTCACACCTAACTAAAGTGTGGGCTTTGCTCTGCTGATTTTCACCAAACTGACAATAATGTGAGAAATTTTTCACGGAAGTCTTGTGGATGAAAAATGTATGAATTATGGGCGGTATTTCATTTATACCCGTAAGTAAAATGCCTTTCACTGTTCCAGTTTTCTCAAAACTCATCCTTGGTTAACAAATTTCTGTAAAGAACTCTTACACCAAGTTTCATGAGAATCCAGTGAATGTTTTAGTTGCTGGTAGTACATCACAGCCAGAGGGATGGGTGTGGTCTTATAAGGTATTCATTGTACTTCATAAGGAACATCTTAAATGTTATTTGCACACAAGTACATATGAAACTAACTGTTCTTGTGCATTATAGGTTTAGGGTTATGTGAAAAATGTATAGTTTTTATTTTCTGTTGGGTGTTTTTCTTATAAATGTAATGTTCACCTGCAACTGTCATTTGCCTGTGTTTATGTTTAATGTGTAGTCCCTTCTGGAACAATAGAGGTTTTACTGTGGTACATTTGGAGTGTAATTTTATGAGTTGGATTGGGGTTAGCAAGTTTTAAGCTGCATAATATTTTGAGTAAATAAGTTGTTTGAGAAAAGTCATGATATCCATTCTTTTTTTCTTAACCATGATTTTGAACCAAGTTGTAATATTTCTCCATGTTTGACATGGTGACAAATCACTGCTTATTACTGCTATGTTAATATGTGAATGGCTGAATACAGTAAGGCACTTAGTATGTGCCATGTTTGACTGGCAGTTGCACCGACAGCAGATGTTTTTATGGCATCTTCACCTCCTGTCCGTGTTTTCACTTCTCTACAAGTGCTGCCCTCATTTATTGAGTAACGATCATTGCATGTGAACAGCTGAGTGTGGAGAAGTAAAATAATGAAAGACAAGTGCTGCACGGCGTCCTTTCTTCTTCTCTTCGGGAAGGGTGTTCCATCTTGATTGACCTGTGACAGTACTGTGATGTCTTGTGTTGCGAGTGCACTTTTTTCAGTTGTGCGTGTGCGTGATGTGATATGCCCGGGGACAGCTCTACCCTTACGATATGTTTAACCAACAATTTGTTTGAGTTAAAAATGTGCCACACCCACCCATTTTATTATCTAAAAGCATGAATATATAAATTGAGTCAATATGGTAGATTAAAATGTACTTTCCCATCAGAACCAGACCACCACCAACAAATCTTATTTGTACCATACTGGATTATGGTGTATGGTTGTGACAGCCATTCTGAAAGGTACTAATAACGCAGTCAGCATTTCTGTTTCTGGTCTTTGTCCATAGTCGTGTATTCTGAACAGAACATCCAACATTTTGCAAAGTGGAACTGTTTCTGCCCTCAGGTGACAAAGTGGGCAGGCATCTTCTCAGTGCTGTGTGGTGCAATGATTGAGACTTGCTCTCTGCATTGGACAGTAGTGAGCAGAAACAGGCCCATTTTAAAGTTGGTTATGTTTGTTCAACAGTGATGGTGTGATCAACACCTGTGTGCTGCTTGGACATCTAGGACCCCAGTAATGCTAAGATAAGACTGAGAAGTTTTGTAGCCAAATCCAGAGCAGCATGTTGTAACCTTTTGTTACCCAAATGTTACTTGAGTGTTATTTTGTATTTTTACAGTTTTGTGGATAAGATGGTTAAACTGGTGGGCAGTATACCCGATTGGGGACCAACATGGTGTTTGGTATTGGATATTTTGGATGGAGAGCTCATTAAGAGAGGCAACAATCATCTCATCAATAAACTGCTGAGTGTGATAGAGAGGGCATTCAAACATGACAGATCAGAAGTTCGTGTCGAGGCATTTGTATCGTGGCGACATCTCATTGGCAAACTTCTGCCACCCACAATGGAGGTACAGGAGGTTTAATTTGTTTAGCCATTTTCTTTTATAATTGAATAACCTTGAATATTAAGGGGAAAAAAACTGTCCGACACCAGTCTGTTTAGTTCGAGCAGGACAAAGATTTTGGTAGTGTGGAATCATATCTCTGGTGTTCTGATTTTCTTCTGAACATTTATTCTGTTTTTATGTAAATACACTTTAATGGCGCTTGTACCAACTACACATAAAAACATGCATGTTTATACAAAAGTAATTTAAATGTGTGAGTATCGAGGTGTTCACAGTGGTGTGGTTGAGGACAGGACATGATGTCACTGGGTGATTGGTTCATGACATGGAACATTGTAGTTGCCTGTGCAACATCCCGAAAGGGTGACGACCATATCTACACTGCAGCAGAAGCCTCAAAGCTGGCAGTGTGCCTTTATTCTCCACAGTCTAGATGCAGACCTGAAGGCACTAAGGCAATGCCTTCTTTCAAAACCTCAGGGACTGTTAACCCAGTGACACAAAGTTATGTCCGAGAGGAACAAAGTCCTCTTTGCAAGTTGGAAAACAAAGGGGATGTTTTGAAGAATGGATTGTGCCACAAGCATATCAGTTTTGACCTGTAGAATTGAAAAATATGTGAAGTGGTGGTGGCGGCAGCAGTGGCAGTGGTGGTTGTGTTGTGTGTGTTTTGTTTGTTTGTTTGTTCAGGCCATCACTTGCTGTTGCTAAGTGGATTTCACATTTGTGTGAACTGCTTGTGCAAAGTAGCCTGTATGTACTGATGGAAGAGTTGTGTGTAGCACAGGCTGTGGCCATGGTTATTGATCTGCATGTCGGACAGTGGAATAAATCATTTTATCCCAGATTTATTTTATTATGTGTATGGGTTGGGTTTTATTAACCGCAGTCTGTGACAACAGCACGGTTACAATTCAGCTATATAAGATCAGGATATCTTATTTGTAACTTAAATAAAGTTTATGAACAATATTGATTGTTGTGATTGAGTGACAGTGTAGTACATCTGAATTTGAATTACTCTGTTCTTGGTACAACAAAAGGCATTAGTGTGGCGCGTGTCAGGTGACGTTATGAAGATGTTGTTTGATGATGTTGCAGGTTCAGAATAATGCAGTGCAGCGCTCCGTTCGTCTGCTTGTGCAGCCTTTACAACCGAACAATGCCAAGACAGATGCTATGGCTTGTCAGAAATTCAATACTTGGTGGCACCTTGTTCAGTGTCTTGGAAAGCACAATGAAAACCACTGCAAAACAGTTCTTGTGCCTTTCCTTGTTTACTGCTTTGGCTGTTCAAAGTCAGAGGAAATTCCTCCAGGCAAGAAGTATGAAGTCCTGCATGTACCTTGTGCCAAAGCCCTGGCAAATGTGCTGGACCATGAGCCAGCTAAGCAACATAATACTGAGAGGCAGAGGTAATTTGAACTTAACTGCAGGCGATCAATTGTTGGCATTGTGAAAGGCTAATGTCTGAACTCATTAATTATAACAAAATGCAGTTATTGTGCAGTATTCGAATTTTGACAGAACTGTGCTTTGACCGTTCGTTTGTTCTATGTATAACGGTAGTGTGTGGTGCCATGACAACACTTTTTTTCTGGGTACTGCTGTTTTAAGTTTCAAATGGATATGTTACTCTATTGTGATACATGAGAATGAATAGGGGCCTTTTAATTTTATTGTGTTATGTTACACTAGGAAGCACAGAGGGTTAAATGTTCAGGACATGACAGTTTTGTGTTCATATAATGGTGTTTATGTTTGTATAGGCATGATGAGGAGGTGGAGGGGTGCGTGATTTGCCCCTGTGAAGTTCCTTTGTTGAGCAAGCCAGCAGTTTTCTTGACTGTGTCAGAGGAGTTGTTCTACTCTGTTGGGGAATGTGTTGTAACTCTGTCTGGCAGAAGTGAAGTGCAGGTGTGCTCCGAGCTCGTGCGCAAAATCTGGATCTCCTTGCTCAGGCATATTACAGTGAGTATACTAATTGACTTGGCTCATACATTACCTCGTATATTGAACTGCAGCAAGTTATGACAGAAATTGTTCACCTTACTTGTACAGCAAACTGTTAATTGCGTTGACAGTTTGTAACCACCTGCATTGGAAAAACCATGTTGATGAACTGATGTGTAAAGGAAGTGGAGCATGTTATGTCCTTGTGTCGGTGCTACATGCAAGTAGCACAAACATCTGAAGTCAATGGAATTGCTCAGTTGGTTTTCCTGCAATATTATTTGATGCTATTGTGTTTGTTTGGGAGAAGAGAAACTGGATTGAGTGGAAGATGTTAATAGACATGAAATTGTAATATGCAAAATTCACATACAAGTCCTTAGCGTTTATTTAGTGTAGTTATTTTCCACAGATCCCTGATCACGTACATTTTAGACAAAATTTAAAGGACAGAAGGAATTTTCTTGTTGTTTGTCATAATAAAGAAAATTTGTCATTAAGTCCCTTCTTGCACCTGGAAGTGTAGGCTGCTGAAAAATGTAACACATACTGCATAGCTTCGTTATTGGCATTGTTTTTTGTTTGTTAACAAATACAGCAAAATTCCTTTAATCAGATGTCCGATAATTCGGGAATCCTGATAGTCTGGCACTTGAGGAGAGAGGTCATGACTGGACTTTTGCTTTTTTACCAGAAAAAGCTCCACAAATGAAACACATGGATTTCAGGGACGTGTTCAAAAAGGCCTCCAAGAGTGTCTGTACGTCAACTGTTGTGGTATCTCCTGACCCCTTGTCTCCTACTCCATTAACTTTTCAGCTATGAAGACTCCAGAAGACATGGAAGAGGACCTGATGACCCTGAACCAGCAGATGAACACGATATCCAAATGGAATATCCCTCCGATTAGTTGTGAAGCCCGCTTGTAGGACAATAACAAAAAAATTACCAGTAAGAACTTAGGTCAGTATAGGTACTGGATGCATTCCAATTACAAATGTGTAATGGACACGCTATGTAAGATCCAACCTGATGCCTAAACCTTCATGTTTTGACTGTAGCCAGCAAATAACAGGCTGGTCTAAAAATATAATTTAATTTTAGAATAATTTAGTACCAGCGTACAATTATTACTATTATTATGAATGCTTAAATTGTGCCAAGAATGATGCAAGGGTGTGATTGTCATTGTTCAAATCAGTGGCTTGCACCGACTTGCTGCTGGTAGAAATTCAGTTGATCACTGAACACTGTATTCACACTTAATGGCAATACTGCCAGGCTCCTGCGGGAAGTCTGATGCATTTGCAGCCAGAAGGTTGTGGGTGGGGGCAAATCCATTACAGAGCAATACCAACCCAGCAACCAAACATGATTACCCAAAAATGCATCCGATGACTTAACAGATACCATCCGATAATTCGGAATATTCAGTAATTTAGCACCTGTCCATTCCTGTGTGAGTTGGATTAATTGAATTTTGCTGTGCATATAAAAGCAAATTCAAACTGTGTCCAGCACTCGCCAGAAGCAAGTCACAGTTTCAGCAGTATACACAGCACCACAAATGTAATTGTTCCTCATTCTGTGCTCTAGATGATGTCATGTTGTTCTCTGCTTTAACTAAGTTGGCATGTTTTTATGTGAAATAACTAGTTATTGTATGGAATAGCTACTTAAAGTGTAGAATCAGTTCCTCATTATCAGCTGTGACATGTGTCATTGTCATTCTGTACTTCTACTGAGGTCAGCCTATTATTATGTGAGATAACTAGGTATTGTGTGGAATGTCTAGTTAAAGTGTCCATTGGTTCTCTACTCCATGCTTAAACTGCAGTCAGGTTATTATTTTATGAAATAAGTACTGTAGTTAAAATGGCTTATACCCTAATGAGATCCGGTGCTATATTCTCTACAGTAGCCGGATAAAGTTTTGACGTTTCCCTGAAAGCTGTACCAGGGGGCTCATTCATTATTCCATGTAACAACTAGTTGTTTTATTAAATACCTAGTGAAAGCATTCATTCTTCTCTTCAGTTCACACTCTAAAATGCCGTGTCAGTATATGAAGTAAGTAGGTGTTCTGTACAATGAGGGAATTATACAATTTATAGGCAACATGTAAATGGATAACATTGTAAGAAGATATATGTGTGTATATATAAATGGTCTCATTTGTAAACATAGCACTATATTGCAGCCTCTGGCTTGATGACTCCAAGACATTCATTATGTAACAGTTTTTGTGAGTTGTTTACTTAAGGAAATGGCAGTCCCCAACATTGTGGTGTAGTCAGAGGGAGTAGCGTGGTGTATTCCATACACTCCCTCATGAATTTCTGTATTGAATTGTTTCAGAAATTAAGATATGAAATGAAAATAGACAAATTTAATGACACCATGAGGTAAGCTGCGTGAACTTAAGAACTTTGTTTCAAAACTTTGAGCCTGGGTAGGTGGAATGTTTGAGACTAGTAGAGTTTATGTTTGGATTTGTAGTGTGTAACATGTACAAAACAGAACTTTTTAATGTGCATGTATGCAGAAGTGGACATTTAGGTTGAAAAATGCTTGGACTGTGAACTGTGAGGGAGTAAGTTGGAATTTAAAAGGTGTATGACACTGGTTAAGAGATTGCAGGTTCTATCACTTCCTTGTGACAACATTTTTTGTCAATGAATTTAATTGAGAATAACCAGGAATATTATCAGACGAATGCTTAAGTGAATTTAATTCTCTTGTGCCACAAGCACCATGTGCCTAAGCAAAACATCGATAATATATCAGCAACATTTGTACAAAGTATGTTCAGTTTCATCAGACATTTAGTTTTTACGGCAGTAAGCATAATGCAGTTGGTATAGTGACTCACTATAGGTTGGTCAGTTCGGAGTTCAAACCCTGGTCGATGAAAGATTTCCTGCATCTGTCCAGACATCTCCAAGGCCCATCCAGTATGATGGGTACTGGGGGATGAAGCAGCTGGGCTGTGGCATTGACCACCCAACCCGTCTGGCGCCAAGGTTGAAGAAAGGTAGAGCTATACCTCTCTCCGAACTCTGTGCCTTCATGGCATGTTACAGGGTGAATTTTACTTTAGTTTTTACAGTGATAAAGCTGTTTGGAAAATAATGCTCTGTTTCTTCTAGTTGGAGACCTGTGAAAAAGGGTCACTTACCCAGTAGTGTGTCTTCCACAATTTAAGAAACCCTACTCTAATATGTGTATGTATGCATATGTAGGTTGTTCTAGATGGTGGTGAAATTCCAGCTGAAAAAGTGGTGAAACTAGTCCAGGACTTGTTGCGGCTGCTGCAGAATTTGACTACACGTTCGAGCGGCACTACTCCGGTTCTAGCAACATACTGCGTTAGTCCCTTGCTTGAGGAATTAGTGGTGGGCCCTCATGCATTTCCACCTGCTGTTCTTGCGTCTTCTACGTACTATGTGGGCACAGCTCAGCTCATGACAGGCACCGCAGCTCTGTTCTTGATAGAGGTGATGGTATCACGTCCACTCCTTGAAATGGCAACTTCACATACACGGTAAGCAGAATGTCAGTTGCGTGTGGCAGTCCTTTGATGTTACAATGTTATACCACATATATATGTGCATGTAGTTGGCAGCCCCATGGGCACACTTGGTCGTTTAATTTGTCACTTGACATCCTGTCCTGTTTCTCTGCCACTCCTTCTGTCCCCTGTCGATCACTACTTGCGTAACATGGTGTACCTATAATCTAAAAAAACTGACAACACACCAGTATTCCACTTTTTAATGCTTTGGTGCCAGAATTAAGTGTCCAGCGTGAAGTGCGGAAGATTGAGATGTGCTTTACGGATTTAGTTTTTTCATTCATACTCTTACAAAAGGAGGCAATACATCTTTGATCTCCAGTCTGCTTCTGAGTTAGTTGGTGGCTGGGATAATGTGGTCCGTATAGCGGCTGGGTACAGGCTGGGTGGTCTGGGGTATGAAGCCAGATTCCAGATGGGTACTACTAGGTCTCTTTCCAGGGGGTAAAGTGGCCAGTGTGTGACGTTGACCATCACCACCTTCTAGAACCAAGGTTGAGTGTGGGTAAAGCTATACGTCTGCCTTCCTTCTGTGCCTGCTTCGCATGTTGTGGGGTAGATAGCCTGTACATTCATCCACAAGTAAGCAGGGCTGGCAGTGGAACTTCCTCATATATTTGTGTTACCAAATGTATTGTGTCGTGGGCCCAGGAAGGTTGGTGGACACAGCAGACTAGCTGCAGGGGTATATATGTGCCACAGGGCTGACCATGAATATGCCATATTTGGCAGATTCTTGGTGACAACTTAACATGGTGTTTGTCATTTTCATCATCACCTTTGTTAAAGAAATGTCATAATTCATAATTTAATGTGCGTGTGAGAACAGAATACCGTACTGCCTCATAGATTATCAGTCTGTGGCACTTGAAGCCTTCATGACAGCTGAAAGTAATAATGTTCTTGTGGGTTACGTGTTCCGTTGTGGAGACAGCTTGTTTCTGAGTTGATGTGGCTGGTAGCCCACAATGAACTCATCATTTGTTGGTAGCATTTTTAATTTCTGGCCCGGGCTAGATGTTCTTAATCTGTTGCTCATCTTTGTATGTTTAAAATAATTTGAGTAACTGTTTGGTACCATGACTGACACACAGTTGAGAAGAGAATGGGATGTGCATTACTGTGTTTCCATATCAGTATTCAGATGTTGAACTGTGTGATAAAAAATACAACTGCTTGTATAAAATGCATGCCCTATTTTTTAAACACTAATTTCAGGACAACATATGCCTGGTACATGGATGGTTCTCATATTATGGTCTTCAGTGCTTTGCTTTTAGTTTTGTCTAGTAAGTGATGTATGTTGCATCTTTACAGATATATCGCGGTTTTAAAGGCCATCTTGGATGTTGGCATTAGTCATCACAGTGTTCTGGAGTTCATGCACTCTGTTATCAGACAGCTGGAAATAGCTGCAAGTGCATGCCATGATATAAGTAGTGCTGAGAGGGCATCGCTGTGTGTTGTGTGGAGTAGCGTTGCAGATGCACTAACCAAGTACCTGAAGTTCCATGTGCATGTGAATCAGGGAGACGAGAAGCACCATGACCTCAGCTGCTTTTATCTTGTAATGCTGTTCCCATTCTATCACTTCTACAGCATCACGTATAAGCAGGTTTGTAATCAGCGGCACTTACTCCTTTCTCTTTGCAAGGACCCTGACTAAACAGAAATACAGTAGAGAAATGCTGAAGCTGAGAAGGAACCCGTTAAAATGTGTGGCAGGACTGTTAACAGGTCAGTGTTAATTTGAGGGACATTTGTACAAATTGGGATTGTTTGTGTAATAGGCGTCAACATTCTAATGAAATAATATTACAGCCCTTGTGGTTTTGTGAGTCTCCTGTGGGACGCAGGTACCGTCACTAAAGAGTGTATTTGCTGGTAATAATTGTAATAAAGTTTGAGTAGAGAAACTTACGGAATTTATTCAAGGTATATAGGGCAGGTGATGTGATTTAACGTGGATTCGTACAGACTCCATTACTTGTCATCCCTTTCTGTTCAGATTCTAGTTGCAGCTGGTTCCCTTCTATGTAACGGTGTTGAAGAGAGCTCGCAGAATTTCCATTTGTGACTTTGTTGTTCCGTCCTAATCATTTTTGCTCTTGAAGATTATCTTTGTCTTATTTGGTTCCCATTTATGTATTCCAGCTCTATCCTTCATTTGATCTAATCACTTGTTTCATTGGTTTTTCCAATACATCTGTTTGTAATGTGTCCTATATTCTGAAATACTGTGAAACCAGAATTTTATACTTTTGTAGGAATGACCTTAGTTTGAATATAAAATCAAAGGAAGTGTAAAACCCAGGAAATTAAAATTACAGAGTATGAAACAAGTGCTTTGAGTGTAACAGAACTCTGGCAAGTCATTTAAAACATGAATGTCCAAACAGTCACAAGAGTAAGTACAGTGTGGCACACACATATATATGTGTATAGGAAACAACTTGCCTTATCTCCTGCAGCTTCCTCTTCCTCTTCTGTTTTGGTCTGTAGGCTGGTCCACAGTGTGGGCTGAACAAATCCTTAAGGAGAGTGTGGCCATGTTAGGTAGTCCTCACATGGGACTGCGTGGTGTTTCAGACATTTTCTTCATATTGAGTGTGTTTTTCTGTATTATCATTGCTGCTGTCATGAGCAACTGGAAAAACCACACTTTGCAAAGTACTTTTTAGTGCTGAAGGGTGATCAGCCATCAGGTTTAAGCTGTGAAGTTCATGGCAGACAGTACATCCAGCTTCCTAAGTGCAGCATCATAGAGCAGTTTGCCACCTGTAATGGCAGCAGTGTTCCATATGAACTGCTTTCTGTAATGGCCTACTCTGTTCCTCACCATCACTACCTCCACCACCGCCAGAGGCACTGGGTGAACTGAGGCTGTGTGTCGCTTGAGCACTGAAACATTCCGTGTAATAAGTGTGTGAGGATGCACACTCCTGTTGTAACAGTGGCTCAGTTTCAGCTTCTTCATGACCTTTCTCCTCCTCTGCTGTCACAGTGTCACTTTCTGACTCATCACTGTTGCTGTCCATAATGTGTTCAGATATCTCACTTGGTGTTGGCTGCCTGACTTCTTTCTTAGGTTCGTTTGGCTCGAGGTTTATCCATGGCTATGAACTTCTCAGAACAGAAATTCTTCCTTTCATCCGTACTCTTGCATGTGTAAATTTCACAAGTGTGAGAGGAAAAACGGAATGTTCAGAACCTATAACTATGCTCTCTCTTTGAGATATAACCCACTTTACACAAAATATGCTTGTTGTTTGTGTTCGTAGTTTGTAACATGAGAACCCTTCTTTCTGTTTGATATGTTGCTGAAATCGAAAGGAACTGTTTTGTGCACATGACGGAAGCATTGAGAGCAACTGTGTCCTCTATCTCCATCAGTAGTCTGAAAAGCCATCTTTTCGTTCCCTGTGCGCATCAGTACTCTGTGTCATTTGGTCTCCCTGCATCCACAGCACCGTTTGTTCTGCTGTAATGCAGGACTGCTGCCAGTTTATAATTCTGTCCTGAGCCACCTATATCATTACCATAAATCACTGTGGACATGGGGATCACACTTTCCATTCACTTTTTTTCTTTCTTTTGGCACACACAAAATGAGCCATGTTATCAGTGAACCCAAAAATGCCCAATACTATTCCGTCAGAGTGTGAGAGAAGTTCCTGTGGGATGTCTGGCTTGTTGGAGTGCATTCTTCCTGTTGTTACGCCAGTTTTGAACAGTTTGTCAGCCTGTGCTTCTGATGTGAAGAAACTGTCAACAGTAATGCCCCTCCGAGAACTAAAATAGGGTTTCACAAGGACCATGACCACCTGTTTTCCTTGATGCACTTCCCTTTTACTGTAAGTCATGCCAGCGTATACTTGCAATTTTAAAACATATGCTGTCACGGTATCTGCACGCACCCATACGTACGAACCATACTGCCCTGCCTTGCTGTTTATGCACACTGTAAATGGGCTTCTTCCCCCGTAAGTAAGCATTCCTTTGTCTGCTGTTAAATTACAGCGTGATGAATAGTTTTCAGTACAGGTGTGAGAAAACTGGTCAGAAGTGTAACAAATTGCCTTCAATTTGTTTTTGTTGCACTTGTATGATTTTTCCTTGTTTCAGGATCATCAAATCTGACAATCAAAAGGTCTTTTTTTGTACCTGTCGCTTGACATTGCTGCTGTTAAGAATGGTCGTGTGAAGAGTTTATTATTTGTCCACCTGTAATTGGAAAATTTTCCAGTTTTCTTTTGTGTGGCGCTATTCGTGGGTGGTATTATTTTACACAGCTTCAGGCTATATTTTTTCCATGACCCTTTGCAAATGTATTGCAAATTGACTCTCTCTGCTCAAGAGAAAACATTTGTTACACACATCGACCTGCTAGATGTGCATATGTGTCTGTGTGTATATATATAGCACGCAGCACAGATGATTGTCATGTTCTGGGGTAAATAAAATCACACCTTCCATAAGGGAGGTGGTATTTCACTGTGCTCAGGGTGCCAGTTGAACATACACTCCACATCTCTTCTGTCCCTAGTACCTGCTAACTCCATTCAGGAGTGACCATTTTAAGGGTCCCATATACTTCGGCTCCCCTTTGCGTCTATCATGTCTGTCACTGATGTGGTCAGAATTCTGTCACTATCCACCCAGTTCCTGTATCCATCTGCCTTTACCACATGTGCTTATTTGTATACCCTGTTGATAGATGGAGAAGAATCCTATAAAATGTCAGCACACTTCTAACAAAATACAGGGGATTATATCTCTTTTGGTTGCTGTGAGAACCGCAAATCTCACTTACAGACTTTTAAATTTGATGATGTTTTCCTTTGGTTCTCAGGCTATGGAAACCTTGTCCACGTGGCTGGAGTTATATAAATGTTTCCACCAAGCTGCAATTCAGAATGTATCAACCCTGGGCCTCAATGAAGTGTGTGAGGCAGTGGCCATGAAAATTTGTCAGGCGTTGGTGAGGCACTGTCCCACATCTGCGAATCAGGCAGTGCCATTGCTCAAAGCTGCGCAGAATATCATCATGTTGATCCCATTTAGTGATATCTGCGGAACTCAACAGTCTTCAAAATGCAAGTCAAGATACCTTGTGCTGCCAGGTAATTATGCTTTAAATGTAGGAGTTGCAGGTAGCAGGTTGCCCTGAAAGATTGGTACCTATTTACCAGTTATACACTGTCACTCTAGAAGACTTTGATCCTTGACAAATTTGCAGTTTTTACTTGAATTTAATCGAGAGTGCAGTTAAGTACTTATTTTTCATCTCCAGTCCAGTACTGTGTTATGCATGTAGTTACCTTTGGGCTGATTTTTAAGTCTTGAACTTGGGATGTGCATGTTTCTTGGAAGGATATTGATAAGGTCTTAGATGTGGCATCTTTAAAAACTTTCAGTACAACAAATACAGGGTCTTGAAGTTTATGAACCTTGGTGTTATGGATTTTCACCTTTTGTGATCACCCACTTTAGTAACATTTCAACCTTCCGTGACCGATTCAGGTGAATGAGCATGACACCATGTGGCGCTTGCAAGTCAGCTTGCCCCACTCCTGCTGTTGCACATACCAGTTTCAGCTCAGTCTTGCTCTGTCTTTCATTAAATAGTGTTGGCTCACCTAATCGAAGACATCCTGTTGCATTTGTATATTTAATTGATTGATTTGTAAGTCATTGTCGAACACAGCTGTACATTTGTTATGTAATGATGAGGTATGTACACATGTTTCACACTTCACAGATCACCGTTAGACTACGTATAGAAATATATGAAAGTAGAAGTACAGGCATCATTATGTGCTTAACTTGAGATCTCACATTTTCGTGGTTTGTGGGTTGTAAATGAATGCTTCTGTCACTAGTTGAACTTACTAAAGTTGTGCTTTTAAGATTTGCTGTTTTAAATCTTTAAAAATGTGAAATATTTATGTTATTTTCAAAAATCTTTAAAAATGTGAAATATTTATTTTATTTTCAATGAGGCTGAAGGTGATAGTGTAGTTTTAATTTGTTAAAATTAATATTAATAACCACAATGATGACTTGATTCTAACTTACCTTGAACATTTTGTTGATGCATGTAGGGTGTATTTTTCAGTTCCATTCACTGTACTTCCCACTGTGGGATACGGACATGTCTAATTTTATGATTTCACATTTTTATTTATACCATGCATTTTATTATTAAGTTACTGTCTAAAAGTTTTGAGCAGTATGCATCATACACTTAGTGATTTTAAAAGGTTATTATGCAATCACTCTATATTGTGACATGTTTCGGCACCTGCCACCACCAGCATCAGGGAAAGTTCACCTTATAAGCTGGAATACCGCTGTTATAAAACACAATTTGTCTTGTCATGCATTTGCTGTAAAATCCACTTCACTATGTTCATGAACATGAAAAGTTGATAAACACTGAGTGCATAGTGCTGTTGAAATTATTGAACACTGTGAAGAAAACACAGTAATAATAAGTGGATGTCATCTAGGATGTACAAGTTCTTGCAGCAGTTGGCAGTATGGCAACTAAATTATGAAAAAGTAATCAAAATATTGTAAACTTGTGGTCTCAGTGAAACACCAAAGGTCGGGATTAGTCCTGTAAGAAATTCAATTTCTGATTGTATGTGAAAACCAAAACATGTGACCCGTCAGATACAATAGCACACCTGGCCATGCCAGTATGCATGCTGTTGGCATTACTTAAAGATAAACACGTTAATACATAGTAAGTATCAACACATTTTAATCGTACGCTCTGTAACACTTGTCAGTTGCCGCTTCTTTGTTTTCTCCTGAACTCTTTACCTAGGTAACATTAAGTGACAAATGATTATTTATTATTGATTGTGCAGTTTGTTGAATCAAATACTGTGTAATCATCTGTTGCTTGGAATATGGGTATTAAATCTTCGTCCCTCATTTCAGTAGTACTGAAAGCAGCCATCTTGTTACTGACATATCATCCTTCTCCCCGTTCTTATCCTCAGACACATAAGAAGTAAACATTTCATCCCTTATTTCTGGTAACGTCTGATGTCGTGTGGGAACATTATTGTTGGCACAGAAATCTGGGCTTTGTGATCGGAACCACTGTTGAGACAGCTTGTTGCACTTAACTTATCATATTGGCATCTGTGACCACCCAGATGCTTCTTCAGAGGGTTTAAGAAAGGAAGTCATTTAGTGCCAAGACTGCATACAGCCTGACAGAGGCAGCCCTGGTACAGCAATTTGTATGGGAGTGTCTCAAACGTCCACCATACAGCTCTGGCATTGCATCAGGTGCCTTCCAACTTTTTGGCCTTCTGAAGGAGCATAATTCCCCACTTAAGAGTTGTCCTTTGTGGTAATGCCAGGAGTATGTGGTGACCAGGATAATGGCCTGAGAGATGTTTGTGAACCAAGCTAGTCCATCAGAGCAGAAAAGTTCATCCAAAATGTCATGCATAGTGAGGGTGAAATGTGCAGGTGTTCCATCATGCTGCAGCCACACATGTTGTGTGACTCTGTTTCTAAGCTGTGCTATTAACAACACCTCTGCTGTTTCTGTGTAGGATGCAGCGTTTACAGGTCCATTGAAGAAATTGCACCGATTAAATGAGTTCCCATCATATTGCACAATGTCACACGTGGTGGATTCTGTTCTAGCTTCATCACGAAATGTGGATTTTCCTGAGCTCAGAACCCAACATTTCTGTCATGGGTACTGGAGTAAATTGTGCAGTCATTAGCCAAGGGGAACTTCAAGCAGGATATGGTATTTGGGAAAGTGCTGACTAGTGTGCAGCATGCTGCATGGCGTTGATTCGTGTCACTGTGCGACAGTTCGTTTGTGGATGATGGTGATGTAATTCAAATTCGAGTGTTTATGTGACATTGCATTGTTCACCATGGCATACAAAGTTCTGGTGATTGGTTCCATGTCAATTTCTGGAGGGGAAGGTCAATGAGGGTGGCAACAGCTGCACACAAGGTCAAGCGTGTTTTGCATCATCCACACCTTGGTTGATCAGAATACAGAAAGTGAACACACATTTCTCCCTCCCTAGCAATGTTGTGAATGTGGCAGTGCTTTATTATATGCCGTCATTGCTTCAACAATTGTTTGGCCTGTGTGTGGTGTCGCATACATCCACATGATTGCCATTAACCAGTCACAAACTGAATAACTGCTAGTACTGACACAGTTGAAGTATGACCAATTTACTTCAAATGTAGCCTGCAATTACCTGTGACTAACAATGTGACGACACCCCACTTTCAAGTTTAACAGTGCACCAGCAGCGTATGGCATGTGCCAGTGCAGTTTCAGTACTGACTGAACTGTTTGTTTCATACATACTCAGGTTTATCAATTAATGTTCATGTATAAATTATCAGATGCTTTTGGTAAAACGTTTGTGACCTCACAGTGGAGTCATGATCCATATTTTCAGAACTGGTTGGTGTAAAGGTTTTTTAGTTCTGTGAGCTTCAAGGTTTAGGTTGTGTTCTGAAACTTTCGAAGCTACTGGATATCACTGCCTTCTTCAATAAATCTTATTTCTTGTTGTTTCAGATCGAGGGCAGATGTCTAAGCCAACAAACTACATTACAAATACACTGAATCTTGTGGTGAAAGTGTCACGCATGTTTTCCGTGTTTGAACGTGCAGGTGAATGGTACAACACTGCAGGCACGCTCATAATGAGCTGCTTGGAGACGGTGTTCAAGAACATGAAAGTGGGCAGCATTACAGCTGCTGTCCCACTGATGTCCAGCCTTTCAGATTCTGTTCTTAAGCTCTTACAAGTGAACCCACTTCAAGATGGAACTACCAAATTTTGGCATGAATCTTTGCATCGGATGTGGAAATGTTATTTTAGTTTCATAGAGACTTTCGTACCTCAGAAATCAGTGAAGGACTTTCTTCTTAGCTGGATGTCAGCGTTACTGGAAGCTGGCTTCAGTCATCCACAGCAAGCGATACGGGACACAACAGTAACCTTCTGGGACAACATAGTTGTTCCAGCATTTGCGAAAGATAACACTGATGCACCTGAAGTTCTAAAGGAGGCAAGGAAAAAGTGTGAGCAGACACGAGGCACATCCTGTGTTATGCCTGATAGTACCTGTAATCTGGTGGATGATAAGGAAAACCCATGTGATTCGATTTCAGCTGCAGTGTTCGCATTTCCTGAAGAAACTGATGAGGTTTGTACAGTAAAATGTAGGTCTGTGTAGGTCACATGTACATCATTTGTCAGAATGCTAGGACCTTATTTTAAGGGTTCAAAGAAACGCATTTCTGTGCACAGCTCTCTGTCTCCTCATGTGTCTGTATTATGGACCTTGTACTCAGATCAGTCAAAGAATGAATGAACACATGTAAGGGGGGTTGAATACCACCTGTTTTCTCAGGAAACCTGCGCTGTACTCCTTCTTTCTGGCAATACCATTAACAAACAGAATGCATAGGGAGAATGACACTTTGTGGGAAGTACTTGCAGTGCATGCAGGTTATTTTCATTCTTTTGCTGGCTGTGGTATAGTTTTCATGCCCTTGGAGACCATCCTGTCTTCACAGTTTAAACTCCCTGTCACTGGTGCTGCCAACATGCTTACAATATGAGCCTGGGATGTGGAACCAGATCAGTGCTGTTCATTGCATGATACGAAGTCCTGTGTAGTGTTTGTTAATGTCAAGAGTGTGTGCAATTGTTGTGAAGGTGAATCTTTTAAAAATGAATTAGGCCACCTGGGACAGTTGCATAGGATATTTGTTGTGGCAATAACTGATAAAACATTATAATGTGACAAGTGTTAGTAGTCCAGTTCACAGCCTTCTGCAAGGTACAAGTAGGTTCCTCCAAAACCTTGGTGCCTATCAACCAAGACGCATGGTGTCACCTCCAGAAAAAGAACTGGTGCCTATCAACCAAGAAGCATGGTGTCACCTCCAGAAAAAGAACTGGTGCCTGTCAACCAAGAAGCATGGTGTCACCTCCAGAAAAAGCACTGGTGCCTGTCAACCAAGAAGCATGGTGTCACCTCCAGAAAAAGCACTGGTGCCTATCAACCAAGAAGCATGGTGTCGCCTCCAGAAAAAGAACTGGTGCCTCAACTGAGTAGTAGTACAGGCATCCAGCTGAAAGTGGAACCCATTCATAGAATATACAAACCAGCTTATACAATTATGCAGTATTGACAGTCTGTATTATATAACTTCCTGTAGCTGTTATAAGTGACCTCCTTCACCTCACAGACCTATCGGACATCTGCTGAACAAATTATTGAAAGGCGTTTGAAGTTCTTATGCAGTACGGAAATGGCTTATTATGTGCACATGTGATGGTAAAGTTGAGGTTCATCCTGTGTGTGTCTGGATTGTTCTTACATGTGTTGTCTTTCAGACTTTCCTAGAGAAAGTAGTCCAGTGGCATCAGATCATGAGATTGAGCAGGCCACAGAGGACAACTGACTATTCCATCTGCAAAAATGTTACACAGAGTTGGCTGTTGAATTATGGGCTGTATGGAGGGGGGGGGGGGAGCGTGTTGCACAATGTTGCTAGAAGAACCGTATTCTCTTTCTGCACCACTTAAATTTTCAGAAGGTGGGGAAGTGCTTGTTTGTTGTACCTCTCTGATTTTAGTGTGTGTGTGTGCATGCGCGCGTGCATGCATACAGAAGATGAGGCTGATTGTTAATGTTGCACTTATGGTGTACAATACACCAACTTTAGTGCAGTTCTGTAGGGCTGTGATGATGGTATATGACTTACTGACATAACCTCTTTTTTTTTTTGAATTTGTCCGTTGTCCATTTCTTAATTAAGTGCAACATTTTGGAAGCCGGCTCTGCTTCCATCTTCAGGCAAGGAAAGCACCTACTGTGGCGGAGCCTTAGTCATTCTCATTCTCAGTTACTGATCTGAGGGGTCCTCCAGAGTAGGTGCATTCCTTGCCTGAAGATGGGAGCACAGCCGGCTTCCAAAATGTTTCATTTAATTAAAAAGTGGACAGTGGGCAAAGTCCAAAAAAAGAAGACTATGTCACCAACTTTGGTATTATGTAATGGCACTTTTAGTATTAGTCTGTGATTATTCACTGATCATTGTCATTATTTTGAGTGTTTAGATGGCTGTTAAAGTAAAACAATGCCCTATCTGTAAAATATATTAGTGATGATTCAGTGTCACAGAACCAGGTACAAAACTGTACCGTCACAACAGAGTGTGCCTCCAGGAGTTTTTGTGCAGTTGTCAGTCTATGGTTTTGTATGTTGTATTGTGGCTGCATGTACAGATGACTGTTACACCCGTTTCCTGCGGTGACTGAAAGATTTTGTGGAGATTCTTCTGATCATGATCCATTATGAAGTGTTTCTTCTGAAAGAACACGTTGCTGCTGCTGTCATCGCAAGGAGTCTCTTCTTTGAAATTTGTTCACGGGTGAATATATTGTTGATTTGAAAGAACTGAAGCACCAGGGAACAACCTTCAAATTTGCCTGCAGTGCCTTTCGCAGGATACTTCCTTGTACAGGTGTCCACATTAAGAATCCTCTGTCTTACATTGTATCGTATATTTACAATAAAAAGCCTCTGTGTTGGTGCTGTACTTGTGTTCACAAACCGCAGAAGATAGTCCATGCTGATAACACAGAACATGAAACTTGATGTATACGCAAATCATGTGAGCACACTGATGTACATACGCATGATGGCAGGACTGGTGGTCTGTACGTCATGCTGCAGCTGATCGGGGTGTGCTCGAGTTCTGCTCACAACTGGATTTGCTGTACAAGTGTTATTAGATCTTAGAATATGTGACACTGCAGAATTGTGAAATGCTCCATACCATTTGTCAGGCAGTGCATTTAGTATTTATTTCAATCATTCTTGTATGTCCTTGCAGACTGGTTTGTATTAAATGCTGTGTTATTTTATACCTATATCTGATTGTCACTGGTTTCAGCATCCCAAGCACCGCCAGTCCTTGCTGCAGCAGTTACAGAATGAGGGTCGTATTTTGACAAGACACCAGAAAGAAGTGTTCAGGCACAGGAAACATGACATTCCTGTCCTGTACAGTAGCACACTCCAGCCTTTACAGGAAGACTCCATTATATCTGAGACTTCCCAAGACACGTGAGTGGACTGTATAATCTTTTAAAGCATGAAATTTTATTAATTTGGAAACACAGAAATGCAGGAAGGTTCTTTGATGAGAAAGTAGATTTGCCCTACCATTAATAAATAAATTGTGAAAATCCATATGCTGATACTGTGGGTGAATGCTGTCTCATTTGCAAGTAGCAGAGTTTATTCTGCATCAGTGGGCCTTTCTGCGCTATTTAATGCCGTGGCCATGTATGTTCTATTTGTAATGATTAGTGTATTCACTAGCATATGAGACAAGTATGCTCCAACACGAAGAGCATGCCTGTTGTTTTATCAGCATTCATGGAGTTGTGCATTATGAATTTGTTCCACAAGAACAAATTGTAAACCCATGTTTGGCGTCTACAGGAAAATGTGTAGGGAAAATGACCTGAGAAGTGGAATTTGGGGGATTGGTTCCTCCACCATGACAGTCCATCTGTGCAGTGCGCTTTGTGCATGCGTTTCTGTGACTCTTATTCTACATCACTTCTGCTCACAAAATTTAACCCTGTGTGACTTATTTCTTTTCCAGAAGCTCAGGGTGGTGTTAAAGGGAAGGAGATTTAATCATATCACCATGATTCAAGCAAAATGTTGGACACATATGCTGAGTTTCAGATTATGTACTTTATTAAATGCTCTGAATGGTAGTGTATGATCATTGGGCCTTCCCACGGAGACTACTTCGAACTGGCAAGCATTGATTACGAGGCAGGCATTGTTGTTATGGGCTGATAAAGTCAGAACAGAAACTGTTTGATTGCGCCATGTAAGGAAACTAGACAGTGGGCCAGGGTAGCTCAGTGAGTATAGTGACTCACTGTGGGCTGGACAGTCCAGGGATGAAATCCTGGTGGGGGCAAGATTTTCTGCACCTGTCCAGACCGGCCCTCGGGCCCATCCAGTGTCCTGTACAATGGCTACTGTTTTACTCCCAGGGTTAAAGCAGTCGGGGTGGGGCATTGACCACCCACCCGGGGCATTGACCACCCACCCCCCTCTAGCACCAAAGTTAAAGAAAGAGTAGCGCTATACGTCAGTTCCCCTCTTGACCTTCATGGCCTGTTCTTACTCTCCTTTTTTTAAGGAGGCCAGGTGGATTCAGAAGTAAGAATGGTCCATGCTGGCTGTTGTAAGTCATATGTAACATATGGTGTAGAGCATGTCACTGGTATTTCCCAGCCTCTTTGCTCTCTGTCTGTCTCCATCTGTCTGGTAATGAGCAGGGAATCCCATTAATGTGCACATTGATGCAGTTCCATGACGACTGACTGGTCAGTTTGCAGCACACGAGTGGCATCATGTCTCTCTGTGCTAGTTGTTAACTTTGTGACTGACTGGTCAGTTTGCAGCACACGAGTGGCGTCATGTCTCTCTGTGCTAGTTGTTAACTTTGTGACTGACTGGTCAGTTTGCAGCACACAAGTGGCATCATGTCTCTCTGTGTTAGTTGTTAACTTTCTTTGTCACCAGCATATCTTGAATGGAACTGAGCATAATGTTTTCTTCGCAAGAAGGGAATGGCTCAAGAAGGCCTGATGTGTTGGTATAATATGTGATATCTGTCATTTTAACCAAATCTGAACTTGAAGGGTATCTTTGTTGTCAGGAACATGCCCTGGCACGCCTCTAGAACCAGGGTCTCAGTCCCTGGGTATAAAGTGAGCAGGGCATGAAACTGGGCGCTCATGTGCGTCTAGTGCTGAGGTCAAGAATGAATGGAGCTGTGTCATGCCTTGATGGCATGCGCTGAACTCACATAATGTCTGTCTGTTGGGTTTTGCAATAACTTCTATACACATTTCTCATGCTGGTTGTAGGGTACTTAGCCATGAGTCCTCGATTTGATCACTCAACAAATGTGTTCTCTGTACTCTCTGACCTCTCTGCCTGTGCGCTAATATCACGTTGTACCTATTACTGTGATACACTTACTGCAAGCTTAGTAAAACTTTAGGTCAGGACTCTAGCATATTTATATATTACTGTTGCATTCTTTGACACTAATTTTTGTTGTTTTCAGGTCTGACTTTGTTGCTCCTCACCGAACAATTGAGCCCCTCAGTAATAAGATAAACATTTCAGAAGATGAAGTACCTGCAGTTGCTGCGCCACTGAAAGTATTGGAACCACCGACTTCATTACAGAGGTTGGCGGATTACCGTAAGAAGATGATGATCGGTCTTGAAGGCTCTGTTGTGCTGACTTCTGTCAGTGGCAGTAACTTGACCGTAAGTACAGATGTACGTGACCAACCAGTATTGTCTGGAGCATCTCCTGGAATACTTGACACTCAGACTGAAACACAAAGAGCGGAGCAACCCAGTTCTCCATTGTCTCTTGCACTTGTATCTCATCCTTGTGAACCTATACCATTACCTTCAAATGGCAGAAAACTGGACTTGGAGGCTGTTGCTGTTCGCTTACCAGCTGCCATTGTAGTGCCAAGCGAGGTTACACCAGACCTTCCAAACACACAGCTGGTTCATGACCAGGATGTTACAGCCAAGCCTGAAGTGGCAATAACAGTGCCAGTTTCAACACCAGTTCTTACTTCAGTTGCAGAGAGTGTAAATGATGCCCCTTTTTTGTTTCCGCTGGAAGAAGCAGCAGTTTGCAGCTCTTTAGTTATGGGAAGAAGCGAGCAGGATCTGTCAGTGTCTTGTAATGTACTTGCTTCATTGGAAGTACAGAAAATAGTGGAATGTCCAGCTGCGCCTCAGGCTTTCCTAACGGATAAAGATTTATCTCCCAAGGCCTCAGACGTTACTAGTATTGTTCCAGCTTCCAGGAAGTCACTTCTGATAGAAGCAACAAGTAAGAACACCAATACAGTTTCTATGCAAAAAGTTGACCCTGCCACAAAGTCATTGAAGAGGAAACCAGCTGCTGTTGTTGTTAACACTGAGAACCCTCTGACAAACTATTTCAGGCCTGTATCTATTACATTAACTGCGGATGATGGTGAAGTTGACACTAGCGAGCAGGGAAGTGCACGAACAATTCATTTGAGTGTCGAGAATTCAGGTGATGATACAGGCACGATGGCTGCTGGTGAATCAGAGAGCTGTCTGCATAGTCTGGAGACAACACAAATTGTTCCTGAGCACACAGAAGCTCTAGAAGAGTGTCTAGCTCCATCTCTGCCCTGTGTAGAAGTAAGAACCATCACAAAAGAAAATGACGAGTGTGCAGTCTCTCATGGGATGCAAGTGTTAAGTCCTTTGAAGGTGGTTGTGGAAAAAGTCGAAGATTTCATTGTAACCAAAGCATTTTCAGCGTTAGAAACTACACCACCTTTAAATATAGAGCATAAGGAAGTGCCTTCATGTGGGGCAAGTAGGTGCTGCCGCCGTAAGACCAAATGTCCTTTGAAAAGACACGCTGGCGATCCTAAACTGCCTCCATTTAAAGGTTGCAGTAAGAGAGTTCAGCAGATAAAAACAAGAAAACAACATAAGGAAGTGTTGTTGCAAGATAAGCTTTCTGAATCACGTAGCAGACATAGCAAGAGAAAGGGCAGTGAAAACCCTACAATATTAAAATGTCCATCTCAGGTCCATGGTCATAATAAGCACGGTAGTGATGATCAGGTGATGGATTTGACAGGGCAAGAGGCCATTGGTGGTTCAGAAACTACTTCAGGTGACAACACTAGTCCTTCTTTATTACCGGCAGCCTCTGGAAGGACATCCTCAAAGACCAAACTAACAAAATCCACAAACACTATAAGTAAGGTAATTGAAAATAATGTGGCTGTGCAGCAGAGTGATGAATTGTTGAAACTGTCAACCACTGGAAGTCATCCTAAACAAATTCTGAACTCTGCTACAGTTTTGGATGATGTGAACACAAAGAAACGTAGCAAGCGTCACAAACCACTGAACACTAAAGATTTAACTTATAGCAGGCAAGTCAGAAATTGTAATTTTTCACATGACAAGGGACAGGCCTTTGATGTAGAAAGCAGTAAACAGAATGTAGCTTGCAGTCGTGGACTGTCAAACACCAGTGCCAGAGAAGATAATGGAGATACATGTGGTAATGGTTCCTTAAGTTCTGCAAGTAATGGAGTGGTTGATGAAGTCACAAAACAAAACATACGTAATAGTACTGAGCTTTTGAAACCACATGTAGAAATGCAGGAAACTGTTCAAAAAGTTATCAAGTCAAATTCATGTCATAATAAAATGTCCTTAAGATCTGCAAATAAAGACACACAGAATGTGAAAATGATGAATCAAAATATGCTGTGTAAAACTAATGTGTTAAAATCAGACAGTGATCCACAAAGGAGCAATGTGGAATTTACCAAACAAAACATTTCAAACAATAATTATATTTTCTCAGTAGGTCGTAGAGAAGTTCAGGTAAATGATACAGAAATGTACAAACAGAATACTGTGAACTGTAAGGGGTCCGTACAGCACCTACAAGGAAGTGATGTACAGATATCTGAACGAAGCCTGTCTGATAGTAACAAGTCCTTAGGTGCTGGAATAGAAAATGAAACTGTACTGTGTTTGAAAGCACCAAATGATATGGGAACCAGTGAGTGTGATGCATGTGGCGTGGTAAAAGGAGGTCCAGATGGTATCACAGAAAAGGTTTGTGAATCTACCGATTCTCACAAGCAAAGTGAACGTGTGACCTCCAATGTTTGCGTTGACAAAGGACCTGTTAAATGTGTATCGTCAGAGGTATGTTACACCCCTGGTGTTGAGACATCAGTATCATGTCTGAGAGGTAAGAGAAAGTTTAGTTCCAGTGATACAGGTTTGAAACCATCCACAGCAGTTAGAAAGCCTACATCCAAATGGAAACGTTCTATAACATTGACTGAAAGCAATGGAAAGGAAATTAACCACAGCAAGCCTGCTGATAATGGAAGCCAGACTGCGTGCAATTTGAGGATGGATCAGACATCAGATACGAGACTAGTTCCTGAGGCAGTTAGTGCTGAAAGAAATGTGATGCTTCTTGCTGGAATGACACGTGGCAAAAGGACAAGAAGTAAGGCTAAGGACAGCGACAGTCTGATTCCTGCCGAGAGCGCATATTCAAAGAGAAGGAAGGTGAAATTTAATGAAAGGGGATTTCAGCATGATTTAGACAGAGTGCGGGTTTCAAGACGCGAATGTGAGTCATCTCACGATCACCAGTGCAG
Source organism: Coptotermes formosanus (assembly GCA_013340265.1). NCBI lineage: Eukaryota > Metazoa > Arthropoda > Insecta > Blattodea > Rhinotermitidae > Coptotermes > Coptotermes formosanus. The sequence goes on along the minus strand of BLKM01000866.1, from coordinate 180,544 downwards.
TATAAATCCTCCAGAGATGGAGGACAAGTCTCTCTCTTTACTCAGAGTGGGTGGCAAGAGCAGTCTCTTAAAGAGCCCTGAAATGCTTGTTGTGTCAACAGGTGGGATCATTGTCTCTGATGAGATGAAGACAGCTGCTGTCTTGACTCCAGGAGAAGTGTCAGCAGTGACTGTACCTGTGTTAGCAGCTATAGTGACAGGTAGGTGTTCTGGTGAAGTAACTATTCTTCCAACTAAAACCAGTGTTATTCCAGAATCACCTAAAAGAGATGCTGAAGAGAAAATCAAGTCAGTACAGTCATGTGAAGATCAGGCTATAGGAGAAGTCATTTCTGTTACAATGCATGGTTCTAACAGAGATGAGAACTTTACAATGGAGAAGGGTATTAGTGATGAGAAGGTGATATCCAGACAAAAGTCGCGATATACAACTAGTGAAGAGAACGAGAGACTGCTTGGTACTGGGCCACGCCAGCTTTGTCCATCTACAAACAAACTGGATGAACATGTCAAAGACAAAATTAGTCTTGATGTAACAGATTGTAATTTCACAAGCATGCTGAGACTGGGAAAGTTGACAAGTTCACATGTTCCTGATAATATTACACATAAAAATGTGAACGACAGGTGTCAGGCTTTGGATCATTCGGAGGAATCAGATGTTCAAGTGGCACAAAACCAGATGCTTGAGAAAAATAACATGATTGAATTGGGTTTGAAGGCTTCTGTACAGGCTGAAGGGACATGTTCCTGTATTTCTGTACAGGCTGAAGGGACATGTTTGTGTATTTCTACAGCAGAGGTAACTGTGCCACGTGTGCAGGTACAGAACACCAGTGCCAGTCCGCATGCAGCATACACAGACTCCAGAAAACCTGCAGACTCTGAAGATGTTATTGAAAGTTCTCAGGATTCAAGTGCTTCATCGTTCATTCATTCTAGGTTACCATTACTGCAGAAGTGTAGTGTATCAGTTCGTAGAATTGACACTACTTTAGAGCCTGGTGCTAAAATCATTGTGTCGGATGGTGACTGCAGGCTAATAGTTCGTGCACCTGAAGACTCTAGTTCGTCTTTTAAAGTATGCACCATTGACAAGGGCATACCAGCATCTGGCACGCAAGAAAAATCAGCAAAGGCAGTAAGTGGGATGGGAAAGGCTCATGGCATGACATGTTGTTCTGCTGATCAATCTTTGTATGGCAAGCATGCTGATGTAACTGGAATGGATTCTCTACAGGACAAGCCATCAACGTCATTAGGCATTAATTCTTCACAAGATGAGGGAATAAAAGAGCCTGAGGTTTGTGTATCAGAATGTGCAGACAGTAACCGAACTGCTAGAAATGAACCACAAGGAAGATTGAGAAAACAGGAAGGTGAAGATAGTGTTTTAAGTGTTGTCAAAACTGATGCTGCAAACCCACAGTCAGAGCAAGCTCCTGACTTATTTAAATCCAAGGAGTATTCACCAGTTGTAGTCATGGATAATGTTTCAAGATCCATGTTCAGACACCAGATTAGCGTGGCAAAACATGAAGGTAATTCTGTGGTTAGTAAACATCAGTCCAAGGACCAGACTATCACATCTGACAGTAACATCTCAACGGCTGACATATGTGACACTCCAAAAGTTCAATCCAAGGAAGGGATAATGACACCTGCAAATAATGTTTCAAGAGTTGGCAAAGAAGTTACTCCAAGACTTAAGTCAAGGGAACAGTTTATCACTTCTGAGAAAAACATTTCGAGATTTGGTAAAGAAGGCACTGTTAAGCATCAGTATAAGCACCAGATCAACACGTCACTATCAGAAGGTAATATCTCAACAGTCAACCATGAACACGCTCCAGAACTTCGATCCAAACATCAAGTTAACCCATCAAAATCTGAACATAATAGTTCAACAATTGGCAAAGAAGATACTCCAAAGCCTCAGTCTAGAGAAGAAATTGACGTATCAGTATCAGAGGATAATATTTTGGTTGTCAGCAGTAAAGAAATTCTAAAGCAACGAGCAAATGAAATGTTTAGCGCTTCGAAATCTGAGGATTGTACTTTACTGTGCTGCAAAGAGGATGGTCCAAAGCCTCACTCCAGTCGAGGTATCAGTACGTCACAATCTGAGGACAGTGTTTCCAAGGAAGAGAAAGAAAACATCAGAAAACCGCATTCTAAACGGCAGCTTACTGCTGCAGATTCCAATGATAATCACATGTCATCTGTTACATATGATACTCAGGAATGCCACTCCAAACAGAAGATTAGTAAATCAGCTTTAGAGGATGCAGTGTTGACAGCTGTCAGTGAAAATACATCAAAACTTAAACGTAAGTCATCATCTATATCTTCAAACTGTGATATCAATGTTTCGACACTTCTCAAAGAAGACATTCCAAACCCAGAACCAGAACAGCAGAAATCTGAAGCTTGTGGTCTGACAACCATTAAAGAAGGCCGTTTGAAACCTAGGACAAGGCCACGTACTCTTGCATCGAAATCTGAAGGCATTTCTTTAGCTGAAGATTTGAAAGCCAGATTCAGGCACCATGTTAACACATTCAAAATTGATAGTACTGTTGTGGCTGTCATTCCAGAATCTCAATCTGAGCAGCAGATAACCATGCTTAAACCTAAGAATCAGAATACAACCTTTTTGAAAGATAATGCTGAGAAATCAGAACTGAATTCATCAAATTGTGAGGAAATTACTGCAATGTGTATTACAGATGACACTGCAGAATTAAGGCCCAAACATGCCGCCATGGACAGGAGAATTAAAAGCGATAGAAGGGTTAAAAATTACAGTGACAGGAGAGGTACTAAGTTTGTACTGCGGTCGAGTTCAGAAAGGATGTTGACCGGGGATGAAGTTATAGTAGATAGACCACAGCAGTTGGTTGCACCAAAGTCTGTCAGTACAAACCAAAGCCAAAGAAACAGTGATGAGCAAACCAAAGATGATAATGTCTACAGTGTAGATCCTAACAGTTCTAGTCAATTGGATCAACAAAAGATTTCTGATAATAGTGGTTTTGTTGATGATACCGCAGGTACAAAGAAAACGCCATTGAATGAATCCAACGTTTTAGAAGGGGATTTTAACGTACCTTCTCCATTACAGTCGTGCAAGAGACCAGCATCACTTGAAGTTCCTCGTGGACAAGCAGCCTCCAGTCTTGATAACCCTGCGGATATAGGAGCTTCAAAAATAAAGAAGTTTCCAATGAAAAATACTGAGAATGTAAGCCTGTGTGAAAAGTCAGTCTGTGGTTGGAGTGTTGCTGCACCATTAGAAGTGAAATTATGTGATGATGCATCATCAGACAGTGATAAAACTCCATCACCCCCCTCTTCAAAGTCCCTGATTAGGAGTCCAAGTTCATTGCTTAGAGCTTTCTGTTCAGTGTTGGGAAGCGCTGAGTCAAGTGAAAGTAACAAGAGTCATCACAAATGCTCAAGAGGTCGCAGAGCACACTATTTGCTCAATCGTGCAGTTGCTGTAAAGGACGTAGAAACCTGGTCAGATGTTAGACCTGAGGAGATCAGAAGCGTTCATTCAGGAACACAACCATCTTTACCACTTTCAAGAAAAATACATCTTTATACCATGTCGGGTGGAGACTCATCACCTCAGGAAATGTAAGTACAGGCACGTCTTTTAATCTTGTCCCAGAGCATGGGAAAATATGATTCTGGTTTGCTGAAGGAAATTGGCCGTCATGGTCCACTTCCTTTCAGTGCTGGAGGTGGGCGCTCAATCGTGCTGAGAGTCACAGAGAAGGTCTTAGTGCATGTTAGATATATATATGATGAAAATGTACAGCATACTGGAGAAATTTTGAATGACAGGCTCTTTTTTCTGGCCAAAAGGAAATACAAAAACTTGTTGTTTTCAGGGATGTGGTTATGTTTAAGGTTAAGTGTGACTTGGAATGGCCAAAGTAATGGCTGTTGGTGTTCAAAGAATCCCACTGTGGTTCATGAAAGTTCCTTTACTTGGCCTTAAGAGTTGGGCTTTGGTGTGCAGCCAGTGCATACAAAATCATAGAGCTTATTTTTTTCGAAGTAACAGTTTTTAACTGTTACATTAAATTAATTATGACACAACTCACGGCATTAACAGAAGAAGAAAAAATGTCAGACACTTCATTTTCTTTGCCCTAATTGAAGGACAATTTTTGAAGTGGAAGTGTTGATATTTCAAGAAGAGCCTTGTTAAGTGTTGAGAAATATCTGGAGGTATGAAGCATGCTTAGAAGCATGAAGCTGGCACTTGGAGACTTACATGAAATGAGGTGAGTTGAACTGCAAGGGGAAAACAGGCTGAATTCCTAGTAGAGGCAGTAAAGTTTCTATGCTTGGGGTCACGACAGCAAGCCCATTCTGTGGTATTCAGACTGCTGAAAACAGGTAAATACCCAAATGTGTTTGTAAAGAATGCTTTGTGAGAGATCATGCCTCATGCTTGTGTGTCAGTTTGTATGTGGCCTTTGTCAGTACTTGAACCACTGGCCCAGGTTTTCTAAAATTCTGTGGGGGAGACTTCATAAAGGCGGTTCGAATTTTTTATTTCCCGTCACATTGACGCGCACGATTATATTGTGGTTTTTTGGTACATGACGTGCAGTTCAGAAGATAGGACTCCAGTGCTGTGAAGGTACAGTCATCAGGTTCGTCCAAAATGTTAGTCCATATCTACCACATCCAGGAATACTTTAACCTTGATACCATATGCACAGCCAGAGTCTCACATATTGACTTCGTTTAAGTTTAACTGCAAAATATGGCATTGGAAATTTTGTGTGCTGCATTATTGATTGTGGGAGCCAGGATGGCCTGGTTAGTATAGAGGCGAGGCTATGGCCTGGATGGCCTGGTTAGTATAGAGGCGAGGCTATGGCCTGGTCAGTATAGAGGCGAGACTATGGCCTGGTTAGTATAGAGGCGAGACTATGGCCTGGATGGCCTGGTTAGTATAGAGGCGAGGCTATGGCCTGGTTAGTATAGAGGCGAGACTATGGCCTGGTTAGTATAGAGGCGAGGCTATGGCCTGGATGACCAAGGAGTCAGAGTTCACTACCTGGCAGGAGCAACAGATATTTCTCTTCTCCATTGTCCAGACTGGTTCTAGGCTCACTCACCGTTCTGTTCGGTGGGTACCAGGGGCACTTTTCTTTGGGTGTAAAGTGGCTGGGGAGTGAAGGTGATATCTCACCTCCATCTGATGCTGAGTTTGAGAATGAGTGGAGTTATATCTCCAGTCTCCCATGTGCATTGAAGGCATGTACAGTGAGAACTTTACTTCTTGTCTTTGTGGTCTTGTTTGACAAAAGGAATGTGACTGTTGTACCAAATGCTCTTTTTATTGGATAGTGTGGATGAAATGTGAAGCTTATAATTCCCTTGATTCGGTGCTGAGGTTAATAGATTGCGCATTACTGCCACTCGTGACATGTTTGTTAGGCATGGGGATAACTTGTTAGTTAATTGTGACACGTGGTGATGTTGCTTCATGGACGTATCATTGTTTTTCAGGCTGGAGGGTTCAGTGCCAAAATGTGAGACCTCATCACTGGCCTGCGTGACTAACCTTGCAAATGTGACCTGTAAACGGGCACTTAAATTGGCCTTCAGTGAACAGGGTGTCCACCCTTCTAAGGTATTTTATATTGTGTATATCTGTTGCTTACTTAACCATTTTTGTGCTACGGGTGTACGTATGTCAGATATAAGATTCTCACATTAGTGACGTGATTGCTGTCTGCTAGAATGTGATGCCGTGCAGCCAGGTAGCTAATTGTAAAGCAGAACTTGTTGCCTACCCTTAATAGAGAGGTAGCCAGTTTGTCAAAAATGTTCATAATTTGTTAGCAGACTACACAATGTCACATATTTGTATGTATGATTATATATAGTGTCTTTTGATGTTTTAGGTTAGGTTAGGTTAGCTTAGCTTAGGCTAACTTATTTTATTCTCAGATTCGGTATCCCGTATTTAGTGTGTATTTGTGGCTTTCAGGGTGTAACTGTAGTATGCACTGAGGGTCTTTCATTTCAGTATACATCGCAGTTGGTACCTTCAGGGTAAATTAGAAGAAGAATGTTGTTCCATATGTGTGTCTTGAAGTAGTTGTAAGGGTGGAGTGTGCAGTGTGGTGCTATGCAGTAGGGGCTGTCTGTGGCCTGGTACACATCTTGGTGTGAGCTTGGTTTGATCTAACTGGAAGGACGTCTGTGGTCAAGAAAGTCCTTAGAACAAGAATATTGATTTTGTATCGGTCTCTTGCATTTATGTTGAGAGGCACTTTGACCGTTCCATTGGCTTCTCCGATGATACAGGGACGGTAATTTTGGATGTTCACTGGGGCTCATGTTTTGTCAGTTCCTGTGGCTTATTTTGGCTGTGGAGCATTCAGGTACTGCAGAATGTTAGAACAACACCATTGCAATAGGTGGAGATCTCACACCTGTTGCAGTGTTAAGTGTCTTTTTAATGTTCTTAATAAGGGCTTGATGATGGCTTAATATGTACATAAACCTAAAAGGAGATGGAATGAGGTAGTAGAGGAGGATGCTAGGAGGATACTGGGTATAAGGAGCTGAAAAAGAGAAGCAGTGGATAGACAAGTATGGAGAGGCTATATGCAGGAGCTGCTTTGTATGTGGTTTATGACTGTATTCAATAAAAAGAAATATATATCCGTCGTTGAATGACATGACAGGAATGTGTTATCTCAAAATGTTTTATAGCCTGGTGTGTCTGGTTTTCTGAAACCCCAGTGGGGATGTGATGGCTAGTTTGACCAGTGTATACTCTGCTACAGGAGCACGGGTTCTTGTAAATGCTGAATGCTGAGGTTTTGTGTGGGGCTGCTTATTTGTGATCGGTCTTTGCTGGATGTCACTGAACATAGGAGAGATGAACATTCTCGTGATGTGTGGGAAAAATTCCATATGACATCATCATTTGCTCAGAATTGAGTTGATGTGCTGTAGTTTAGAGGCCTGTCTGGACACATTGCACCTTGGCTTGCTCTGTCATCGGTTGGGGTGTTAGAGGATGGTGTGGATTGCTTTCCTGTAGGTGGGGTGTCACAGGGAGTTGGCTGGACAGTGTGTAACCAAGATGTCAAGGAAGTGTAAGTGGTGGCCTGTTACCCAGGTCTGTGGGGAGCCAGTGTTCATATGGTTGAGGGAGCGTGGTGGGTTGGGATGCCCAAAGGGGTTCACACCGTTCATGAACCAGCGAACAAATTGGGGACCTGTCTCACACTGACTAAGCACATGCAACTGCCAGCACATGACCTTGGCAGACACAGGGTTTTGAAACACATAGGACACCAGGCTAGAAAACCCACATTCTGTGGCAGCTGAATAGTCGACAGGGATGAAATATGCCATAGAATTTGACAAACTATGTGTCCTACGAAACACTGCACTTCTGTGCCTGTATCATCAGGGAAGCCATTGGAGTGGTGAGACATCCCTCAACTGTGCAGACAGATACACAGAAGGTATTCCTTGTTACGATTATAAATGTACATACATTGTGCATATAAAATATTGTTGGTGTGTAACCTTCTTCTTCTTCATCATCTTCTTCTTGTTCTTCTTCTTCCTCTTCTTCATCTGCTTCTTATTGTCATCGTTCATTCATTCATTCATTCATTCATTCACTCATTCATTATTACCTTTATGCATTGTATTGATACATACCCAAACCAAACCATGTTTCTAGGGTATGTAATGTTGCAGCTATTCCGTAGTTACAGTTTATGATGAAGGGCCCCACAGCAGACGCTACAGACGCACCGCAGCCTTGAGGCTTATTTTGCAACCCTATGATGAAGATGAAGATGATGTTTATTTTTTGTCCTTTTCCTAGTAGTGGAGCACCGGTGGAATGAAATTGACAGGGAAAACCGAAGTACTCGGGGAGAAACCTGTCCCAGTGCCACTTTGTCCACCACAAATCCCACATGGACTGACCCGGGATCGAACCCGGGCCTCCGCTGTGGGAGGCCGGCGGTTAACCGCCTGAGCCATGGCACGGCCGTACAGTTTATGGTACATGTAATGCTGTTTCCCATGTTGAGTATTTTGTAATTCTGCATTAGCACTTTCCGAAGTATGTGTGCAGTGCCCAGTATGGCTGTTTCCTGTCTTTCTCTGATGTCATGCTTTCCCAGTATGGTGCTCAGGTATTTTCTAAATGATTTTGAGATGGTTCCACTTGCCAGTATTGTTACTGGTATCACTGTCCCACGAGTTGCAAGGGGTGCATTCTGTCCGCTTCAGTATAGCCCTGCCTTCCCCAGTAAGGCTGCTTGAAATGGAGGGTTGTCACTTTTCAAAGTACGCTGTTCTTGGCTTCTTACTCTCTATTGCAAATGTGCCTGCAGTCTCTGAGCATGGTAGTGTACACCTTGGAAGGGGGGGGGGGTGTTAAGGTCTACTTCTTTGGGTCCTCCACATTCTGTTAATCAAGGGGGCCACCTCTTGCAGGACATGACTCTCCATCATGCTGGGACAGTCCTGAGCATAAAGAGGCTATATATTTGTATTGCATGCCACTGGAGTTGACAAGGGCAGGTCCTTTCCCCACTCATTCTTCTCTCCCTTTGTTCCTATGTGGAACATCGGGCCTTTGTGAAGCTCTTCTGTTGGTTCTGTCTAAGGCTAGTCGTTTTGCCTCTTTCCAGCTTATCCCCACTCATTAGCCCTGTATCATCACCATCATCAGTTCGAGGTTATATCCAGCATATGTAATGCATGCAGAATCTGTGCTTAGGTCATGGGTGCTTTAGAAAACCAAGCACAACAATAATAATGCTAGTGTATGTTTGCTGTGTGGCACATGTTTTCTAAATGTTTCTATTGGCACAGAAAAAGCGGGTTTGGTTTCCTGATCCTGAGTTATCAAGTATAAGGTACTATGACAGTGGGCCAAGCAGCAGTAGAAGTACACACAGAAGATGTTCACCACATGTGAAGACCAGAAGGCCGCTCGGCAAGAGAAGAAAGGCAGGTGAGTGCCGCGCGGCAGTCAGCAGTGACAGCAGTGTCCACGATGAAAGTCCTGTTCGTGCCTTCTCAACTAGCCCACCAGACACAGAATCTCCACATGGAAAAGGTTAGAGTAAATGTGCAAAAAATATCGCATTTGACACTCAAGAATAGTGAAAAATTACCTATTTAATGAATGTTTGGAAATCAGATTACCTTGTTCAATTGGACAGTTTGAAAATGAAGTGTTAAAGCAAATATTTGGGTCTAAGAAAGGGGAAGTGACAGAAGTATATAAGCTGAAGCGAAAAGACCACTTAAGAGATACGGGAGTAGATGGAAGAATAATATTAAAATGCATCTTAGAGAAACAGGATGTGAGTGTGTGTGTTTGATTCAGCTGGCTTGGCATAGGGTCCATGGCAGACCCTGTGTAAACATGGTGGTGAGTCCTTAGCTTCCATATAGGAATATCTTGCCTATCTGAATCACTCTCATTGTTTCAAAAATAAGTCTGCTCCCTGGACATTGTGTATGGTTTGTGGCTGTGTCGAAACCTGGGCACTGTATCTTGGTGTACCGTCATAATTCTATTATGTAAATGTCTTCACCCTGCCCATACCAGCTGTGCGTCCCATGCAGCGTCTCATCTGGAGGGCACAGGACACTGAGGCAGCCCAAATGTAATTTTTACTTCATGTAGTGGTAGGGTTAATGCAGGGAGTGGTACCTCCATACATTTTTACAGTATGATTATTAATAAGAACAGGAAGAACTTCATGAATCCCTTGTTATATAAATGAGATATTTATCAACATCAAGCTTTTGTCCATAATGTTAACACTGTGGCAACACTTAGTAATGAAGAGGAATGAAACATTTTAAGTGCGTAACTTCAGTACCTTCGTGAACCACTATGGCCATAACCATGGGGTACATTCTTGTAGTTCTCCATACTGGATGCGCCTCTATGATCCTTGGTAACACCTTTCACTCTTCCCTGTCTCTTGCATTATGCATGGAGCAGTGGATTGTGTAAAGTGTGTTACATATTGCTCGGTGATTTTTTTTTACAAATGGTGGTTTATTGATTGGATATGGTCTTAGGGGGATGTATTTTTATTGTGTTTAACTGAAATCTTTGTTACAATGGTATTTGGTAAGGCGAAACATTTTTATATAAAGATACATAGCAAATTGATGGGGAGTAGCCAGGATAACATGGTCAGGATGGTGAATGGAGACTAGGCTGTGGGTTGGACAGTGACGGGTTTAAACCCAGCACAGAAAGATATTTTTCTCGTCTCCGAATCATTGAGGCCAGGTCTTGAGCCCACCCAGCCTCTTGTTCCTCTTTCCAGTGGCCAGGGTGTGGAACTGAACGGTCACCGTCTAATGCCGAGGCTAAGAATGAGCGGAGCTACACCTGTGCTCCCCCTGTATCCCGTCATGGTATGGGCAGGGGCTACTTTACCTTCTTCAAATTGTTGGGGCTCAGAAAAAACGAATGCTGATATCACATCACGGTTGTTTGGTGTTCGTTAAAATCACATTTCACCGTTCTGTGTTTCTCTTTCTGTGCCATGTGGGGGCAGGAGTGATGTAGAAGGAGAAATTATGCTTTTGGCATGTTGCACGTAGACTAAGAGGGCAGCAAGTCAAGGAAAAAATTTTATGGTAGAATTTCGAAGCGTAATGTAATATGGCCATGTGTGTACTTCTGTTCCTATTAGTTATGTCCTTACAGAGATGCCAGGTTTTGAGAAATAAGTTTATTTTGTGTACAGGGAGGGCCATTAGTTGCAGTTACCTAGCTTATAATAAAAGATTAAAAAACACAAGGTGATACTCATTATGGTGATGGTACATATGTAGACCCTGACCCTGTCCTGACAGGGGGCTGTCAGCGTGTACTTTATTGATTGTTATCTTCAAATATTTATGTGCACTATCTACAGCATTCTATATAAATCTCTTTCATCTTTTCAACTGGCCCCCTTTGTATGCTGAAAACCTTCCACCATGTTACAACCATCTTGGTTCTCTTCTACCTGGAGCGTCGTTAATTTACTGTTTGTTAAAACCGTACTACTTAATTCCTGCCTCACCAGCAGGAATCTTTTCTGTCTCGGCGACACTGTCATGCAGTTCCAGCATGACTTCCAGGTTCTGTATCTTTATGGGACCCCAAAAATGAAGGTTGAGTGGACCCCTCTCACTGCCTCTCTGTGCAAGTCAAGGTGTGAAGCCTTGGCTGCAAGTAAACCAACTAGGCACAGTGGATGGGCCCGGGCAGTGCAGACACAGAAGTGGCCATGTAATTGTTGGTTCAGCTATACCATTTTGACATGTTATGTTGACTGGGAGCAGCAGTGTAACCAGCCATCATAATGAACAGGTCTGCTGAAGCAGCGTTGGCCTGTGTGTGCCTGCACAGCATAGGGTGAGGAGTCATGGCTGGTTATTCCCGTGGCACAGGCCACAAATCGCAGCTCACTGGTAGTGTGAGACCAGCAGGTTTTGAATTTCCAGTGAGGTTCTAGAAGGATAGCTCCCCGAAGTATCTTCTGACATCTGGACACGGGAGGTCCCTGCGCTGGCACGTACTGGAAGAAGTAGGTGTCTTTTTTTTCTCTCTATCCCCCCACTGGCAGGCTGATAACAACAATCCCGGAGGAACGATAATTTCATAGTACATTCATTTGCATCCAGCCAGCCACCGCTGTAGAGTCTGAATAAGAGACATAAAGACTTGGAAACAGTGTCAGAATTCTGGCTCCATGTTTTATGGTGTTTGGACTTAAAAATACCAAGAAATGCGATCCAGCAATCCATTTGATATTCAGAAGGCCCTTGGCAGTGTCCTGGAGAAAGTGAAATGCTTCCCACTGGAAGAACTCCTCCTCCTCCTGACTGGTGCTTTGGCCCTTTTTGGACCATGGCCTCCCCCGTAGGAAGTGCTTGGTTGAAGTTGACAGTGAGGCACAGGCTGAAATGCTTCTCATAGCAAGTGTCTTTGGGTTCTCGCCATGTGATGTTTTAAAGACACCCATCTCTGAACTCTTCAGGGTGCAGCATTACCGCTGACTGCCTGGATGGAACATTGATGAGATTCAGTCCTGTCTTGCCAACCGTTGTGTATCTAAAACTTTCAGACTGATTGACAAAAAGGATGGTAAACTGTTCCATCTACAGACATTCTTTCAATATCTGATCTTTCTGTTTAACCCGGCTCTATAAACAAAAGAGTTTCCAGGCATCTGTCATATATCGCTAACCCTGTGTGCTGCTTCAGAAATTTTGGCATACAACAGCGTTGTGCCCCAAGTAGGTAGTGAGGTCTGTGCAGCAGCAGTTGTCCTCATGAAGCGCTGTGTTCCGACCCACCTTGCAGCATCAACTGCTCTGCATTTCATCTGCTGAGCAATGAAAAGTGCCCTATTTGTCTGGGTAAAAGTGTTGTGCAGGGGCTTACAGTGAATGAAAGCCTGTCTGATGTAGAAGCTGAAGGAAACGTCTGGTTGGAAAACTGGAGGGGGAGCCATTCATGTACATTGGTAGTTCCACACCCACAGGGCACTGATGCTGTTATACAGACAGTAGCCTTGGCCACTGGCAGTACCTTCCAGCCAGTGTCTAGTGTGTCCGTTACCACACAAATATTGATTGAAAATCAGTGGCTAAGATACTGAGGAATCATAAAGTGATGACGCATGTCCTTGTGTACATTAAGGGAGTGAACGTGCCAGAAGTGTTTTGCTCCTACCTGTTTAAGTGATGGTCTTTGCTGAGTTTTTACAATGTGTAGTAAAGGTGTGTTGCAATGTTTCAGAGTAGTGTGCTGCCTCCATCTTCATGGTGACAAACTAGTTGACATGAAAGCTGAAGATAGAGGCAGTATTTTCCACCACATCTCAATAGACCTTTACTGTGTGGTGCAAAAGCACAACAGTGACCGCCATTTGAACAAGAACCACCATGACAACCTGGAAATCTGTATGTCCTAACTTGTTGTACCTTGATGTTATTCTGGGCTGTAGGCTGTGACGCTGCTCTTGCACATACATGAGAGAGCGGGAGCAGCTAAGGGGTGGCTGTGAAAGGCAACAGTTTTTGAGTCCATTGTCAGCCATTTTGAAATTACATAAAAAATGCTGATTTTCTACTGGAAGAACATAAAACTCAAAGTCAAAACAAGGGTGCACATGTCCCAGATGCCAGGTTGCCATGGCAACTAAATTTTATATGATGGCACCAAATGTTTGTGGGTCCTCAGTATGTAACTTGCTTCATGTCACTCTTCTGGCATCTATAATTTTGAGGTGGGTCCTGGGTTTTTGTAAAATTGTGCAACCCTGGATTAAAATGGGATGTGTCAGGTACATGGCATTTCCTGAGCGTTTCGGAAGGAAATGTTACTTGAAGTAAAAAGTAGTTAATGTGGTTAATGAGAAATATCTGAAAATATGCACATTTGTTGTTCTAATTAGGAAAAACAGGAATATACACAAAGCTGCTAATAAGCACATTAATCAGATCAAGTAGTTTGGCTCATCAGTAATACAACTTATTCTCATTTTATCTCTGTAGGAATCACGCCAGAAAGTCAGAGTTCGCCTGATCTTAGTGGCCTGGCATCACAGGGATCAGTGAATGAAACTGCCACAGAACTTTTGAACAGTCAAGATGCGTTCTTCCCAGCGCTGGTGAACTGCAGCCATCCAATTGAATGTATTGCGCCACGTCTCACAACAAAACTGGAATGGTTAGTGTAGTTTTCACATCCTGTGGCAGCTAGGATGATGGTAAAGAGTGAAGTTGTCTCTGTAAGATTCACAAAATTTGCTGTTCATCACCACTGACATTGCAGTGTATATTTAAAAACACAAAACAAAATATTATGATACTATTACAATACATTTACTTGTATTAGAGCCTGTAAATTACAGCCTGTAACTTACTCATGCCGTAATGTGGAAGGAGCGTGCTCATCTTTCATGGAATACTTGTGTGAGGAATGGATTTCTGCAAGGAAGTTTTTTCTTGTTTAAAGTTAAACTAATTTTGAATGAGAAGAAACTTCATGTCTCTTGTATAATTTTATAATTTATCAAATGAGTGTTGTTATGATCAAAGTTTTCACAGTTTCTTGCTTCAGTCTGTTCTTCTCATCTTGTCACAGAGAATTGTTTAAAGACAATGTGCGTTCGATGGCACAGTTTGAACCTGGCAGTGCAAGTGAAAATTAAACCAGAGAACTAATGTTCCTTGCACTTATACCTTCTTCCTTGAGACAAGATGACACATCACTCCATTTGCACCACAAGTGATGCCTGAATTCTTATTCCATTCTGTTGACGTCCCTTCACAATATTTCTTCACACATGAAAGTCTGTCAAACAGTTCTTCTTCAGCACATTGCCAATCAGGCACCTGCTTCAAACTGATCCAGTCTATATATGGAACGGGTGCAAGAAATGGAACAGACTCAGTACAAGTTTTGTAGAAATTATCACAGTGCCTTTTAAATTCTTCATGGGTTATTTTACCCTCTTCCACTGATTCTTTTAGCTGATCTTGCACAGCAGATGTAAGTAAACTTCCAGATTTTGTGTGCTCTAACTTTAGCGTCAGTTTATTTATTCCTATTTTCTTTTCAACTACACTTGTGACCTGGTTGTCAATATTCAGAATGACACAGGAAAAAATTGTTAGCCGAGTGGCAAGGAAATGAAGGACGGTAATGGCAAGGGGATTTTCAGAAAACTTCTGATGGGCTGCAGGACACTTTTCAAGGGAAAAGAAGTAGGCTTTCAGGGCAAGAAAAATAAAACATCCGTGTTTGTTCCGACAGCTGCTGTGGCCTAGGATCGCTTTACATTCTGTTTCTGTTCATTCCATCACATACAGCATAAATGTAAAAGTGCTGGTAGATTCTTTGTGTGATTTACTGAATGTCAACTCGTAAACAGTCAGAAGCTGTTTGAACAGCGTCATGCACAACATGAGCGGAACATCCTACACTGATCAAACTGCTGGCTGCTGCTGCTTGCAATTTGTGGTACAAATTATTCTTCTCTTTCCTTTTGTTACCACCCAGATGTGTATTTGTGTTGTCTCCACACACATTGCTATCACTTTGTCATCAAGTTTGGACTTCTTCAAGCATTCCAGGACAAAAGTTTAGAAGTTTGTCCACTGAGACTCACTAACTCACTAACTCTGAGGCCTTCACCATTATGTGTTTCTCAGGATGATAATATCTAATGAGAAGAGGGGCCAGCTTCATGTTCAGGTAACTAGAAGAATCGGCCATCACCCAAATGAAACAGGCTTCTTTCGGATCATTCAGCACTTCTTTCATTGAAAATGGTGCCACAACCTTTTTGACAATTGTCTTGGTTTTTGTCTGAGAGCATGTTAATTTCTTGTTGAAAAGGTTCGGACTGTAGCTGTGGTGAACTGGATGGTAATGTGGATATAATTACAGCATTTTCTGTAACTGTCTGGGCCGTGTGGCCAGCCCACAGATGTATCATGTACATAGTGGAACCATAGTGATGGTTGGTGATTTGCTGTGTCAAGAGCCATGTACTCAAAGTGCTGCTTGAAAGTGTTGCAGAAGGCTGGGAGCAAAAGAGCTTCCCATATCTGACAGTTCCAGCTGATAAGGATCCTTCGCACCGTTTTATGTGGGGATGGAAACAGTTGCTTATGTTTTGTGTTTTGACACCATAGGTGCTGGATAGAGTGCAAAAGCTCTGTAGTCCTAAATGTGATACACCATTGCCAGAACTGTGTAGTGTTCAGGTTCTGTTTATTGAAATCCAGAGTTAGTGCTTGTACTTCATTGTCAAGAATCTCTCTGGGACTGCGACACATTTTTAAAGGCCCTTCACGATTTTGTGCTATGCACCCGGCATACAGGGTATTTGTAGATGAATGGGATATGCAGGGACTGAGGACTGAAGTGAAGTATGTTTCATAAAGGGTGGGAAGGTGGGGTGGGGGTGGAGCAACTGTGACCTGTTAATCTGATCTGTCCTAGGATTATCAGATGAGAATAAATGTTATGATTGAAGAGTTAGTCGAGGTATCATCGTGATGTGCACATATTTTGTACCTATTTCAGGCGTGCCCCCTGGTGGGGGGCTTGCCAGGCTGCGTCTCCCTGCCTTTCCAAAATCAAAATGAAAGGGCATATTTTGTAGACACTGTGCTATCAAACGTTCTATATGATTTACCCTTTATCCAGAATCAGTCAATGGAATTAGCTCATGAATAATACATAGGAGTTTTAAAAAATAAAATAGAAAACTTAGGAAGTCTTAGTTAAATATAAAAAGAAAACAATTTGACCTTGTGATTTAAATTAGGTGAGTGAGTCATGGAAAATGCAGTTATATGTATATAAAGGCAGTTGCAAACAGTGTGTGTTATGTTATAGTTATATTTATGACATAATTTTTAAAATGAAACATAAATTATGTACAGCCTCAGGGTCAGCCAGCCCCCACAAACTTCTGGGTGCACGCCTGACTGATTTAGCCACCATTTTTGTCAGCTGTGAAGACAGAACAGTGCTTATAAACATTTTAACGTGTAGATGAAAATGTTTTGGGTCCTGTTATTTGCTTGTCTCTTCTGTGGTTCTAATTTTAGGACAAAAGCATTGATAGTCGAACTGACACATAAAAACATCCGTACAATTGGTGATCTTAGCAGACTGGATGAAGCAAGTATTAACAGACTTCCAATAGCTAGTCCAAAGATTCCCCATGCCAAAGCTGTTCTTCAGGTGAGTAGGAATTCAAACTTTTGTATTTGCACTTGAAGTTGGTAGTTGTGTGTGCTGAGTTTATCATCATGTAACATATGTAAATTAAGTAAAACAAAATTATATTTATCTGTTTTGTGCCGCTGTGTCTAATAATATTAACCCTTTAAAGACGAAGCACATCTGTTTTATATAAGGACTCATTGCGTACCGCGCTGTAAACACTCTCCACTTCGGTTATAAAAACCAGTCTCTTAATGTTTTATAAGGCAAAAGTTGCTGTTTGTTCTGAGATCCGTACAAAACACATAAACGCAATGTGGGCACCACGTAGAATTTTTTAATGTTAAACCTGGTTGTACGTAAAGGTATCGCTAGGCTTTAAAAGGTTAATAGCATTTCTTTATTTGGGTTAATGGCCATAAAAATGTGAACATTTTGTCAACGGGTGCCTGAAACAGCCATGGGACCGGGTGGTCTCTTAGTAAGATCTTAGATTTTCATTCAGAGAGTTGTGAGTTTAACCTCATCAGATTTGTGTGCTGAGTTGATGTCTTTGTCTTTACCAGAGCCATAAGCTTGGGGTTGTGAATGAGACTAGGGGCTGCCTGTGGTTCAGGGCCAGTGTTAGACCATAGGTCCTGTCTGCTAGCTGTAACTGTGACTCTGAATGTGGTGGGCCCCAGTATTGGCACACACTGGCCATACCTGAAAGCACAAGATTAGCAATGCCTATAACAACAACAGTGTAGGAGTGTGTGTTCGTTTTTACCTTTCTTGTGACCTGTGTCCAGTACGTCTTTATGTGTCTGCCATTTTGCTGGGCGGCATTAAAAACTTGTGGCAACTGAGGCATTGTAAATGCTTCAGCAAGATTCTGCTAACCAGATTGCGCACCAGCAGCTGTGTTCCAGAAGTGCCTGTTCTGTATAGAGAAACATGCTTAGACAACCCCACTTAAAGTTTTCCCACCTAAGAATAATTTAGTACCAAAGTTTTCCATACGATTAAAATACGTATTGCGCTTTTAATATGTTTCCCACTTAAAGGATTTGCTACCTAATAACCGTGGGAAGCACACAAGACAATGAATTCTTCATCCATTTAATGTTTTCTCTTGAAAACCTTAAAGAATTTCCCACACATTAAATTTGTTACCAATGTGCACATCATAATGAAATAATTCTCTCTGTTCATAAACTTTACTGTCGAAGGTCATTCTCACCATGGACATGTACAGACAAGCACTTCAGTGTTAATTCGTGGAAACGTGTGTTGGGAAGTTACGGCTGACTGCACTACCATCAGTTTTCACATGTGCATTTCACACAGTGTGACATAACATTATGGCACTTCTGTAATTTGAGATATGAATAAGCATGAGTTGAGTGGAACATGTTGTGCTTGTAAGTGTTCTACTTTACTTTCGGTAATTTGAAGTAATCTGTGTAAAATCTGTATGCATTTTGTTTCACTTCAACGTGCTTATGTATGCACAGTAGAGCCATTTTACCGAACACATGATCAGCATGGCTGCTACTTCAAAAACCAGCAGAAACATAAAAGCTGGTGTCAGTTCAAGACAAGCTGGACATCATCAATGTGGTTGACAGTACTGAAAATTTTGCTTGCCAAGAAATTACTTAAGAAATTTGCATTTCTGTGTCAACTTAAAGTACAGGACACAGTACTTAGTCTCCAAGTGAACAGCTGACCTGGGAAAAGGTGAAAAATATAGTAAGGTAGAATTGGTATTTATGGAATAGTCCTGGCAAGGGTGGGTTCATTATCTACCTGTTGTACATGTAACAAAAAGTTATTTTGCTCAGAATTGTGTTGTCACCAAAGAAGTATGAAGTGTGGTTTGACTATGAAAGTGTGTCACTTAATGTGGAACGTATGTGGAATAATATTATAGTAAAGGGAATGTCGATTTCAATATAGAATTATAAAATAGTATTGTTTTCAGACTTAATGCTTTAAGGTGATGATGTGTTTAATAATCGTGATGTGTTGAATTTCCCCAGAAGATTTCACTGTGTATTGCAAGTGGGAATGAGGATGAGTCATGGCTGGCACATTCCTAAAAGGACATTAAACTTTTACAGGTGTGCATGGGAAGGACACCTTAAACACCGAAACAGGCAATAGGTCACTGTGCACGTAATCATTCGTTCATGAAACTTGGCATATCACACTGAAGGGAGGGACGGAGACAGAGGGCTCTTGAGAACAATGTGCTGGGGGAATTTTTTGTGCTTAACACATGAAGTAACTGGAGGAAGGAGGATGCATAATGAAGAGCGTCATAGCGTGTACTTCTCACCAAATATTATTAAGACAATCAAACCAAGGCCATAAGATAAACAGAACATGTAGCATGGAGGAGAGTTGAGAAAGCATTATAGAATTTTATTTAGAAAATGTGAAGATAAGAGACTACTTGCAAGACACAAACATAGATGGACTGTGGTATTCAAGCGTACCTTTAAGGAACAGCGTGTGAAGGTGTGGATTGGATTGTGGATATGTTGATGCATCCCTGGTTCCATGAAAAGGATGGGGATTTGTGACAGGCTGTGTAACTGTTTGTTTCTGAAGGACTCTGCCATGGGGTTGGCCTGTTACTTGAGTACTACTGGCAGTATGTGAGGAGGGCCACAATGGCTTGGTCACTAGTGACTGACTACACTCTGGATGGCCGAAGGGTTATAGGTCAGTTCCCTGCAGAGGAAGGAGATTTTTCCCTCCTCCAAAGTGTCTGGAATGCCTTTGGGGCCTCCCAGCATCCTATTCACTGGGTACCAGCAGCAAAGCAGTCGGGGCATGAAGCTGCCACTTGTCTCCATCGAGAACCGAGGTTCAGAATGCATGGAGCTCCACCCTCGCCCATCCATATGACTTCATGGTATGCACAGGGGGAACTTTCCTGCCACTGTGTTGATTCACAAACTGGATAATTAGTGCGTGGACACTGGAGAATCTACTTTGTGAGAGAGTGTTATAGCGATTAAATATCTTAAATTTAGCGATTCAGTGAACTGAGACATAAATGTCTGTTGACTACAAAATAAAGGTCTACTTGAAGGCCCCTGAAACTGGTAATTAGGCTAAAACAGGAAACTTATTAATACTGAACTGAAGGGACTAGCAAACAAGGTTACTGTACTGGGCTGTGACACTGTAGTTTGGTAAATGGATGTCAGTGTTCTCGAGAAACGTGCTGCCTCCATCTTCTGCCCGGCACACACACGGGCGGTGGTAGGTTCCTCCAGACAAAGGTTACTGTATCAGACTGCACAGCATCACTCCTAAAAGAGCTCTGGGCACATGGAAGACCACAAATTAGGAAAAACCTTGAATATTGTTTATTTTTCTGTGCAAACATATGGTATTGTGAAACTGCAGTAGTTTTCTAAAAGTGCACTTGTCATTTATAAAGTAGTGTGGTCCTTGCATGGTAACTGAGGCTTAGACTTCTGGCTTTTATTTGGGTGCCTAGTTCCAAAGTCAACGAGGAACCAGACTAATCTGACTGAGGTTATTTGCTGTTTTCATCAGTTGCTCCGAGCCAGTGCTGGGGCAGTGTCTTAAGTCAGGCCACAACTGTACTTTCAGAGCTGCTCACAAACGTGAAATGAAATAGAGCAATGGCAGTAATACTAGTGGAGCGCTTAGGAACAGAAACCTGTGCAGTAGGACAGCAGGCATTGTGAGTTCTGCTTGACACCAGTTTTTTGGTTCCAATTAGAGACAGTGAAATGCAGTTTGTTCATGTTTATTCTTTCCAGGACTATATGAAGTTGCTAGAAGTGGAAAGTGAAACATCACAGAATGTCAGAGGTAAGTGACATTTAACAAAAATCCTGCTGGGTGATTTGTTGTCTGAATAAGACTGAGCAAACAGGTAATCTTTGTACTGCATTACTGATTCTTCCCTTCATGGCCTGTACTCATGCCTCTTCTGACATTTATAGTTATCTGTCTTTCAAATGTCTGCATGTATATGCTTTCCATGTTTGTGCCAAGTCTGTGACATTTATCAAAATTTCAGTTAGTTGTCCTGGCCGCGATTTCAACCAGGCACCTTTCCAGTACAAGTCAGAAGGCTTACCAGATGTGCTGATCGTAACTGAACATGCGTGGCAGAAACATAAACATGCAAAAAGTTTAGGAAGGTGTGAAGTGCCTGAGACAGTAGTGGAATGAAACTGTACTGCAGTGCAAATGTTGGTAGTGTCGTTACATTCTGGTGAGTTTGTTCAGTCACCTTTCCTTTATTAATGAATGGATATTGCTTATAAGTATCTTCATTTGTAATTTACTGAATGTGGTACATCCTTTGACGATTCATGAGAACTTCATTTAGGCTGCTGTAATTTTGCTAGAATTTTTTTGTTCTTACTCTTCAAGTTCCAGTACCATATAAAAATATGGGGGCTGACATTGCCATGTTATTTCTCCTATCTCGATATTTTAATGTTCTGTTTATCCTGCATATATGTTATGGGAGATTGATGTAGTTTGACATTAACACTGGAGTCTGTTTCATCAGAGATGTGACAAAAGTGTGAAGCTTGTTCTGTAATACAGCATAATTAGTTTTGCTGTGGACTGGATAATACCTTTAAGAGTCATCACAGTCATTTCTGTTGCTCTTCAGATGCAACTTTTAACAGTAATATGTGTGGAAGCAGGACAGTATATAAAGCAGTTGTTCGTAAGCTGGAATGTTATTTGAGGGTTTTTGTTATGCACATCTGAAGCTCCAGCGGCCTTCATGTCATCCTAGCGTGTGCTTATCCGTGATTCCTAGTGTCTAGCCATCAGGACCGCTTCAGTTGGTCTTCTTATCCATATTTGTTCTTATACACTTGTTTCTCCTAAAGGTAAAATATTGCTGCTTGGACATTATAGGTATAATATATAGACAGATATATTTTTGAACAGGGGGTGTGAGTGAAGATGATGCTGACTTGGCGTCTGAATCCATACCATCATCAGCATTGTCTACTGAGACACATCAGATAAGTGTGGCAGATTTTCTGAAGTCCATTGCTTCAAAAAGAGAAAATCTAGGAGCACAGTTGAAAGAAGTCAGCAAGGTGTGGGGTCAGTACGGTCAAGGGCTGCTTCAAGAAGAAATTCTGTGTTTGTTGCCAGTGCAGAGTTTAGTGCAGCATACTGTATCAAGATTGGTGAGTGATACATCGTGCGATATACCTGTCAGTGACTGCCAGAAGTTTATGGATGCCATAGCAAAGAGAGTAACACACACAGAATTCACAGCATTATTCTACAATGCTGTAATGGCTAATTCAGCTCAAAATAAGTTTTGTCCTTAAAATACTTCTGCTATGCATTTGTAATTTTCATTCTCTCTGTCACTGTGTTTTGACATGTGTTGACTATCGTGCTGTGACACAGTTGTATTTTCTGTGGAATTTTGCTTCATTTGTGTGTGTGTGTGTGTGTGTGTGTGTGCGCGCGCGTGCGTGTGGTTACTGTTCTGCTGTAGTTCATTTTCGTTCAGTTATGAAACTTGTACAGTAACAAAAATAAGTAATGTGTTGTCTTCATTTTGTATGAAATGTTGTATGTTTTTGTAAAGTGCTGCTTGCTGCTGCTTATTTCACAACATTGCTGTATGGCCCTTGATCCTCGTGCATAACTGTCGTAATTTCATGCATCACTGTGTTGGCCCCCTTTCTGCTAGGTTTTGAAGCTTACTGTACTTGACTGGCATTTATACTGCATATTACGTCCCAGTGATGAAAAATCATTGAATACTGAACCTGTGGCTGGCAGGAAATAGGCTTGTGTCATCTGCAGGTGAAACGTAGTGACATAGGAAGTGAAAGTTAGTGACATAGGAAGTGAAAGGCTTGTCATGAAGTAAAATGGTGAATGGTTAAAGTTTTATACTTTTTCCCATATCTACCATCTCGTAGTTTGAAGAGCAATATGCATGTGCTGGTAACTCCAACAAGCAAAGTCCTTAATCATTCTGCAACTAGTCAAATTCCTTGCGTTTTATGGAACGTGAAGGTCCATTATGATGGTCACAAGACCTCACTGTGTGTCCCAATTCTGAGCCAGAGTAATCAGGTCTGTGCCCTCCCAACCTATTTAAGATCTGTTTAAATATTGTTTTTGCACCTATGCCTAGGTCTTCCAGGTTGGCTATTTCATTCATGTCTCCCAACCAAAACCCCATGTTCATTCTCTTCTCCCCTTTGTGTGCCACATCCCCCCACTCATCGTATTTTTCTTGATTTAATCAACTTACTAATATTTGATAACGAGCAGTATAAA
This sequence comes from Coptotermes formosanus, assembly GCA_013340265.1. Classification (NCBI taxonomy): domain Eukaryota; kingdom Metazoa; phylum Arthropoda; class Insecta; order Blattodea; family Rhinotermitidae; genus Coptotermes; species Coptotermes formosanus. The sequence continues at coordinate 157,443 of BLKM01000866.1, read as the reverse complement.
TCATGATGCTCCTCTGTATCCAGTTTTTGCCAGACTCCTGTTTCTTCCTGTCAGGCCCAACCAAGTCTTGCTCGTCACCCTGTTCTCAAAAACTGTCACCCTGTGTTTGCCCCTTACTGTGAACTGCCAAGTTTCACAGTCATGCAAAACAAGAGGTAAAGTCAGTTCTTGATATTATAGTCTGTATGTTTTTAGGTAGCAAGTGGCAAGACAAAACATCTTGAGGCAGCAGATAGCAAGCATTTCCAGAATTTAATATCTGCTTAATTTCTTTATTCCTGTTAATTTGGGTGTGATAGCAACATTCCCACGTGTCTGAATTTTGGCACATTTTGAAATGATTTATTATCTGTCTTTTATGTTTTGATTTTGTCTTGCTTTCTGTTGGTGAAACATGAACAAATACTTGTTTTGTGTGCATTTGCTTCTAGACCAGCCTCCTTACTCATGACTAATAAAGCATTTGTATGTTTTATTATAGTGTATATGTTTTGGCCCAATAGGTATTAACATAATTAAGGTAGATTAGACGCTGGCATGTCCCATTCAGCTTTAATCCCTCCTGCTTTGCTTGGGCCTTCGTAATTGCATATTGCAAAGTAAAGCTTACAAACAGTGGCCATAAAGCATCTCATTATTTCAGACAATTCTGAGTAGGAAAGGCATGAGACAAATGTTTGCCTGTCCCGGCTTTACTGCAAGTTTCATTTAAACATGTTTTGATTAATATAACTTGTTCTATGATACAAACTTCACATACATTTTGTTATAACGTGTGCCATTTGTCTTCATGTGAAGTATTTAAGACTTTTATATTTTTGTGTTTTGTTTTCTTTGTTCGTTGAAGTGCTTGTGGTTATGTATCCCACGGCACAGTAATATTGTTGTGCATAACGGTGGATTTAAAATTGTGTTTTGAAGTTTGTCCGTGAAAGAAGTGAGCAGCCTTCAGCTGGTATGTGGTGTGGACTTACGGTATACTTTGCAGTTTGTAGGAGCCAACTTCAGTCATGACGTGGAAGGTTCCTGTGACGACGAAACATGAAGTTGTTTGGTAGATAGGTGCCAATGTTTAAAGGAACCTGCTGTTTGCACCTTCTGTATTGATGATGGAGCATTTCCTTCCAACCATCAGAACCTCTCCATCGAACTGTATAATGTCACATTCCAGGAAGTATCCATAATGTTTCGGTCAGTTTCATTCTTTTAGTGAGTGGTGACTGCATAATGTGTCCATGTCATGTTGCTGAAATTGTGCTGTTTTGCAACCTCATTATACTTATTTTATGACTCCATAAAGTTTGTGTGTCATCCTCTTCTCATGGTGTTAGTGCTCCACACATGTAATCGCAAACTACAACTCTTTAACAGACTGTGCATAGATGGCCAGACACAAGCACATGAATGCTTATAGCGTGTTGCATCTTTGGCATTGTACAATAACACAAAGTCATATGACTCTGTGGCTGGACATAGACATATTCAGGCAAACTTCAAGACAATTTTTTGTGTGGCCCAATATAACCAGAATGGTATGCCTTATGGTATGGCTACACAGTGTGTGGCTTGGAGGCTAGATGCTAGTGGACTGCTTCACGGAAATGCAACTTAACCAGTGACAGAAAACTTACCTAGATGGCCACGTTGACCCACCACCCTTGAAGCTGCTTCAACCCTCTCCGCTTGCACAACAAACATATTGGTTCAAATCACTCATTGTCTAGCAATATACTGTCAACATAAGTAGTCTGAGGCCTTTGTTGAAACTGTGGAAGAGGTTTTGATCAGTGCTGCTTTCTATCAAAGGCCACTGCAGAATCAAAGCCATGATTTATATAAAGATGCTGCAGGTTTGAGAAAGGAGTGGGAGGAAGTTGCTAAAGAAACAGGAATGGAAAAGGAATTGCTAAACAAATCCGTACTAGTGAATCATTTGCGTTGCTGCTGTAGGTAGTAGTTACATCAGGGTAGCTCAGTGTGTGTCAACAGAGGCTTACTGTGGTGGTGTCAAATATTTTGAGGCACGACACAATCATTTTACCATGGCACGGATCACATGCTAGTAAAGTAACTCAAAAATACCACCACTTTCAATCTATACAGCCAAACACAACAACATTTCCATGCTTCTGGTTTTTATTACTGCCTTACAACATGTTTCGGTTGTACAAGGTGACCATCAGCAGGTAAGAATATCACAGCTATAAAGGAAAGGAGTGTTAAGGTGGAGGCTTCCCCTTGTACAGTAAAATGGAAAACTATTTCCATTTTACTGTAAGGTTACAAAGGTGTAGGAAGACAGTAAAATGGTAAAACATGAAATACCAAGTGGTATACTATTTCCTGTAAGGAAGTAATATGCATTGTGTGCATTCTGTAACTATTTTGGGTGTTTTAAAAACCGAGATGAGATGTATAGGTAGATAAATAACCTTATAGTTCACTGAAATAGTTTTCCATTGTGTTGTTACCTGCTGATGGTCACCTTGTGTGACTGAGACGTGTCGTAAGGCGGCGATAAAATCAAGAAGCAATGGAATGTTGTGTTTGTCTGTATAGGTTGAAAAAAAGTGGTATATACTTGCACAACAGGATGGGTAATCCAAAAATAACTAAAACATGTTTCCATGATGTTTTGGGCATCTCTGTGTAGATGATTAAGCTGTCCAAATGAACCTCTACACTGACTGAATTCTTGTAGAGTTCTCAAGCACTGAAGCTGTACTTGCCAATAATACTTGCCAACAATAAAAGCTTTTCTGATAACCTCGAGAGAGAGAGAGAGAGAGAGAGAGAGAGAGAGAGAGACCTTGACACACCCACTCCCCCTAGCACACTGTGACTGTCACCAGCTTTCCACAACACTGTAGACATCCAATAAACATCCAGCCTACAAGTAACATGCAGTGTGGCCATACCCGTATAGTAAAAAATTACAGATAGAAAAATACTGTGGTTTTATTGTCAGAGATATTTTAAGGGTACACAGTACAGATTAGAGGCCACCAAAGTAAAAAAATGACCTGATACTGCCATTGTCTATTTATGTGAACGTACTAACGTGTCTCAAATCTTTACTGACAGTGAGTGGATAAACATATTGAGCTGTTTACAGTCAAAGAATGTTCCATGCTGACTGACAACATTTTGTGTGTAGCAAATTATTTCTCCATGACTCTGGTCCTTTCACTCTTCACCCATCATTTATTGTATGTAGATACCTGATACGGATATTTCTGTAAAAGCAGAAGTGCTGATAATGGATCCAAAATAATTCATCAGTGTGACAGTATATAACTGCCGTGGGTATAGAGAACTGAGTGTGAATTCTGTATTGTGTGTTTGAACTAAGTGTGGATTATTTTTCTTTTCTTGTGAGGTCGTATATTTATGTGAGCATCCACACATTCACTCACTCACTCTATTCTGCTGCTGTTGAACGGTAATGCCTTCACTAGAGATTTTCCTTGAGATTTCATGTGTCACACTTTGATACAGCTTTTATGTTGTAACCTTGAAACAAATGTGATATTGTATGTTTACTATACACTATGATGTTAACTTGTATTTGGAAGATAACATTTCTTTGTTAGAAAACTTAAAATAATTTGATTTGTTGTTCCATAAGTTGCAAGATTCTGACAGTGTTATTCCTACAGGTAAGAAATTTAAAGAGCGCTAAAATTTCTAATTTTGTTTTAGGATCTCTGAGGCTCTTTGTCAGCAGAAACAGAATCCATTTCCTCATTCTCTGGAGTAAATGCATATGATCACTTTGCAGCACACCACTTGGAAATGTTTGACAGTAAAGAATGCATAGGGTGTAATTTTTGTATGTGACACACATATCACTGTATTGAAATAAGACTAAACAGAATAAGATATGCTTTTGGTGTGTTCACAGTGAGAAGTTTCAAAACTGTGCGTAGTGCCTTCATCGTGTCCGTATTTAATGTGACCACCCTCTTTATATCGCTTTCATGCCTTGCCAGTGACAGATGTGCTACTGCCGCTGGATAACAGGACTCGATAAGCTGCTGTTTGCAAAGTGTATAGCCCAAAGTATAGTCTGATGAATAATTGTACTTACTTGCCAAATTGATGTGATTTATTGCACACAGTTCATGTACTGATTTCAACCAGTACTTAATATACATACACCCCTTTCCCCCACTTTCATCCCATTTTTTTAAATTTACACCTCTTCAACTCAGTAGCCAAAAAAAGGTATTCATAGGTAGAAAAAACATTGGGAGGACATTTGGCCCCCTGCCCCTTCCCCCAAGTTATGCATATGCTATTGATCACATCAGTTTTCAAATTTGGTGTTTGCATTCCTTCTTTGTCCACGTAGGTTAGGTAATATTTACTTGTTCTAACATCGTGGAGAAACGTTTCAGTAGCAGTTTTTCCAGTTCCTAAGCTACAGGTTATGACTGAAAAGAAAATTAAGTCTGTCTGTCGTCCCAAGCGTGCCAGACTAAAGAAATTCTACTGTACTAGGATAAATGTCATTATCAGCAGTACTACACGTACAGGGCATTCAAGTGGTCTAGTACAGGCAGTGCTGCCATATGTAATGAAGAGAGGCTATATGTTGTTTCACAGTATCACAGTGCAGTTCAGTTACTGACAGGAAGTGAGCAAAAAGTTTATCACATGAACGTAACGTAGGATTTTAAGTGGTACTGTTTTAACAGTGTCTGAAAAATTAAACTGGATAGATCTTATTCCTCCATAAATTTGAATTCTGATAAGGGGGCTTGGCTTATATTTGGGATATTATGGTACAGTGGCTCTTAAGTAAAGTGAGAAAAGGTGAACAGATTTGAACATGAGATGGCATGCTTTTGAAATAAATATGTGGACTATGCGGACATGTGTGCTACTTACATCCGTTGGTATGTGTGGTTACGATAGAAGGACTGTCCAAGTTGCAGTGGACTGAGGACGCACATGAAACTGAACATAAATGATGCAACAATAGTAGACAAAATTGGAAGAGCGGTGCAAAAAAATAGTACAAAATATGTAATACAAGGGGGGGGGGGGGAACAAAGACAATGGTTAGTGGAAATATACCAAGAGTTTTCAGGTTTTCACACTGTGACAGTTTTTTTGGTTCTGTTACTATTTAGGCTAATGCGTTTGTTCTAATGCCTCATAGCCATGATGGAACTCTTTATCCTACACAATGTAAAAATTACAGAGACCGCATCAGTGTGCGCTTTTCTGTCACGCAGTTTCAAGCATAATGACACATTATTTCTGCGTGGCCATGGCGGTGGTGGTGGTGAGGCAATGCAAATAAGATAATAACAGAAAAATTGGTTGAAATTGGTGTACAGGTAACTAACAAATAAAAAGATGTTACAAATTTTGATGACAGACGAGGGACAAGTAAGTACTGGGTGACCAACATCATTATCACGATTCAGTAACCGAACCATAAGCAGAAGAATAAGCAGAAATTAAGACTTTTCTTCAGTGACAACAGTCCAGTGGTTAAAGGTTCAAAATCTTATGAAATAGCATCTCAATATGTTAAGTTAAATTGTGTATGAAACTAAGAAATAGTACAACCTGAAAATTTTGTTTGACAAAAGACAGATAAAAACTTTTATCAACATTCAATATGCGAACTCTTCTCAACTCTTAGTCTAGAGACCAGCTATCCTGGATAACGTACTGCATGGTTTTACTACGTCTTTGTAGTCAAATAGTGGAGAAGTAGCTTAAAAAGGTTCTGACCTGTTCCTTCCACAATCTTTCCCACTTGAAACTTGCAATGATTCTATCATTTGATGGTACATAAGCTGCGTGGGCGACAAACTTGTGATAACCCAAAACTCCAAATTCTGGCTTAGAGATAAGGTTTCACTTGGGGTCAAGGTCATGGTAAGATACTGAGTGTGTAGGTTCATCACCTAAATTGGGGGTGGTGATGTAATTGTAATGAGTAAAGTAAACTCAAAATACTGTGGGGTAAAAGAAATATGTTGCAGTGCCATTCTGCCAACCATTAATCATGGTTAGATGCTGGTACTTAGTTGCCTCGGCTAAGGCGATACTCTTCTAATGCACAGGCATGCTGTGCATCACACAGTTCTGTCGACTTGTCCAGCAGGGTATCAGTAGCAGGTGCAGGAAAGCACTCCAGTTACAATACATTTCCTCATTTTCACATTTCATAGCTACACTAACTAGCATATTCAACTGCATCACAAATTTGCATCTGTAAGTTAAAAAATACATGCCAATACCAAAAAGAATGAATGGTAACAGACTGAAAAGAAAACTAAATTTCTGTTTATCTCTAATGATCTAAATGGAAAACAACAAAAGCTAAACTGTATAACAAGATGAGAGATTAAGCACAGGACTGATGTAACTGAACTAGTTTATGATTCTACTCTATACATCCAAGTTGCATGACAATCCCAGCAAGCACGTGAGCAAATTAGCGGGTGCACCAACTGAACAACTTACTGTAGGTGACTACTAGTCCTGCTTGATTGATTTGTTGGTTCATTGGCAATGTTGGCAGGAGTGAGAATTGACTGCATGTAAAAGATGAAAACAAATAGAGACAGGGAAAATAATAAAAGGCAGAATGTGCCAAAGTTATCAGCTGGTTAGATAAAGACAAAATGAACATATGGTCTAAGCAACATGAATAGTTAAGTGATACACCAGCAAATGCAACACACACAGAAATGTGTAAGGGAAAATCTACAAATTTGGACATGACCATAATGATAATGATAAAAATATTAATCATCATCATCTAGCAGCCAAGGAGTTCATCCTCATTGATTCCTGGTAATGTTATGCATAAGTTAGTATTCCAAATGTAATTATTAAAATGGTTATGGCAGTGCTTCCCAACTACGGTTCTGCAGAAAATTATTCGGGCTTCCACAGAGGTTGTGGAATAAATACATATCAATTTTGAAATACTGTCAAAAAAACGCCTAACATCCCTTGAAATACAGGAAGAAGTGTCACTTTTTTTACACTGTAAGCTAATTCTGTTTAAAAATAACTTTTCTTGACAGTAATTAAGCAGTAATTGTATTGCACTCCTCACTGGCATGTAAATGAGTTCATTCATAGGGGTTCCTTGAGGTATAAGAAATTACTTTAGTGGCATCTCTGTGGAAGCTTGCTTGGAAAATACCACGTTATGATATACTTCAAGATGAATATGTTTACACACTTCCAACATTCTTCTTTCAAATTGAAATACTTAATTTCTTCAGTGAAACTAAAAACTTCAAGTGCAAACTGAACTGTGTGTTCATCTCATACACAATAAAACAGATGTCTACCACTGATAAAGGCAAAAGCATAACAAACCTTGAAGTCCAAAGTTCTGTAAGCATGACTCTTGTGGTATCCAGTAATATGGCATACCAGCACCTATTCTCAGACCAACAGATAAAAAATTGGAATATCTTTATACAAATTAGAAACTCTATTCAAGTGTAGAAAATACATTTCACATTTGAAACTGAGCAATCTTTCTAATATTCTGAAGATTCGGTGACTAAAATTTTATTTAATTCTATTCTCTTCTTTCATGATAATTGAGAATTGACGCATTTCCACCTACAGTGAATGGAAAGTCTGGCTGTGAGTGTCATATTTCATTCACTTTATGTCAGTGTTGCTGTTAAAGACCAACTCAATCATACACTGAACATGGTACTGTGCACTTCTTCATTAAACATCATTCCATGAAGATGACTGTGGAAGGTGAGGTACAGATCCACACATTCCTAACTCCCGAACTAGCTGGAGTTGAGTGCTCAGCTTCATGCCTCATTATACTACCCTTTGTATGCACTAGACAGGAGGCTGGGTAGGCACCCAGAATGGCAAAAATCACACCCCAGGTATCCAACCCACAGGCAGTCACTGTATTCACTGAGCTATATGACAAAATTTCAGCCACTGAAACACTTAATCATCATTTCTTCTAGTGCCCATACCTTAACCAGTTGCAGGTCTGAGGAAAACTGCATTAAAATGTGTTAAGGAAAGTTGCATTTACAAAACTTAAACCTTTGTTTGTCATGTACGATATATTCCAGATGTGTGAACTTCCCTTTTTGTTTAATTTCCAACATCCTCTGCACAAATTTGTCTCTCATGTTGTATTTGTTATTCACTTACATTGCTTTTATTCGAGTTCACAGACCACAGGAATAACTTACTTTTAAATGCAGTGGACTAAAAGCATGAAAATTAAAAATTTTAATTAACAATTTTTGCTGAAAAGGAGAAGAATTTAGGAATTTTAGTAATTTACTGCAACATGGGAAGGGTTAATAACCCTCTCATTGTGGTGCACTTGCTACAATATGACACTGCTACTTCTAGTGACACACAACCCACTGAAGTTTATCACTGATATTGAGTGTCTATGGTAATCAGGGTGGCCACAGCTGCAAAACCAAGCATTAAAGTACTCAGATTTTAAGGAATTACTTTTATGTGTTAGTCTGTACTGTTACTGTCCTCCATAAACTGATTAAGTGAAGCATTCATCTTCTTGTCCTCCATCGCCCACAATTCCAAGCAAATGAAGTTGCAAAATTGTGAACATGCATGTTCTGCATGAGTGACCACAGAAGACAATGAAATACAAATCATGTGCTGTTTAATAAAACCTCTTTATGAATAGCATGTGGCAAGTACTTTGTTTTATAGCGCATGTGATCACTGTTTAGGAATCATGAAAATCTGAACTTCCGTGAGATGGGAGAAATTACATCTGGCTATTTACAAAAGTTACTGTTATGAAATAATAGCCAAATCAACCCTTAGATCATAAGGTTTCTTTATTAATAAACAGTACTTTCACAATGTCAAACATAACCTTTATTAATAAACAACTCATTACATTTAATTTTTAGCAGATTAGTGTGATAATACCTACTTATGTCAAGACATGTTGCTGCATGTAATGTGACAAGTTATTTATTAACAACAGGTTGTGTTTGATGGTAAGTACTATTATTAATACAGACAGCACAACGTGATGATGCCAACCATCGTGGCTTCTTTTTGTGACCAGATTTAAGGGACAGAGGAGTTATACACATTTTTACAATTTCAATAAACTTGGGGAAATTCTGTTCACATCAGCTGATTCATCAGAATCACTAACTTCAGAACATGATTCTAAATTAGTAACTGTAACTAAGAAATTAAAGGGCAGTACTATGAACCTAAACAACCTTTACTGAATAAACAAAGATGCCCCAACACAAATAGTAATTTAAAATCACACAACAATATCATGTGTATCCTTGGCTAAAGCAAAGGTATGGGATGAATATTGATTCATTATTTACACTAACATACCCATACACTCACAAACTACCTGGTACTGAACTGAAGTGGTCTTATGTAACTGCTTGTAATGATATGGTAACAGATGACAGTGCGAACACGTTTTCAAAAATGCAGTGTGTAATTTGCATATCTTGGCAGTGCTGATGTTCATAAATTGGTGACAAAAATCATGGAAAGGTGTTCAGACTACAGATGTACTTCGTGTACCTTATAAAATATTCACCAAATCAAAAAATATGCAAATAAAAGCTGTAGATTTTAACAGTGATTTATTTTATATATAATTGCACTTAACATGAGCCTTTTTTTGAACCTTTGTCCTGTTGGGGTGGGTGTTTAAATTTTAGTGGATGATTCATGAAGAACATATTATTTGAACAGAAGAAGATAAAATTATGAAATAAACAGTTTTTTTTTTTTGGAAAATAAAACAGATGATGCAGCAAATTTCCTTGTTGTCTAAGTATATAAAATTAAATTTCTAGGGGTGTTTTCCTACATATGTTCACATATGTGAATGCAGGTTTTTTCAAACGTTACATCTGTGATGTTTCATTTAAGATTCAAGTACACATTGCACTGGTCCAACATAAACCAAAATTAAGCCTGACAAAGCACCCTTTGCATGGACACTAAATGCCAAATTTCATTCCACTCATCTCAGTACTTCAAGGTACGTAACATGCCCCCTTTGCTGATGTGACATTTGCATGTGTTCATTACATGCACTTTGTTCAAGGAACGCAGTATACTGAGCTGCAGACACTGAATGGCACCACAACGGCTTTGCAGTGACTGACCACCCTGACCACTTTAAATTTACAACAGTGATATGACTGTCATTTCTGCAAGCGACAGGTATGACAATAATAACACTGGCAGTGAATTGGTGCACAACAATGTTATACAGGTGAGACAAAACACTGAACACAGTCCAAGTTACTAAAACTAAGCACAGTGAAAGACAGCACCTGACAGTGACATTGCCTCCACTTCAAGCCAGCTTATATGTACATCACAATTATAACGCAGTGTGGCATAGCAACGTACAGTGTGGCATGCCAATGTGGTATCCATTTCAAACATAGTAATCAGGGAAGCATACAGGAGTAAAGCAAAAGGACACAGTATAGTGATAATTTCTTGTACCATGATTTAACTAATGCAAACACATGATAGAGATTCACGGTCAAATCTCTTCTTTAAAAGCTCTTGAACCAAAAATGTATTTACATAGTAAGTATAACAAAAAGCTTTATGGAATCCTTCTCAAACTTATATTATATATTCCATTAGGACTACTTTTTTTTAAAATTAGTTAGCATGCGTACAAGCACCATCTTATATTCTTCAAGAACACACAGTTTTACTTCTTTAATACTTCAGTTATATCCAGCACTCAACAATCCTATGTCTGTTCTTTTGCCGTCACTGCAAAGGCCCAGGTTTCATCCCAGGGCACTTGATGTAACATTTGTAGCAGAGACAGGTCATTTTGAAAGCACTTCAGTTTTCCCCACATCAGTTGTTATCTGATCAATGCATCACACTCATGCAAGTTATGTATCATAGAACAGGAGGAGCTATAATTATATAAGGGCATGTAAATGTGTTAACTGGCAATTACATAGACACTATCTCAAATGGAAGCACAAATATGTCATCCGGTGTGAAGAAATCACATCCTTTTTTTAAATAAAATATCACACTAAAATGAGTGCATTAAATTATGAAAGAGTTTTTAAAAATTTAACAGTAGTATGTCAATATTATTCTCCCTGAAGATGGCCCAGCAGGGTCGAAACATGTAGGAGACTTTTACGAATAAAGGTTATATATATTTTGGTGCATTATTTGGTGTTTATTAATTCATATGATACAGTGCACGGACATGGAACATATTAAATTTGATACATACAATTTATTGGCCAACATTCGGTACAGTACTAACATATGCAGATTCAGACTTATCTACATACGTCCAAAAGCTGTGAATGAATTCATTAATTAAGTAATTCAGGTATGTTTTAAAACCAAAAATTCGACTGATAAAATTAGCTCAGTGGTACAGCACCTGACTTCTGTTTTGTAAGAAGTACCTGATTAACAACTAGGCAGTGAATTTATTTGTGGTTTATTGTAGTCCCTAAGAAAACGGTGGCATGCTTTATTAACCTAAGAGGATTGTAACACTTCTCTCTTTCATCGCCACATCCCTGTATCATAACTACTTCTTGAAATGCCTAGGACAATTCATCCACTCATTCTACTAACTTTCCTACCTGAAACCACAGAACTCCTATGGATGTTAGCAGTCAAATTAATGATCAGAGTTGAGATTTAATGTAATCAGGCTTCAAAATTCAATGGTTCATTTTTCTTTAGTAAAAAATCAAAAAGTGTATTGTAATAATCCTGAAATGCCTTACAGTAACTGCTTACTTGACGCTGTGTGCAATTCGTATTTGGATCCATAACTACACAATTTAATCACGTCCCTGTTAGACCTCTGTCATGTTCCTACACGTCAACAGATGTATCTCATTACAGAAAACATTGGCAACATGCAGCAGTGTCACTGACAAGCAGTTTGCAGTGTGTCTGGCGAGAGGGCTCAGTGCAATGTGTCAATTTGACCTTTTCCCAGCATTCTGATTACTTGTAAGAAATGTTTGTGCAAAAAGTCTGTTGCTAGCACTGCTGACGATACAGTAAGTACCCACAGAAATGAATACTCTGTGTGTACTGTTATTCCTCTGTACTAAAATGCTTGTAGGACTTCAGTGTTTGCAGACCACATTAAAAGCTTACAAACAGTGACTTTTTTAAACTTCAAACCCAAATGTTTGTAACGTGTATGGGGCTACCAGTTTTATGCTAATTTTGTTTAAATAATGATACCTACCACAAAAATTATCTGTACTACAGGGTGTAAATACAGAACTCCCTGCAGGATGTAACTGTTTACTTACATTACTCAATAGGCTACATCTGCCTATTTAAACCACGTGAATGTGGTTAAGTAAAATATCTAATAAATTAATAATTGGTAACTCACCTTCTCCGTTTTGATACTCTAACTTGTCGCAGTCATTTGGCTGTTTCTTATTGCATTCATCACTGCCCCTCCTTCAAAGACAAGAGATATTTTATTAGCCACTTCACTTCATGTCACTTCATTCTGGATACAGTTCTGTGAATTACAACATTTTGTATTGCCTAATTATACACAATGGTGTGCCACCACATTTGGTTACACCAACCATGAGTTTTTAAACCAATGCTTCCCAAACACATCAACTGGGCTAGGCAATGCCCTACCACAGATTCAAATGTCAGCAGCCTTAACACTGCTGACATTTCCTCTCAGGAATGTAACGCAAGAAGAAAATGTCATTGGGCTATTTTATCTTTGTATTGAAAAGTTTATTGTTCCTTCAATTCAACCGTTCCCTAATACCTACTATTTCAGTATATCTCACTGCTTGCCTTACTTTCACCCTAGGACCAGAATTAAACATCTTTGTATATATGGCCTTGTTTGTTTGTTACTTTCTTTGGTGTCGAACGTATTACCAAAAATGTACAGAACAGGCAAGAATATTAAAAACAAAATTTTCAGATGTGTTGCACGAATATGATGCTCAAAAATAGACCTTCGGAAGAAAAGGACAGCCACGATGATGGCTGTAACCAAAGCATGACAACCACCACGATGACTGTCACAATAATTAGCACCTGCATGTCGTCATCATCACCCACAGTTGCTGCAATGAAAATACACTGGAGCTCAGATAAATGCAAAATGCTTTTAAAAAATTAAAAATAGAAGTGTAACATCATGAACTATTACATAGTCAACATACTTCTGCTAAAGTGAAACTGGGATAGGAGCATGCATACTCCCCACATTGCATCTCCATTCAATAGCTGACATTAAAAAGAGCTGGCTCCAGTACATATCAAGGTTACACTGCTTTTTTTTATATTTAACCTTTTAAAGCCTAGCGGTAACTTTACGTACCACCAGGTTTGACATTAAAAAATTCTACGTGGTGCCCACATTGCGTTTATGTGTTTTGTACGGATCTCAGAACAAACAGCAACTTTTGCCTTATAAAACATTAAGAGACTGGTTTTTATAACCGAAGTGGAGAGTGTTTACAGCGCGGTACGCACTGAGTCCTTATATAAAACAGATGGGCTTCATCTTTAAAGCGTTAATGCATGAAGATTTTGTGTACTGATATTTTAAAACTGTAACAATAGTTGCAATTGCTCAGCTGGTAAAATGGGGACTACACACTTTGGATCACAGTTTCATTGAATGATGGAGCATGATCACAAGTAAAATAGAACAGAAGGCACCCACACCATATCTGATATGTTCGCTACAGTTTCTACTCAACAGAACTTCACCTGTGTTCTGCTACTCACCTGTCCTCAGTATCTGACATGTCATTTTGAACATGGTTGGGCTGAATTCTCCCCATCCATGGGTTGTTTTATCTCAAACCTGGAAGCCATATTCAGTTCTCTGACGTAACACTGTGAATGTCTTTTGCTGCTTCTTTGTAAGCGTGCTGGATGTATTACCATCATCATGGCGAACAAAACAGGGAACCTGCATAACAAAGAACATATTTAACATGTCACGTGAAGAGGAAACCCACAAGAAAGAACATTATGTGATACAAAAACAATTGAAGTTACACTCACCTCATACATCTCAACAACATCGCCTTCTGCATCAGCGGCATCATTTGTGTGTGGTGGAGCCCATGCTAAAGACATTTCAGTAGACTTGACAGATGTGACTCTAACATTTGTAACGCTGGATGGGACAGAGGCTTCTGTGGTTACTCTAATATCAACATAATCACTTTCGCCTGCTAACTCTGTTATCCCGTTTTCTGCAAACACTTGAAACCGGTATGCTGTAATGGCATTCAGCCCAGTTATGGTCACTTTTTTGTCACTGAAAACACCCTGAAAAAAAACCCACAACTTACGTTAAACATGTGTTCTAGTCATATTTCCAAATTTTAAACTTACTGTAAGACTTGGTGTTGCTGTACATCACAAAATATGTCAGTCAGCCATTGGTGTTTACACGCAGAAACATAAAAGCCTTACTGACTGATGACAGATAATCTCAATGCTCTATTCAAAACAGAAACCAACAACAACTTTTCTGTTAAAGGAAGTGACTTCTTGCTGCACCCTTTCTCTTGGTTACAGCTTATAAATATGTGGCACCTGACAGTTCCTTTCCACACAACGGTAACTTGTGTACAAATCTTTCAGATGGGCCACTGCAGTAGGTAATCAACTAACTAAGCAACTCATTAACCATCCAATAAGCCACCCACCCTTACACCCACCCACTCACCAACTCAGTCACCCACCCACCCACTCACTCACTCACGCTACGGTGCAGTCAGCTGCTGATTACTAGGCCATTCAATAAAGCCCCTGTTGGTATGAAAGCCAAATGATCACTTTGCTTTTTCTTCTTTCATAATTGTATGCCTGAATTAAGTGGCCAGTTTCATAGCTGAATCCATGTACATCCTTGAAACGTGTGACAGTTGTTCATTTTGGCACGAAATTTCCTACTTTTACAGAATCCAAAGGTTTACCATTATGAACACAACATTCCAGCAGTTTCGTAAGCAGCTGTATCCGCACACAATACTTTATTTCGGAATAATGTCCTGCCATATGGTGTGGTATGCCTCCTCCTCACAAGTGATGTTTCTTCCTTTGAGGTTCTTAACATTTTCATGATACACGTTTTATTTCCCCCATGCATGTTACATGCCCCATCCACCTTGGTCCCCTTGCTCCAATTACCCTAATAATACTGGTGCACAGCACAAATTATGAAAGCATCTGTCATGGCAATGTATCTCTGCTCCTGCTGTTTCCCCATTCATACTGGCAGGCCCAAATGTATCTCTGCTCCTGCTGTTTCCCCATTCATACTGGCAGGCCCCAATGTATCTCTGCTCCTGCTGTTTCCCCATTCATACTGGCAGGCCCCAATGTATCTCTGCTCCTGCTGTTTCCCCATTCATACTGGCAGGCCCAAACTTACCCTCTTTAGTGGCATGACGATATACTGAGGGCATCAGCCGCCCACTCACAAGCACTATCTAACTATCTGCAGAAAGTAAATATGCCATGAAACAATGTATACTCACTGAGCTAGGATTGTACGAGACCCCGGGTCCGCAGGAATCACACTCCACCCTGTACACAGTGTCCACTCTCCCTCCTTGGAAGTAAGGAGCTGTCCAGGACAGAATTACCGTTGACTGGTCCACAAATCCCACCATCAGATTTTGTGGGGCTGAAGGTGGTTCTGCATGTAAGAACAAATTAACACTGTTAGTGACTGTAGGATACACTCTGTACATTATCACTTAATGTAAATTACATAGCATCTGGATATAAGGATCAATTTACAGATTGCCTAACAGCATGTCACTGGTACTTGAATTCAGGACAGAACCAGTTTAGTTGCTCTGTGTTCAGCATTCTAGCCAAACAATAAAACTGATATCTGACAAAGATACTGCCCTACTGCAGTTCCAGAAGGAAAGATACTCATTCTTCTTTCCTTGTCAGATGCATTAACATTCTGTCCGTCCTTCCATTACCTACATCTCCTAGCATAAGCCACTCATTCTTAGCTGCCAATTAATCCTTTTGTTTCAACTCTCGGTTTTGGAAGCTGATATTACCCCTAAGGCGTATTGGCCCATGTCTTGAGAAACATTACGTTCCTCCACTTACATTCAGGTATCTGACTACAATAACCTCTATATCAAAGGACTAAAATCTGCTAACACAACTTTATTTGTAGTATTTAATGCAATGTGTTTTGACCCTAAAAGATCATCATCAGGCTAAACATTTTTAAAACATATAAAAGGCTATAAAATTGTTTTCAAAATTAAAATCACCTCATTACACATTTCAGGTACAATTTCTCTCTGAATTTAGGAAACTTAAAGCGAGATTTAAAAACAATAAATGTATTTGTAACGGATGCCAGAACAGCGAAGCTGCGGGGCAACCACACGGCCAACTACCGGGGCTGCAGCAAGTGGAAAGAGGCAAAAGCGGCGCTTGCAAAGCAAGTGCCCAAGCAACGCACACGGACCAGCGGTGCTGCCGTCCAGCCCGCCGCGAACGAAGTGGTCACGCCACAGCCATCCGCAGAGCAGGAGAGCCTTGGATCTGGTTGGAACCATGTTGTCCGCGGAGGTCGTGTTGTTAAGGCCACCGTCGCAACCCCTCCTGAACCTGCTCCAAGGTCGGTCACGGAGGTCCCTCAAAAGGACAAAATGACCGAGCTTAACACGAGGGGGGGGGGGGGCAATGCTGCCAACCGGTACTAAAAGCCACGAAGGCCCTCAGGCAGGCCCAAGTGACAAGTACAAAGGTGAAGTCTGGGAAATCCTCACCTAAGAACCGGAATCCCACTAAACCTCCACCTCAAACCGCCAACTCACCCGCCGAGGAGCTCTCCGATCTCCTCGACTCGCTACCCCTGGGCGCCTGTGTGGAGCTGACGCGCCGGCTCCTCACAGCTGTGCCCACCTTCCCGTCTGGGGCGGAACGCTCGCGGGCCGTCCTCAAAATCGGTGTCCTGTTTGTAACCGAATATGGCAGCACGGCCTAGAAGGACGAACGTGATGAAAGCTCTGCGGTTGGCCTGCTGGAATGCTGATGGTGTTCGGGGCAGGAAGCTGGAACTGGAACATTTCCTCACCCAGCACGGTGTCGATATATGTCTCTTGACAGAAACTCATCTGAGAGAGAGAGAGAGAACACGCCCGCGTGATTTCGATCCTGAAACCCGGAAGGACCCGTCACTACCCCGTCGTATTGGCCTATCAGTCTGCTAGACACGATTGGCAAACTGTTCGAAAAATCCTACTTAGTAGGATCTTGAATGAAGTAAGCGGGCGCGGCCTACTGGGTGATGAGCAGTTTGGATTCAGACCCAAACATAGCACGACTCTTCAGCTGGCCGCCTCGTTGAAAGGGTGACTGGGAACTCCGGCGAGAAGAGACTGACAGGTACGAATTCCTAACCGCCACATCCACCCGTCGTTACATGCGTGCTGGAATCGCGCAGGGAGGACTAGTCTCCCCTGTGCTCTTCAGTCTGTATGTTAACGACATGCCTGTGCCTTCCCGCCACGTTGTGCTGGGCCTGTAGACGGACGACACGGCCATTATAGCGACGTCCCGCAAGTCGGCGCTGCTCGTCAGGTACTTGGGAAGTCATCAGAGTGACCTAGAGCGATGGCTGAGAGAATGGAAAATCGCCATTAACGTCTCACAGACCATCGCTATGCAATTTTGCTAAGGCTGCCTGGCGAATTCCCCGACCTCGACCGGTTCAGTCCCTAGGACAGCCAATCGAATGGTTCGGTAGAGTCCGCTAATTGGGAGTGACTCTAGATTCACGCCTGACCTGGCGGCCTCATATCGTACAGGTCAGGAAGAAAGCCTCCCAGCGACTGGGTGTGCTCGGCTCTCTCCTAAACAGGAGAAGCGGCGTCTCCATCAGGAATGAAGTTCTGCTGTATAAGCAGCTCATCCGCCCAATGATGGACTATGCGTGCCCCATCTGGAGGTGCGCAGCTCGCAGCTACGTGAAGCAGCTGCAGGCTCTCCAGTCCAAGTGTCTTCGCATTGCTACTGGTGCACCGTGGTACATCAGTAACAGGCAGATTCACGAGGACCTCGGAGTGCCGTTCTTTGAAGAACACACCAGAGCCCTAACCGAGACTTACGACTCAAAGTTAGCTGGTGTGGGGAACCTGTTAGTTCGGCAACTCGGCAGATATTTACGCTGACCGAGGGCCGACGCAAGCTGCCGGATGCGCAAGCTAAGGGATCAGCTGACCATTCGAAGCCGCATGCAAAATGGCGGGCAATTCGACGTCGAAACGTGCTCGCTATTCAATAGCTGAGCGCATTTCGGTCACCCTGACTGAGGTTTTACCGTGATTTTCCTCAGTTGTAAGGTAAATGCCAGGGTGAAATTAAAAATTTCGGGGCACGGCCCCCGAAACCCCCCTCCCCGCGGGCACGGCGGCCTCACCAAAGTGCCGACTTCGAATACATTACGTGATTTGCCACCGGGTTCAACTCACCGGCAGCCATCCAACCAAAGTTCCCCCCCCCCCCTCAGATAGGAAGTCTATGTGCTCCCAGAGCCGTAGCCTGTAGCGTACCAAGTCCCGGTCGCGGATCAGGACTATAAACAGTTAGCGTAAGCGAATCCCCATTATAGAGTAAGGTGTCTGTTTTAGAGCCCAGCGATGCGTTAAAACGCAGGAGTGGCTGCTCAGCCAAAGGGATGTCGACTTGCGCGAAGCGCAATTCTCCGCCCTTAATTAGTTCTTTGGTTGGTTGGTTGGTTGGAAAGGGCCGTTTTGAATTGTGGGGATGTTCCCACAGAGGGCTTATATTCTCATTCATTTATTTTCCATTCTTCACACACGCTCTGTCACCGGGGTCTGTATTTAACTTCATATTCAATTAACCCTTTAAAAGACGAAAAACTTTATTTTTTTAAAGACCCAGTCCGTACCGCGCAGTAAACACACTCCGTCTCGGTTATAAAAACCAGTCGGTTAATGCTGTATAGGGAAATAATCGCTGTTTGTTCTGAGATCCACACAAAACACATAAACACACTGTGTGGGCAGAACGTAGAATTTGTGAATGTTAAACCTGGCGGTACATACAGTAACCACTGGGCTTTAAAGGGAGACCCAGTCCGTACCGCGCAGTAAACACACTCCGTCTCGGTTATAAAAACCAGTCAGTTAATGCTGTATAGGGAAATAATCGCCGTTTGTTCTGAGATCCACACAAAACACATAAATACACTGTGTGGGCGGAACGTAGAATTTGTGAATGTTAAACCTGGCGGTACATATAGTAACCACTGGGCTTTATTGGGTTAAACATATTTCGAATTCTCTTTATATTTCGTAATTTCTAACCCTGTTGCAGTCTCGGTCCCTAATTGAAGTTTCACTGCTAACTCGACACAATTCGAAATCTATTATTATTGTTATTGTTAAGACTTTTTAATAATATTAAAGCTCCTTATACCAAATCCGGCCAATGAGCACCATTCTGAGTCCGCTCCGTGTACTTCTAATCACCACAGTCCGACCGTATTACCCCAACACCCACCACACGCTAACTGTATTCTGCTATGTGGCTCGCGAACTGCCCGATATCCGTCTCCGTGTTTCAAAGCCTGTATTCCGTCCTCAACCTTTGTTTCCCCCATCGTGGTGATGGTATCAGTCCACGGCAGTCCTCTGAGTATCGCAGCATTAACGTTACGTACAAATAACCACGGCAGTCCTCTGAGTATCGCAGCATTAACGTTAAATACAAATAACGACGTTAATAATAATAATAATAATATTATTATTATTATTACTATTATCATCATCATCATCATCCCCTCTATGCAGGGTATTCACACTTCTGTACCTGAAACAAACCACGTTTCTAGGGTATACAGTGCCGCAGCTATCCCGCGCGTACTGTTAATGGTGCATATAGCGCTGTCTGCAATATTAAACTGTTCTGTGCTTCTACATTAGCACTTCCCGCAGTGTCTGTGCTGTGCCCAGTACAGCTGTTTTCTGCAGTTCCTTGATATCGTGCTTTCCCGGTACGCTGCTCAAGTATTTTCTGAAGAATTTTGAAATGGTTCCAGTTGCCCCTGTTATTACTGGCATCATCTTGGTTTTTACATTCCACATGCGCTGTATTTCTGTTATAAGGTCTTTATATTTTAGAATCCTCTCGGCTTCTTTCTTTATCACATTTCTGTCTCCCGGGATTGCTACGTCAATTAGCACACATGTTCCGTTTCCATTATCCCGGATTATGATATCCGGTTTACTGTTGGGGACGGTTCTGTCGGTTTGCACTTGTTGATTCCACAATACGGTTACCTTGCCTACTTGTCTGGTTTCTACTGATTTCGGTACAGTTCATACCAGAGTTCACAGTCTAATGTTACCGCCCAGTTCCTTATATATGTTGAAGTGTAACTGAGCGCACACTCTATCATGTCGCTTGATGTTCTGTTCTTTTGCCAGTACTGGGCACGCTGAAACAATGCGGTCTGCTGTCTGCTCAAGTTGGTGACACAACCTGCAGTCGCTGTCTGTTTCTGTGTGCAATATTTCTGTTGCACGGTATTTTGTTTGCAGTGCTTGGTCCTGTGCTGCCACTATTTGACGTTCTGTTTCTGCCTTCAGGTCTCCCTTTGACAGCCAGAGGAACGTGTCTTCCTCGCTAATGAGCTGTTTATCTGTGCTTCTAATGTACTGGCCATGCATTACTCTGTTCTCCCAGTTTTCCTTTAAGGACTCTGCCAATCTTGCCTTTGTGTTTTGTATTCCACCTTGTTTCATGTCATTCTTCTCGTTTGATTGACTTAATTCATCTATGACCTTCGCTGCTGTTCTAACTGTTGAATTCATATGTGGCTGGCTGCTGTCGTGGCTCCTTATAATATTTACAAACTGGTCTTCTTTATACCTTTTGTTAGGATATTCTGCAATATTAATTATCTCTGTTTTATATGCTGCTTAAATTTGACAGGCCCCTTCCTCCCCCTTTCCCCTTTACATACAGTCTATCTGTATCAGCTGTAGGATGATGCATCTTGTACATTGTTAGTAACTTCCCGGTTTTCCTATCAATTTTTTTATTTCTTCTAATCTCCAATTAATTATACCAAAACTGTACCTTAATACTGGGATGGCTGATGTTCCAATCGCTGTAACTTTGTTTTTGGCATTTAATTCAGATTTCAGTACTATTCTCAGTCTCCTGGTGTATTCCTTCTTCAGTCTTCCTTCCATCTGCTGATGCTGTGTGCCGTCACTTTCCTCAGTCCCAACGTGCCTGTACGTCTTTCCCTGTTCAAGCTCCTGTATTTCTCTGTTGACATGCGACACTAAATTTTGCGAGTGGACTGGTTATCCTTTCATAAATACATGTACAACCTTTGCACACCTGTCAAGCCCAGATTCCACGTGGATGTCATCACTGAAGGCTGTGACCGTTTGTGTCTGTTTTGTAGCTCTTCTTCTGATTTGCCTAGCAACTTCAAATCGTCACGTAAAGCAGGTGGGATATTCTTGTCTTTACTGTGTGCTCTTCATATTCCGTGTTCAGCCTGTTCAGTTGTTCTGTGAGGGGAATTGAGCAAATGCAAAACGGCAGTGGTGATAGTGAGTCTCCTCGGAATATTCCACGTTGTATTTCTATCTCTTCACACCTGCCATACCGCACTGTACACGCCACCTACCTGCACATTACAAGAACACTATCATGTAGCTAGAAGTTTCCTTGTTGAAACAGGAACCTGACAGGTACGCATTGTACACGCCACCTGCCTGTACATTACAAGAACACTATCATGTAGCTAGAAGTTTCCTTGTTGAAACAGGAACCTGACAGGTACGCACTGTACACGCCAGCTACCTGCACATTACAAGAACACTATCATGTAGCTAGAAGTTTCCTTGTTGAAACAGGAACCTGACAGGTACGCACTGTGCACGCCACCTACCTGTACATTACAAGAACACTATCATGTAGCTAGAAGTTTCCTTGTTGAAACAGGAACCTGACAGGTACGCTGGCGATGCCGCTACACGTAAGTACGGGTTACTCTCATTTCACGGAATATTATTCCAGTAACAGGTTTCAGTTTTGAATGCCCGGTGTTAGGAATTTCGGAGAATCATTAGCACGCACAGTGCAGTACACAACTACGAAGCGAGCTGTAAGAAGCTGCGAAACTGCAGTAAACAGCTGGCAAAATCAGTGCATTTGAACTGTGGAAAACACATTCAAAGTAAACCTTCCTTATGCAGTCGGGGTGGCACAGTCGGTATAATGACCACAGAACGGGCTGGACGACCGACGAACCACGGTTCGATTTTCGTCATAAGCAGTGGGTTTGGGGCCCACACAGCCTCTTACTGAACGAGTACCTGCAGCCTGTTTCCGCGGGGGTACGGCCGGGTGGTGAAGGTGACCACCTAAGTCCATCTAGTGCCCAGATTAAGAATGAATGGAGCCATACCTCCACCCCCCCTTCTGCATGGTGTGCACAGGAACATACCTTTAACTGAATAACAATCAAGAGACCCGTAAGACTGACTTTGAAAACTTCAAAGATCGGTCTGTACTTGTTGACACTGGCTTTCGCATGTGTAGCTGCTTAACGACACCGCTGCACTAAATGCACGTGGCTGTGTCATCGAAAGATGGTCTTTCCTTGTTCACCAAACTAATTAGGCGTACAGTGTCAGGGTGCACAGTGGACACATGTCACGGTGCAGTTGCAGCAGTGAGTCAAGACACCATGCTAAACACAGCCTTACATCTGCGTGCAGCAATCCGTGTGCCTCGCGTGCTAAAACTGCGGCTGCAACAGTGCTGACGTCCTCGCTAGCAGGGCGTAGAGCGATCGCTTGGGCAAAGCTTTGGCTGTCGTGTTTGAAAAATTTAGAATCTGTGACTTTCAGTAACGGACAAAATAAGTGTCGGCTGAAATGCACAAAACAGGTAATGTATACCTGTTCTTTGAAAGGCCTGTAGCAGAAAATGACGAGGAAATCTTAATTCAAAATGGTTTTCTCTAACGCAGCGTTCCCCAAATTGTCTTCGGTGGGGTCCTGGAGTTTCGAGCGAAACTTTTGGCGGTAGCAGCGTCGGCCCCTCGAGAGTTCGCGAACAACTTGGTTATTTACCCGGACGCAGTCCACCCAATGTCCTGTTCGATGGCTACCGGGGCTCTTTCCCGGGAATAAAGCGGCCACAGCGTGATGTTTCTCACTCACCTCAATCTAGAGCTGAGGTTAAGGATGAGTGGAGCTGTACCTGTACTCCCCCTATATGTCCTCACGCCGTGGACAGGGAGACCTTTACCTTTACCAACAGACTCCCCACTGAACGGCGTCCTGGGTGCTGGCAGGAAACAGGGCGTGAAGACTGCTCTTCACAGGTCTGACTGACTGACTGACACACACACACACAGACAGACAGACAGACAGACCGAGTAAGGTAATAGATCAGAAGTGTCATACGGATGCTTCAAAATTACACGTCGCAGTCTTTCGGTGTGTAAAAAAGGTTTATTTGCCTTATTTACCTACAATATTTTGCCACCTCCCTTTTGGGTTCCGTATGTGAATGGCAAGTCCCAACATCGGTACGTGGTCAAAGAAACCGGGGCGGGGGGGGGGGAGGTTTTGCGATGCTCTCGGTTCACCTCATCCCACGTACAAAATCAGAGCAGTGTCCGGGCCGAGACTGCAGTCAATTAAACAACGCTACTGTCTCGGACACGCGATACTGACAATTGTGCATTGCGTCAACTCCAACAGCAGTCCCGCGCCAGGCAAGTGGCACCACGACTGGCGCTGTGACCTCTCAGTTGCAAGAATCGGGACAGCTTCCTCTGTAACCCTGTAACTGAGTAAATCACGACCCACTGAACACTGCACACACAGCAGTTCACCTCTATTACCCAGCCAGGCCTACCTGTCAATTAGTTAGCCACCTCGGGCGTCTGGGCCACTGTGCATACAAACTGCAACCACCAAAAACCGTTGCTTCCCATTTTAAATTAACATACGGCTTAATGGGAACTTCGTATTTAAACATACATCAGACTTGATATCTACGCTATCTTGAGATTTTACGCAGCGTAAAATGGTAGTTTCTTACGACGTTTCGGGACAATCAATCGGTCCCCTCTTCAACGGTCAAGTAGCTTCCTTCTCCGGGTAAAAGCACTCGGTGGTTTCATCTGAAGAAGGAAGCAATTTGCTTCCGTAACGTAGTGCATTGTTTTGAGTGTTGTTATGACAGTGGAAGAAGTTCTTGTAAACACTGCTGATATTACTTCATGCTTGGATCATGGTCTTGACAATCAACTTGGCAGGCCGACAGTCCTCACCCTGCTGACGCCCATTTTAACAGCAACTACCAATCAACACCGCTGTACAGTCCTCGCCCTGCTGACGCCCATTTTAACTACCAATCAACATGGCTGTACCGAGCCCAGCACTTCTTCATATTCACGAGGTCCCGGGCTCGAACCTCAGTACGCAGATCCACCACAATCACGTTTTCGCACCCTTCCTCATCCCCTTCCCCCAGCCAAACGTCGTGAACGTACGCCAACAGAAGCCATGAGTGCCCCCTCAACATTCCTTCAGAATATCTTATTCCTGCTGGAGTACGAACCCCGGACCGTCCATCCCACAGCCTCCTAACTATTCCCACTGTACCCTTATTTCCGCCACAGCTAGCAATACTGTCTCATCCAATACAGCCATGACTGCGCGGGTCTGGTGAGACAACAGAGGTGCGGGATCGATTATTTGCGTTCTTTTTACTTCGGAAATAATTTCCGATCAAGGACTTCGGAAATAATTTTCTGATCAAGGACTTCGGAAATAATTTTCTGATCAAGGACCTCGGAAATAATTTTCTGATCAAGGACTTCAGAAATAATTTTCTGATCAAGGACTTCGGAAGTAATCTTCAGATCAAGTACAGCAGTAAATCGAGGACTACAGGCCAGATAATTCCCCAACTGGGAAGGATGGTCTGCCTTTATTTCATAGTTACGAAATTCAATCGAACTCGGTTACAACGTCATGAAAGGGACTGAATATTTTGTGTCGTTATAAGCTAGTGTTGTTATAACCGCGTAGTGTAATGTCATGATTCACAGCCAGGAATTAGTTGATACCACAAAATATCTGACTCTATAGACGAGGTGTCGTATAAACCGATATCGTTATAATCGGGTTGGACTGTAATTTTCTACATTATCACAGCGATACGCTACTGAATTCTGTCGGGATGATGCTTTCACAGTGTTGCATCTCTTGGCGTCAAACCTGGATGTACCTCCCTCCGCAAAATAAGGACTCAGCCTGAGATCCAAACCTCTTTAATTTACTCAACTAACGCTTTGGGAAGGCATCATAACTCAACTAACGCTTTGGGAAGGCATCATAACTCAACTAACGCTTTGAGAAGGCATCATAACCCTTATCGCCGAGTTTACTTCGGTGGCAGTGTCAACAACTCTCCGTCAAGGAAGTACTAAAGAGAAGGTTGCTGTACGGAAAGCCCTGGGTCACGCGGCCCTACTTTAGAAATCTGACCAACTTCAGTGGTTTGCCAGACATGCGTTCATTTCCTGCAAAAAAAAAAAACCTTTAACTTCGGTTTGTGACAGCAAAATTTCAGAACGGACTTACTTCTTCCCGTGCCGCAGTTAGTTTCAGAACACGCCCCTTCGCTACAGCCAGGAGGCGTGGCAGATTGTCGGCACCCACGTTACACTGAGGCTAAAACTTTTCACCATCAACCTTACTGCGACTGTCCCTGATTTTTATTGTTGATCTCGCCCACACTTTAATATGTCTTCCTCTTCTACGTGTCTCTTCGTACTTCTATATTACTGCCAACGTGTTTGTAAGATTCGATTTCTATCTTCTTCCTTCTCTGTCATGTCTACTCATTTTCGGTGCAGAAGGTTATTTTTGCACCTGATCACACTGAAGGACACATACAGTCAGTAGGACTCCTCTGGACGAGTGATCAGCCCGACGCAGAGACCTCTACCTGACAACACACAACACTCATAAGAGACAGACTTTCATGCCTCCGCTGGTATTCGAACCCGCAATCCCAGCAAGCGAGCAGCCGCAGACACACGCCTCAGATCGCGCGGCCACCGGGACCGGCGGGTTTGATGTTAAGTGTGTGAACAATCCGATTCTATTGTGTGGTGATGGTTTTATGGACTTTATCCATCGTCCGAAGGGTAAAATATTAAAAAAATTAAAATCACAACGTTTCGGAAGCTGGATCTGCTTCCATCCTCAGGTGAATGGAGGGGGAGAAGAGAAGAACCTACTCTGCTGGGGTCAGAGAGTAGGTTCTTCTCTTTTCTCCGTCCACCTGAGGAGGGAAGCAGAGCCAGCTTCCGAAACGTTGTGATTTACATTTTTTAATATTTTTAATATTTTACTCTTCGGAGGATGGACAAAGTCCATAAACCCATCACCACAGAAATATTATACACTGTCGCCAGAACCTTTTAGCATTAATCCAATTCTATTTTATTCCGATCAAAAATACTGAAGCCTTCTATTTTCGACACCCCTTATTCCGATCAAGCATGTTTAATCTTTCTGCTCTGCGTTCATCTCGCTGTTTACTTAATAATACAAATCGGCCGCAGTACAATACTGATCAGTAGAACCGCCACATTCCATAACAAACAATCCACAACAGTCCCAGTTTCAATCAAAACAGACGGACACAAACGAACGTAACAGCTGTACAGTTACAGTGCAGGGGATAGCGGGGCCATAGCGGACAGCACTGTGCGATGAACTGACGGGTGGTTTACTGTGCGTGTTGTGATGGTGGCACTTTAAACAGCTTCCGAAATAATGGAGTATTTTCAGGTTTTGCAACATGTGGCTGTGTTATTCTGATGTACTGTATACAAATACACTCATATATTTTGTAAATGAAACATTACACAATGAATACAGACAGGGGTTATCGAGCGAATATCTTGCGCCAGCGCACTAAACATTCCCAGTATCCGTGTTCTGCACTGTTTACATTCCGTGAGGTTGTATTTAGATTTCTTGTGGTACAGTTCCCACAAAAATCAGCCCACGTGTTAAAAACTTTTGACTTCAGAGTGCTACATTTTAACTGCAGAGACTTTAGTTGTGTTCTTTTCAACATAAACTTGTAACCTTCAGATTTCTGTATTTCCGCTCTACCGACTGTAGTTGTGTTCTTTTCAATACAAACCTGTATCTATAATTAAGACAAGTTGCTGACCAAACCAGACAAACAGCCGCCTTAACATTTCTGAGCCACGCAAACCGTTACGGCAGCGACACTCCGCAGTGGCACTTGCAGACACACACAGTGCTTTTTTAATTCAGTCGCCGTACCGCCATGTTTGTTGTTGTGTGGGGTTTGGGTACAGTTTTGCACTGGGAGGGAGGGCACAAGGGGAGGCGGGCGACAACTGCATAATGAGGAGCTCCATAATTTGTACTGCCCAAAAGAACTCTTTGCCCCATGGTGCGACAGCCCCCCCAGTGGGCTATGTGATCACACTCAGACACACCACAGTCGGTAGGACTCCTCTGGACGAGTGATCAGCACGAAGCAGAGACCTCTACCTGACAACACACAACATTCACAAGAGACAGACATACATGCCCTCAGCGGGATTCGAACCCACAATCCCAGCACGCGAACTGCAGCAGACCCACACCTTAGACCGCGCGGCCACTGGGATCGGCCGCCAAATATTATTAGGGTCAAGAAATGAAGGGTAATATGAAGGGCAAGATAAGTTCACAAATGCAGCAAGGGTTAGGTAAGTTGAACCCAAAGAAAGAGAACATTTGGAAGAACTAAGGGTAGATGGGAGGATAGCATACAGTGGAACCTGAAGAAATAGGGTGGGAGTGTGTGGAGTAGATTGATCTGGCTCAGGATACGGACAGATGGCAGCTGTAGCAAGCATGGTAAAGATATTGGAGGAATGCCCTGACTGGCTGATGAACTATTAAATTTCCCATTAATTAGTTCAGTTGCTGTGTGTAGCGCCACCGTCTGTCCCTCACATGCAAACATGTGGCACCGCGCACAGTACAGCGCAGTGTGCAGACTGTGCCAGGCGGTCCGCGTTCATCGGCACACAGCAGTAGAACCCCGTCTGTGGAATTACCCCTCTGCAGACTGCGATGACGTCAGCTGTAAGCCGGCAGCCCGCAGCTGTATGTTGCTCACCTGTATCT
The DNA here is from genome assembly GCA_013340265.1 of Coptotermes formosanus. Classification (NCBI taxonomy): domain Eukaryota; kingdom Metazoa; phylum Arthropoda; class Insecta; order Blattodea; family Rhinotermitidae; genus Coptotermes; species Coptotermes formosanus. The sequence goes on along the minus strand of BLKM01000866.1, from coordinate 129,136 downwards.
CTGTATTTACCGTTTACGCCAGTCCGTGTACCAACTTTCCTGCAGCACAGCTTATTAATGTATATTGTTCACCGTTTACGCCAGTCCGTGTACCAACTTTCCTGTAGCACAGCTTACTAACGTATCCGGTATGTGTTTATATCGCACAGCAGTCAGCCTGTGAAGCTGCCCACCCCAAACACTTTACTCCTGCATCCTGCGCCATGTCGCAATTTACTGTGGAATTTAAAGGTGTGGCACACAAATCAGCAGTTACGTGTTCAGTTTCAGAGAACGTCGGTAGTTCGAAAAGTTCTCGGAAATCAGTTTACTGGGGTAACCGCGCTTCGTTTTCAAGCGAAGAGCGGGACATCGCAGGTATTGGCTGTGCGTTGTCTGTGGAGCAAGTTGGAACGGGCTGACAGGTGTCAGTAGGCGGCAGTGGCGGGAGGTGGAAGTGTGTCGCCACAGTGTGTCGCCACTGCACATCGCGATGCCTCAGGTTGAAGGGCAGACCATTCGGTATCAGACAGGCCCAAGGCTGACTGTAAGGGCAGGAGGCGATTTGTTGGCAAATTGTGCGCGGTGCGACACGCGTTTGTGCCTGTAGGGCAAACAGTGAATTAAATTTTTGTACCGAGTTTCTGAAGAAATCGAGGGATGCCACTCCGCGTAAACGCCAAAAAAGTAGATACACGGTTGGCTCACGCCCCATGAAATGCGCCTTGCCTCACCTCCCGTGCAAAGCGGCAGTTTTTGGTGACCAACCAAAATTTGGCCATCGCAAACCGGCCGTATTCTGCAGGTCTGGCTTCTTGTAGTTACAGGAATAATGCAGTATTGCACTACATCAAGTAAACCTAAAGCTTGACTTACTAACAAACAACATAACTAACTAACTAACTAACTAACTAACTAACTAACTAACTAACTAACTAACTAACTAACTAACTAACTAACTCCATGGAGCAGAGGCCTTCTTGAGAAGCTAACAGGTCCTCAGCTAGTCAAGAAATTCCCCGCATTCTATAGAACCCAGAGGTTCATTACCACATTCACAACAGCCCGCCACCCGTCTCTATCCTGAGAGAGATCAATCCAGTCCATACCACCCAATAATTAACATCCATTTTAATATTATCCGCCCATCTACGCCTAGGACATCCAAGTGGTTTCTTTCCCTCATACCTGCCCACCAAAACTCTGTATGAACACTTCCCCTCTCATCCGTGCTACATGTGCAGCTCATAACAGCTGTAACCCTGATGGACGTGCTGCCATCTCTGTACCGGCACTTGAACTGCAATCATATCGATATTACTGAGGCAGCAAGCCGTTGCAGTAACATTACTGTAAGTAACTGCTGTGTTCTGCTACCAGTCATCGTGTTGGTCGTGTTGTCTGTTGTTTGGTCACTTGACAAGAAATTTAGTGACACTGTGCGTGTTCTGTTAGCTGTTCAGGCAACTGGTCACTTCATGTTGGCCGATTGCTAACTTACTTAACTGCTTGCTTATCAAGACATCTGATGTATTAGCTACTGACGTGAAAATTAAATTACTGTACAGGACTCCAGGTCTTCCGGTACGTGACGCCGTGTTCGTTGCTGTCGTTTCGATAGACTTTCGCACCTTCGTCTTCAACAGCCGATCAGTCTAAGGAATGGACTCGGATTTCTTCAGCCTTGAAGATGGAGGCACCGCAGTCCTTCGAAAGATCACAGGCCATGCGCCCAAGAGCACGGCATCACATGCCAGAACATCTGCGTGGGCAGTACCCCAGCTGTGATAAACTGAAATGGCGAAGTTACTGCAGTCCGTGTGATCACGTAACGACAGTGGGTGCGCTGTCCGAACACCAAATGGCAAGTTGAACCGCGCAGCCGGACTGCTGTGTTCCTGTAAGAACTGCTGAACCGCGCGTTTGTGAGGGGAAAAGTGAAACACAGCGCATGAAACACGAACTGACACTTCATCTGAGTTCTTTTGTAACCCAAGCCTTAGTACTGCCCAGTTTCTTACGTGTGGAATCACATAGAATTGTGAGAAAGAATTCGGGAAAGTGGGAATGAATTGTTTTGTTCATTAGGGAAGGGTCACACACACACACACACACACACACACACACACACACACACACACACACACACACANCACACACACACACACACACACACACACACACACACACACACACACACACACACACACACACACACACACACACATACCGATGATGATAATAATCGATAATAGACAAAAATTCCTCACGGGACAAAATGCCACATTTAACTTTGGCTGTCACGTTGCCGTTTCATTAAAATTTTTCTCTCCCCACGGCGCAACAGCCCCCAGTGGGCCAGGGCCTCCTCGTCATCGAGGCTTCACGATCGCACTCAGACACACCACAGTCGGTAGGACTCCTCTGGACAAGTGATCAGCCCGACGCAGACACCTCTACCTGCCCACACACAACCCTTACGAGAGACATCCATTCGCCCGGCGGGATTCGAACCCGCAATTCGAAGAAGCAAGCAACCGAAGACCCACTCCTTAGAGCGCGCGGCCACTGGGATCGGCCCAAGCGTGTTGTACAAAGCAACATTCTTTCCGTAAGCACGAGGGTCAGTCACGGGGATTCCTGACGTCATTAAACTGGTTTAAACTAGAATCAACAGCAATACGTTCGATGCACGCTACGGCGGGAATTTAAATATTGCATCCTTCTTCCTCCTGACAAAATCGTCACAGGAAGGATGTGGCAGGGGGCACGGGCGCGGTTACCTGATAGCAAACATTCGTTTCGGGAACATAACAAGACAGAAGGAGGTGTGACCAAAACCAGAGGCGCCGATACTGTGCGTCACTCTATAATGCTTGCAGGAAGGTCGCGTTTTGTTGCACATTTCTTACGAACCAACAGCACTGGCACCATAAAGCACCATCATTTTAGGCAGATTCCTATCTTATGAAGGGTGTGACGCTGTGTTTGGCTGTTTAATTCCCGACGTTTCGAAGGCACCATGACCCACGAATCGTTCGGGACTACGTGGCGTCACCTGCCAGAACGCATGGATGACCCGCAACACCGCTGTCACAAATTCTGACACGTTTGTGGCACAGCAACGTACAGCGCTGAGGCAGAAATGAAATCTTTGTACCTGTTCTTTGTATCTGCAAATTCTATTAGCAACACGTACAGTCACACCCACAGAGCGTCTACCCAGTTAACGTTGTGCCGGTAGAACGCCTCTTGGTTTTTAATATCCAGGCTTCACAGAACGTACGTGTCTCTTAATACAATGTTTTTCGGCAGATGTTTATATACGAACAATTTAAACTAACGTTCCAAAAACTCAATACAACATTTTGAACAAAACGATGTGCCTGCAGGCTGTACGTACAGGTTACTGCGTACAAAGTAACTGTTTGTTAACAACCACATTAACGTGAACGACACGTGTCTAAAATGACATTTCACTCACATTCTGCAATCCTGCTTTACAATATTGTTCTCCCTCAGGGTGTTTTAAATGTAGCAACTGTGACGGCCACAAATAGGGTCGAAACATGTAGCACAAGTCGAAATTTAATTCTAAAGATTGAGTTTTGAACGACGAAATGTGTAATGATGGACTGGCTTTTATAACCGAGACGGATTGTTTACTGCGCGGTACGAGCTGAATATTCAGATATAATTAAGGATACAGTTGGTGTTTAAAAGGATAATAAAGGAAAGCGGGTTAAAGTGAAGGTAAATTAAAATCGCTACGAAACACATACTGAGTCCTATTTCCAAACAAATCACCGAATTTGTCCCGCGGGAATGATGAACACTATTGAAGCATCGCATAGAAGGGAACTGGGAACAGGTGCCTCACGTAGAAGTTGCAAGTCGTATGTCCTGCGGCTTGAAAAATAACCTGTTTCTTATAACCCTTTGGCTGTGCGTGTGTGCGTGGGGGTGGCGGGGGGCGGGGGAGGGGGGCGGGAGCGAGAAAGAGCTGACAGCTCGGTGACTCCGAGGATTGTAACTGGAGTCACGCAGCACGAACTAAATGTACAATTACATAAAAGGGAACGTTTTGGTGTCTCACAATGTCATATTGGGATGTAGGTAACGGGAACACGCAGATGGCGGAAGAATGTTCGTCGCTTTCAGGATGCAGCAAGCGCGTCTTCCGTTGGCAATCAGCATTCCCACGTGCCTTACAGCACTGACTGCATTACTTGCTACCTGCTGGCGCGGGTGTTAATAGGCAAGGTGGTAGGTTAAGAGGGGACGCACTACGCACGCGCCAACAAGCGTTCTATATCCGTTCCAAAAACATCCACAGTGACTGAAGCAATGAATGTACAGCCAGCACAGTAAATGTTTTTGAAACAGGTATAACGCTGCCTGGCCGTTCCCATGTGAGCCTAGCAGCGAGCACGCCGTGCCGACTGCAGCTATGTAGTGTTAGGGCGCTCAGCTAGCAAGTTGCCTGATATATCTATATTGTGCCCTGTACTTGTTTAGCGCTAATACATCACTGGAATAACAGGAAATACGGTGCTGGTGAACTCAGGTTCACACACGCGGAAGAATTTCCCCGAAAATTGTTGGCATTTTGGTCAAGCCACCTCAAAAAAGGTGCGCCAGACCTGCCCTAGTCCAAAAAATTTAAGTAATACTGTTTTCAAAGGGCGCCAAATTATTAGCCTGCAAGGGGAGCCCACATACCTCCAGCTGGCCCTTGATTCATGCAGTCTGCTACAGTGTGATAACTGGCAATGTACAGTGTTTTAGCAGCACCTGTACAGAACGACAGACTGCCGTTATGCCTGTGGTTAAGTTCTAACCCATTTCAAAGCTGGTCACACTGTCTTTAAGGCTGCCTTATGGATACATCAAATAAGAAATTTGGCACAATTTCAGAGGCATCGCAACTCGCCGGGCAGAGCCGTGGCTCTGGCGGGTAGTAGACGCCCTTTCACCGCGACAGCGCAGTTTCGTTACCGGGGCAGTCCATATGGGACAGCAATCGGAATCGTCCTTAAATAACACAATCAAAAACGCGACACAGGAATTCGTAGGCCTCATGGTGTACCGCTAAGCTCATCTGTCCTCACTTCCGGACACTTTATAACGAGCATTTGGCCGAATATACGAAAATATCTTCCGAAATTCACTGATACAGAGTGTGGTTAAACGCTACACCTTTATTAACCTTTTGAAGCCTATCGGTAACTTTACGTACCACCCGGTTTAACATTAAAAAATTCTACGTGGTGCCCACATTGCGTTTATGTGTTTTGTACGGATCTCAGAACAAACAGCAACTTTTGCCTCATAAAACATTACGAGATTGGTTTTTATAACCGAAGTGGAGAGTGTTTACAGCGCGGTACGCACTGAGTCCTTATATAAAACAGATATGCTTCGTCTTTAAAGCGTTAATGCAGGGCGTGGTTTAAGGCTTCGACTTCAGTGATAGAAGGTGCGGTTTAATGCTACAAATTTCAATGGTGTAGGGTGTGTTTACCCCTACAATTTCAGTAACACAGGGTGTGGTTTACTGCAACCACTTCACTGATGCAGAGTATGGTTTAACGCTACAACTTTATTAATGCAGGATGTGGTTTAAGGTCACGACTGCAGTGATACAGGGTGTGGTTTAATGATACAACTTCAATGATAAAGGGTGTGGTTTACCGCTACAACTTCAGTGACACGCGGCGTGGTGTAACGCTACAACTTTATTGATACAGGTTGTGGTTGAAGGCCACAACTTCAATTTTACAGGGTGTGGTTGAAGGCCACAACTTGAATTATACAGGGTGTGGTTTAATCATACACCTTCAGTGATAAAGGGCGTGGTTCAACGCTCACGCACACATATTTTTCATACGACTTAATGTACGATGTAACCTCACGTTACAAAAAAACTGACCTTCCTATAGAACTTTATTCAGTATTGACTGTAAGTTAATTTTGTGACGGATTTTTAATAATTTGTATTGCGAATCTCTTATTCGTCGTTGCTACGTACGAATATAAATAACAAAACGTACAGCACTATTACTTGGCCAGGTGTTTGTATGGGCGTAAAACTTGGTCCCTCGCTTTACGGGGAAGAATGCAGGCTAAGGGTGGTCAGGGATATGGTGCTGAGGAACATACTTGGGCGTAGGGGCGGGGAAGTAACAGGAAACTGGAGAAAACTGCATAATGAGGAGCGTCTAGCGGAAATGTTATTAGTGACACCGCGCCTGGTACTTACAGCCAACCAACTTACCGACAAGCGCACATACCAGGATTAGAAACCGCACAATGTGTTGCACTGCCCAGACTGATGTATTGGTGCCTGCACTCTGTTCTATTTGAGACTCCCTGAGAATGGGGCCTCGGCGCCGAAACACGTAGCACTTTATAGAATGTATGCACAGTTTGTAATCCTATTACTGCATTTGTTGGTAAATGTGATTTATTTCTGGTGGGGAGACCTGAGGGAAGGCGACCACTTGGGATACCCAGACGTAGATGGGAGGATAATATTAAAATGGATCTTCAAGACGTGGGATCGGGTAATCGACTGGATTGAGCTGGCTCAGGATAGGGACAGGTGGCGGGCTCTTGTGAATGCGGTAATGAACCTCTGGGTTCCATAAAATGAGGTGAATTTCTTGACTAGCTGAGAAACTGTTAGCTTCTCAAGAAGGCCTCTGCTCCATGGAGTTAGTTATGCGATTTATTTCTCCACAGATGTCACCAAATACTCCCAACATAAAACATAAGGAAAGTCTGGGAGCCGAATTGTTCCCTGAAGACAGACAGACAGACATATGACACCAAGAAGCTAAGAATCGCTTGTCGCAATTTTTGCGAACGCGCTTAAAAATTTATCCGAAATTAAATGTCTCAGCAAATAAGCGGACCCTTGACTGTACGTCTAGAGCTGAAGACCGCATTTGTCTGCTTACTGGCGGACGAAATTCCTAAAGCAGACATTCAATTGGCGAATGGAATTTGAGAGCCCCAAGAAGTTCTGTAAGGAAAACCAGTGAAGCGGTTAGTAATAACGGTTGGTTGACAGTAGCGTCAGGAGTTTGAAAGGGCTGTCAATGTGTTGCCGTTTGCTTTTTCTATTTCTGTGGGTCTTTGTCCCGCAGAAGACGATAAATTTGTTCCACCTCGTTTAATTTCATGGCGCCTTCGTTTCCGACAGCCCCAACAGAGACGGTCGGAATTCTTTAAGGAGCCAACTTTCGTCAGAAACTTTCGAATTATATATCATCAGTGGTGTTTATTTACGCATAAATGTATTTCTCTATCACTATTTAACGATGCTGTCACAGCCACAGGCTACACAGCGTCTAACGTTAAGATGATCAGAGGACAGTCACTTGGTAAGGCTGTGAGCGGACCGATCTTGACCAAACTTGGTGTCATATCACAGTGCCTGCTTGGAAGAACTGAGAAAGACACGGAACGGCATAGAAAAAACTACTGTCATTTATTTCTAGCCAGTAGGTAACAGCTTGCTTCACGTCGGCGTCTGTTTGAAATCGCTCACTAGCCAGGTGCTTCTAAAAGAGTACCGCAGTAGTGTGGCGGTGCTGTGCTGTTAAGGTGGGGCAGCGCACAAACTGGTTACTGAAATCAGTTTATACACCGGTTTTATGGAGTGGCTTAGAGAGTGTGCTGGCTGTTTTTAACGGCTCCAGATTTAGACGTTACCGTCAGTTGTGTCTTAGGGTAGGGGTGCACAAATCACGGGCGCCAGGTTGCAGTGACGACTACATTTGGTACTGCGTCGCCTAATGCTTGTGGGCACTCAGTGCGGAACTTACGTCGCGTAACTCTTCTGGCGTCTGAAGTTGTACGGCGGCTCCTAGGCATTCGGAAACTTTGTGCACCCCTGTCTCACGGGTCCGCGATTTCAGACAGTATTTAGTTGGAGACTGCAAATTGAGATGATTTGTGGGAGGGGGTCTGCAGAATTAATGGGAATTTGTAAGGGGTTCGCTCTACTTGATACACGGCGAACTGCCGGTTTAGTGGGATAGCCTTCGTAAACAGCTTCCCTAAAATTCTTCAGCTGCTGCAGGGTGTGTCAGAGTGGACACACACACACACACGCACACACACACACAAACTCATACGCACGCAAGCAAACACACACAGACTCATACACACGCACGCACGAAAACTAACCCATACGCACGCACACGCACACACACACACAAACGTGGTTACGCCAGGCGCCTGGGAAGGGAATGTTCAAACACTTTCTGCCTGTTGTACTGAGGGTTTCCTTGGCAAGTTGCAGCGCAACCAGAAGGAAAAGAATAAACTCCGTAGAACTAATGTGGCATTGCATGTAACATAAGTTCCCAGGGGCCGGCGTAGCTCAGTCATTACAGCGACTGGGCTAAGGTCTGGACGTCTGCGGAATTCTGTTCGATTCCTGGAACGAGCAAGATATTTACTTTAAACCAAGAACTGAAATTTCGATACCTTAAAAAAACACAAACTTTCATTTGTAATGTTCGTCTAGAACAGGCTAACCGATGGCAACGACTGTGCACCTGCATGCAAGCATATGTAGATCAAAAACGTAATAATGTGGGTGCAACGCTGGGGAGAAACTAAACAGAAGTCAGTTAATCTGTGCAAAACAAACACAAACACACTAACATTAGACACAGCCCCACAACAAATTCTACACACGATTTCAAAACCTTTCAAATGTACAGAGTGTTCATTGCAATAGCACGCTTCTCATTACGTCATTAACGGATTGGTTTCCCACATAGCATGAAATGGTGCTGTGCCGTCAATGTTGGTGTGCGAAATCAACACTGACCGGGGGTTTTACGCATAAACGGATATTTTATGACAATTTACTGTGCACTGCTCGCGGTGCGTGTCGTGTAGCTGTGTGTGTGTGTGTGTGTGCGCGCGCGGGCGGCTTCTTTACGAAAGCCAGGCCGCCACTGTGCACGCTGAACATCAGCGTACAGACTGTAAAGCGTATACTAAGACATAACGCAATTGTTTTAGAAATAATAAGACAATAAACAAGCACTCACGTTCATGCTGACCGTCAGCCCACCACACACACAGCACAGTGTCACCGGTCCCACAGTTTACCGCCACAACACAAACGCAGTGGCTACACGAAACGCTGCACATAACAGCACAGGCAATGCTGCGCCAAATACAACAGAACTGAACACTGACCGACAGCACCGCCTGCCGGCACCGCAATGTACTGCAGAGCGATAACACAGCGCCACAACAGCAATCAGACGGTGACGGACTCGACACTGACTGGAGAGACGCGAGCGGTACGGTAACAAACCGGACGGTCGGTCAGGAAAAGGGGGAGTGCAGAGGGCATGTGTGCAGGTTCCTTCCGTACACAAGGCACAGCTGTGTCAAGGAAACTTACAGTTTTCAGTAGTTGTTAAATTATATAAAATGCTTTAATCTTATTCATAGATGTATTTATATAGCGGATCCCTTTTAACACCACAAACCTGAGTACTGTGCCGCTGTACCGTTGCTATGTACAGACACATAACAATGTGCACAGTACCATGCATGCTACATTATCGTCTTATCTCCCTGATGATGGCTCGAGTGGAACCGACTGTGTTGGAGTAAACATAATGGAAAATAATAACACACACACACACACACACACACACACACATATATGCATGTATATAAGCGCGCCGATATGTTGCCTAAGTATTGTGCCTATTTCTGTCACTATGCATAGTCAAAAAATAAAGGGAATTGTTCGTATGCTGTTCATGACGTGCACTGACTGACCGTTTATAACACAACAACCGGCAAAAGGCACGTATTAGAACATACACCTTTACAACTAAAATATGCAATAACAGTTGGCACTCTGTGGAAGAGTGAGGCTACAAAATCCAGTTCAGTATCGGAATAACGCCGTGTATTGTCTGAAGGTAGGCACTGTGCACGTTCATTCCCTTTACCACAAAAGCCTCTATAATTATCTAAAGAGATCCGAATATGCAGTGGCAATATGCAATCGAAGTAACGTTAGTAATATTACCAACATGTGAGTGCGTTTGTTTGTTAGTAATAACGAACAAACGCACTCACTGTCACGTGCAGCGGTCCGTACCTGCACCGACATACACTAGTGACCCTCGCACCAGGTCCTATCGCTCCCGAGCCCCACACACGTGTGCACGTGTTGATGTTGTGCATGCTAACACCCTCACAGGCATGAAATGGAGGGGAGGTTAGTGTCAGGTGAAGTACCGTCTTTTAAGCTTTGAGCAAAGTGTTACCTGTAACCGGACACTGCATCCAGTGTGTTGAAGTGCAGACCTTCTCACATTCAAACATGACCATTACTAGGCACCGTATGCTTTTTGTCAGAAAATATGGACTTTGCTTGCATTTACTTATGTGTGTTCTACGAGTCTCCGAACAAACCATGATTATTTATACAAAAAACATCAATCAGCTGGTCGAGAACCGCATTTATAAAGGGTATTTTGATACATTTCAAACTCCAGTGCGTTCAGTGGAAATACTGTTCTCTCTCTTAATGCCTCACTCCACGCAACCAACAGTTACATTCCCTTAACTTGTTCTAATCCTCTCTTATGGTACCATATTGCTATGTACACGTTTTTGAAGCAGTCTTATAAATTCACTTTCTCAACACACAGCATAGCAACTGAACATATAACGTGCGTCAAGAATGGTTAATTTAGGCATGTAAAGTTTTGATGTGAATTACGAACTTCGGTCAAGTAATAGTAACTCAATTCAGTCCAATTCAGTCCAAATGAGTAGACGTTTATTGCGATGCTGGCTCAACAGCACGCACGCACACACACACACAAGAACACAAAACAAAACAAAGAACAAACACAACAGCAAGAAGAAATTAAGAATATAACCGCGGTGCTGGAACAAAAGCCCTAAACTCTGAAAACGTTCGGTAAGTTAATTAGCTTGAAAATAACACAAATTAGTGCAGAATCTGTTTTAACGAAGTGACGGGCTTGCTAAAGATACCGATGTCTGTGCTCACACCGTTAGCAGCCGAAACACGTGTAGCAGACGGACAGACAGTCTTTACAAGCAGCAGTAAACAGGGAGGGGTTTCTGAAAGTCCGGGGAAGAACTCGAACCCCGGTAGCATCCAAAAGGGACGGAAAGCATTTTAAGCCAGAAAGCATATAAACACAGAATATTGCATCAAGACAGATTCTTTTGTCATATAGCGTGGGGGGTTTCAGTATTGTTGGTAAACCTTGTACAGCAGTCCGTTAATTAAAGAAAAAAATGCTTTGAAGGTTTCAGAAAATCCTCCCAAGTGACATGGTCACGGGAAAAGGAACGAACGATTTTGACACAGGACTACGAAATTTTGCTGAATGCGTTCCGGCATCAGTAGACGCTTTTGAGTTCCGTGCAATAAAGGCTTCCTGATTTTTAGTGCTTATTAATGTTAAATACGACATTGATAAGTAATAAATCGTAGAAAATAATACGGAAATATTCTAACTAATCCGAACATCCTAGGCAGTTGGGAAAACATACAGTCTACATGTGCGTGGAAATGCAGTTTCGAATCGACTGGCACCCCAGCAACCCTGATGGTGTCCGCACGGTTTATACAACAGTCAGACGTTTCGTAAATGTAATAAAGAACACCTGTGTCCCGGTAAAGGCGATAACATGCAGAAACAGGTGCAACAGAAACCAACGCCTTCAGTAACACTAACGTACATAACAGAAACAGAGGCGCAGCATGACGCAGTTCTGAAGGAAATGGTACCACTGTTACATAAGTAAATTGCAGCGCTGAGGAATGCGGCGGAGTGGAGAGAGTAAAACCAACCTTCAGCTGACAGCAGAATGTAGCCAGTTCTTCCTGATAGTGACAGCGACTGTGCAGGACATCTCAATAGTGTCTGTCCCTGGTCAGAGGAAGGTCGGTCCGCAGTGCATGCAACTGTACATCCAACACTTCAGGAAGCCTTCGCGCCAGTCTCCGCCCTTAGTCAGCTCTTTGGCTTGTTGGTTGGTTGTATGGTGGCCGCATGCTGCACACGGCATATATATATACACACACACATACAAACCACACACCTACACACACAAACACACACATACACACATACACACACATACACACATACACACACACATACACATACACATACACACACGGACACCACATACACACATACACATACATTCACATACACACACATACACACAGACACACATACACCCACATACACGTACATACACACATACACATACACACACATACACACACATGTACACACATATACACACATACACACACATACACACATACATACACACATACACATACGCACACATATACACACACATACACACACGTACACATACATACACACATGCACACACACATACACATACACACACGGACACCACATACACACAGACACACATACACCCACATACACATACATACACACGTACACACATACACACACATACACACACATACACATACACACACATACACATACACACACATGCATAACATTTTTGTACTCTGTTCGTAACCAGTTGTATGCTTGTTACTCAGCATTACGCCACTATGACGCTTTAAATCCGCTGGTGGCATTCGGTAACAGTCCGATGGCTGAATTGTGGACCCCTGCAATGCCTCTACCTGCAGAGCAGGGCACAAAACAAACGGCATGGCTGTATCAATGTACGTACAAAATGTAATTCGAAACTACGTGTCCAGTGCTCGAGCTGTCGAAGGCAGTGTGTGCCTTAACACTATAACCCAGTGGTTGCTGTATGTACCGCCAGGTTTAACATTCACAAATTCTACGTTCTGCCCACACGGTGTGTTTATGTGTTTTATGTGGATCTCAGAACAAACAGCGATTATTTCCCTATACAGCATTAACTGACTGGTTTTTATAACCGAGACGGAGTGTGTTTACTGCGCGGTACGGACTGGATCTTCATACGCAATTCGAAGTTATATGAAGATGTTAAATGTTCAATGTAGGTCAGTACTGAACAGTCCCATTAGTTTGCACCGCCCTCACTGGGCCCATACTGGGCATTACAGCGACACAAGGACGAATCCAAAGTGCAAACAAGCATAACAAATTTAATATAACTAAAAATGTACACAAGTGGAAATAACAGAACAGAATACTTGCTATACTTACAGTAATAAATAGAAAATGTAGTACGTGCCGCTAAAACCGGAGAAACCAAGTTACCTCCCTGGAGGCGCGGGGCTAAACCCAAATCAAAGCTGCATCAACGGGACCACGCCGCCAGGTGAGGGACTCCGGCCCCAGCAAGCATCTTGCGGACGGAATTTTGCCTCCCCGCCGAAACCGAATTTTGATGTGAACCCCAAGCTGGCTGGACGCAGAGTAACAAGTTAGGATGAAAGTGGACTGGACGAAAGGAAAGGAGGGGTAAAGGTGGGGGAGTAGGTAGTTACGCACGCAGGCAAGGTGCACGGGGAGGAAACCACGGCACAGTATATTCTCTTTCAAGCTATAAATCTTCTCATTGAAGAGTTTTCTCCAGCCCCCTGTTGTTCCGCCTCTTTCAGTTCCACACATTCTCTCACCACGCACGTTCCGTCTGTATTTTACGCCGCAGATAGCACCATCACCCTCTGCAGAGCTTTAGTACAGTACGCTGAGTGTGTTGTAAGTTGATGTATAAGTGGATAACCATGACAATGAACTGGAGCGCTAGGCGTCACGTGTTTGCGTCTCTCAACGCCGTAAATAGCCAGAAGCCATTCTGTTCCAACAAAAGCACCTTTAATATTTAATAAGGCCCACTTTAAAATATTTAGGCCTCGCATTCACAGGACAAGCTGCAATATCTCATATCGAATGTCTGCAGCGCATTAAGTGATGTTGTCTGTTTGTTTGTTTGTTTGTTTGTTTGTTCCTTCGTTCGTTTCTTCGTTCTTTCGTTCGTTTGTTTTTGTTTGTTACATTGGGTAAACAGTGCGAAATTTGTACTGAGAAACGGACGTCATAGAAACCATCAAATACTCGTAAATGCTCACTGAAGCGAATTATTAGTGACGGGACGTACAAGACCGATAACTGTCACAGTGAATGTTACACCTGAATCAGTATGATGAATTTCATATGTCAGCATAATGCTGGCACACATTCACTAATGTTTGAAAATTACAATTTTTTGCGTTTAACTGCTGATGTTACACACGTGTTGCATGTGTTGTTAAACAGACTGTAAGGTAAGAAAATTGTACTGAAATTACAGGACCGCTAATTGGTCACACAGCTGCCTGCTTAACTCTGTGTGCTGTGCGCTTCTCACGGAAGGCAGTGTGGGTCTGTGCGATGGACACTGTGCATGTACATTTCACAGTTTCTAGATGTGTGCACGGGGTGTGCAGTGACACGGCGTGGGGCAAACATGAATATGGAACAGTGTTCCAGTTAATAGAAGTATATTGAGGTGATCACATACAGAATAATGTGCAGTACACAGATAATGTTTCCATAAACATATTTCTAATTACAATAGTAAGTTACCAGTGTGCTGCTGTTTTTAATATAAGTAAAAACTTGAGGAATCACTAAATGTTTAACATAAGAAAGACGTGTTACAAAGACTTGAAAATAAAATGCCACGGGTATAAGCCATAAAGTTAACATATAAACGTAATCCAGTTGTCATGTATCGTACAGTTTGGTTACGTAACTGTCAATAAGTAAATGGAACTCAGTGCACCCTTCAAATGTATAAAATCCATCATTTCTATGACAATTTTTGTGGAATTCCTCATGCAAGATAAAATGTTCCATCCACCAGCAGTTTATCCGCGTATCGATATGCGCATGTCTAATATATTACAAAATGACTTTAAAATTTCCTTTCATTGAAGTGCATGATGATCTGATATGGGATTATTTACTGCTGTGAGCAACTGAAATTATACAGTGTGCTGTACTGCAGTCTGCATTCTGCACAGTGTTGCAGGTGAAACAGAACAAGTAGATTTCATTACAGAATCAACATGAAAGTGAGTTTGCCCCCACACAGTAATGCTTGTTGTACCTGACCTTCAGTACAGCTAGCAGTATCAGTTACAGTAACTGTTTGCTTCTGTGTATGCAGCAGACTTCTGATTCAGCATTCACTGGCTGTTACTGAAGTAAACAGCAGCCTGTACCTTACTAACAACTGTACAGAGTGTACTGCTGCTGCTGACAGTGCTCCCATCTCTACAGCACAATTGCTGTCTACACAGAATAACATAAATCAGCATATTTTATACAGCCATTAATATACAAATATTTACAAACGATTTGTGCAATAGCATGCCAATTGCCAACAGTGCGTGTCGCTATACACAGTGCGAAATCAACACAACAAACCTGCCCTACACTTAACACATTTTATCATGAGGAGCAGTCAGTGTGCGCAGCATCTGTTTATACCAAGGAGCATCAAAAGCTACATTTAAACTACAAACTATTTACAGCCTATTGGCAGCCAACATTCCCATCGCGGTGGCTGAACCACCAATTGACACACAGCAGGACAGTTGGGTCGCCATCCAGTGAGCACAAGCTGTGTGTGCTGCTATGACATGGACACAGCGATACGGGCAACACCTGCTGCTGTGGTTCAGGGGGGACACCGGGACACTTGTCGAATTGCTGCTTCTATCATAAAAGCAATAACCCACTAACGAAATGCACAGTGTGTACTGTTAGATTCACTATTAATGCTACTTCCCCCTACGTGTCTCAACCCCGTCGGGTCATCTTCAGGGAGAACGGTTATCTACTGTTATAAAACTGCTTCGATACCTAATATGAACTAATGCACAGACATGCACCGTATTACATCTTGCTTCTAGGTTTGTCAGCAAATATCAGATTATCACTCTGGGGTACACAGCTATTATTTATGCTGTCACCTATTTCTGGTAGAATTTCTCGAAGAATTTATCAGCCCATCAGGTATATAAAATCGCACAAAAGACTCAGAAGTAATACTTTGTGCCACCGTCACCAACGCACGTCGTTGCATCTGTGTTAACTGACACACCGCGTGAAAATTCCCAATACGCTACTGAAAATCACAGGCTGATTCTTTGAAAATCAACATACAGGGTTGGCATAGCCCCCAGCTCTACATTTGCATTCGGACTACCTCGGCCGGTGTTCGTCCAACAAACCCGGTCTGCCCACACGATAACAGCACAGTATCTGGCACCGTCTGATGCAGTTGACAGAAGGACACTGCTTTCAGCTGTGTCAGGGATTTGGCCACCAGCGGCGCTGCATTACAGCTGGACGGTAATCAGACTGAGAGCTTTTACAGTGAAAGGGGGTCTGGACTAATCCACCCTCAGCCAACTGACAGCAGGGAGGGTGTGCAGTGTTGGGACTGACACAGCTCATAGCGCACACCGTCATGCACACCAACAGCACACCGTGACCGGCTAACTGTTCAGATCCGTTTATCAGTTAGCAGTGCGGTTCAGGACTCTCCTGTAGCAGTGCTGTGCATGGTGATAGCGGTCACGCACTGACCGCGTCTGTGTGTATTCTGATTCATCACCACCCCCCACCTGGGACACCACCCAGACCGTGCTGAGGGCACAACAGACCCTCCAGTGGTTCCCTCTGCTGCCGCGTATCGCTGCACCGTGACGGCATTCTGTTGCAGGCGCACAAGGAGCAAGCAATGTCACCAACAATACTCCCGTTACGCAAAATGACCGGTGTCAAGGCGTCTGCAGTTGTGTCTGTGACGGTGTGACATGCAGACACAGCACGACTTACAGCCCGATACTGCAACTGTCTGAATGTCTTCTGGACGTTGCGTTGTAACATTTATATTACTTGTGAAATATTCGGCTGGATTCGTAACGCCTAAATCGGCTTCATGTTTCCATTACCACATCTTAATTAGATCTATAGCTTTCAATTGTTTTCTGTTACCAACTTATTTCCTTCAAAGAGCATTAAAGCGTTCTCTTTGTTGCCAAAAATGAGCTCATTTTCAAAGCTTATTTCCTCTCCTTTAGCCCACTCATATCAATTGACTAACAATGGTGCGTTGGCTTTCTTCCCGCCATGAGCCAGGCGATTTATCTGACTTTATCATGCGCCAGCAAAAACTTGTTACTTAGCTCCTCTGCTGTTAGTTTCCCTCTAGCCCACTGCCACACCTTCTGCAACATTTCTAGGTTGCCATCCTTTGCAGCCACGTGGCAGGGGGTTTGCCAGTCACTGTCTTTGGCAAATAACAAGTTATTATTTAACTCCTCTGCTGTTACTGTTGCTTTACCGCACTCCCACAGTTTCCGTAATACTTCTACTTTGCGCCGCAATAATGCGTAAGGCCAGACGGATTTTCCCAATTTGTATTCGGCTAAGAGACATTTATTTTTAACTCCAGTGCCCTTAGAGACTCTTTACCCCAGGTCCACAATTTCTGAAATAATTCTAGTTTACTCTCATTGTTGCCAAATTCCAGAAGGTTCATTTGTCATTGTTTTTGGCTAAAAATAAATTACTATTTAACTTATGAGCTGTTAGCTTGACTACACCAACTCCCACAGTTTTTGTAATTCCTCTGCTTTGCCATTCAACGAAGCGTAATGCCAGGCGGTTCGTCCCTCACAGTCTTTGGTTAATAATAATCTATTATTTAACTCCTCTGCTGTTAGTGTCACTTTACCGCACTCCCACAGTTTCTGTAATACGTTTAGTCTGCCCTCCTGTGCTGCCAAGTGCCAGGCAGTTCGTGCCTCACTGTCTTTGGCAAATAACAATTCATTACTTAACCCTTCTGCTGTTAGTGTCGCTTTACCGCACTCCCAAATCTTCTGTAATGCCTCTACTTTGCCCTGCAATGAGGCGTAATGCCAGGCGGTTTTCCCCACATTGTCTTTCGCTAACAAAAATTTATTATTTAATTCCTCTGCTGTTAGTGTCTCTTTACCGCACTCCCAGAGTCTCTGTAATGCCTCTATATTGCCCTTCCATGATGCATGATGCCAAGCTGTCCGTCCCTCACTGTCTTTCGCGATTAAAAATTTGATATTTAACTCCTCTGTTGTTAGAGTCTTTTTACCCCACTCCCACAGTTTCTGTAATATTTCTGGGCTGCCACCCTCTGCAGCCACGTGCCAGGCGGTTTGTCCGTCACTGTCTTTGGCTAATAACAACTCATAATTTAACTCCTCTGTTGTTAGGGTCTCTTTAAACCTCTCCCACAACGTCTCTAATACTTGAGGGTTGCTCCCAATAGATGCGTAGTGCCAGACGGTCCATTCGTCATGATCTTTGGCTAGTAACAATTTGTTATTTAACTCCTCTGCTGTTAGTGTCTCTCTACCGCACTCCCACAGTCTGTGTAATACCTGCACATTCCCTTCAAATATGGCTTCATGCCAGGCGGTTCGTCCCTCACTGTCTTTGGCAAATAACAATTTATTATTTAATTCCTCTGCTGTTAGTGTCTCTTTACCCAACTCCCACAGTTTCTGTAATACTTCTACTTTTTCCCAGCACGCAGCATAATGCCAGGCGTTTCTACCATCAATGTCTTTGGCTAATAACAATTTATTATTTAACTCCTCTGCTGTTAGTGTCTCTTTACCCCACCGCCACAGTTGCTGTAACACTTCTACGTTGCCCTGCAATGATGCATAATGCCAAGCAATCCGTTCCTGTTTTTTTTTGGCTAATAACATGTCATTAATTAACACCTCTAGTGTTAGTGTCTCTTTACCCCACTGCCACAGTTTCTGTAGTATTTCTAAATTGCTCGCATGTGCTGCCATGTGCCAGGCGGTTCTTCCCTCATGCTCTTTGGAAAATAACAATTCATTAGTTAACTCCTCTGTTGTCAGTGTCTCTTTACCCCATTCCCATAGTTTCTGTAATACCTGTGTCTTGCCACTCTCTGCTGCCAAATGCCAGGCGGTATATTCACATTTGTCTTTGGCTTGTAACAATTTACTACTTAACTCCACTGCTGTTTGTGTCTCTTTACTCCACTCCCACACTTTCTGCAATATTTCTATGTTTCCCTTCTCTGCAGCCAAGTGCCAGGCGGTTCGCGCCTTACTGTCTTTGGCTAGTAACAATTTATTAATTAACTCCTCTGCTGTTAGTGTCTCTTTACCCCACTCCCACAGTTTCTGTAATACTTCTACGTTTCCCCGTAAAGAAGCGCAATAACAGGCGGCTTTTCCCTTACTGTCTTTGGCTAATAATAATTTATTGTTTCTGTCCTCTGCTGTTAGTGTCCCTTTACCCCATTCCCACAATTTCTGTAATATATTTAAGTTGCCCTTCTCTGATGCCAAATGCCAGGCGCTTTGCCCCACACTGTCTTTGGCTAATAACAATTTATTATTTAACTCCTCTGCAGTTAGTGTCTTTTTACCCCACTGCCACAGTTTCTCTAGTACTTCTACGTTGCCCCGTATTGATGCGTAATGCCAGGCAGTCCGTTCCTCATTTCTTTTGGCTAATAACAATTTATTACTTAAGTCCTCTGTTCTTAGTGTCTCTGTACCGCACTCCCACAGTTTCTGTAATACTTCTCCATTGCCACGTAAAGCAGCGTAATCCCAAGCAGTTTGTCCCTTATTGTCTTTGGCTAATAACAGTTTATTATTTAATTCTTCTGCTGTTAGTGTTTCTTTACCGCACTCGCACAGTTTCTGTAACACTTCTACTTTGCCCCGGAAAGAAGCGTAATCCCAGGCGGTTTGTCCCTTATTGTCTTTGGCTAATAACAGTTTATTATTTAATTCTTCTGCTGTTAGTGTCTCTTTACCCCAATCCCACAGTTTCTGTAATACTTCAACTTTGCTCCGGAAGGAAGCGTAATCCCAGGCGGTTTGTCCCTTAGAGTCTTTGGCTAATAACAATTTATTGTTTAACTCCTCTGCTGTTAGTGTCTCTTTACCGCACTCCCACAGTTTCTGTAATATTTCTATATTGCTCTTCTCTGCTGCCAAGTGCCAGGCGGTTTGCCCCTCATTGTTTTTCTTTATTAACAATTTATTATTTAACGCCTCTTCTGTTAGCGTCTCTTTACCCCACTCCCAATGTTTCTCTAATATCTCTATGTTGCCCTTCTCTGCTGCCAAGTGCCAGGCGATTTGCCCTGAACTGTCTTTCGCTAATAACAATTTGTTACTTAACTCCTCTGTTGTTAACATCTCTTTACCCCATTCCCACAATTTCTGATTCACTTCTACTTTGCCTCGGAATGTAGCGTAATGCCAGGCGGTTTGTCCCTTGTTGTCTTTTGCTAATAACAATTTGTTATTTAACTCCTCTGCTGTTAGCGTCTCTTTACCCCACTGCCACAGTTTCTGTAATATTTCTATGTTTCCCTTCTCTGCTGCCAAGTGCCAGGCGGTTCGCGCCTTATTCTCTTTGGCTAGTAACAATTTATCATTTAACTCCTCTGCTGTTAGTGTTTCTTTACCCCATTCCCACAGTTTCTGTAATATTTCTATATTGCCCTTCTCTGATGCCAAGTGCCAGGCGGTTTGCCCGTCATTGTCTTTGGCCAGTAAGAATTTGTTATTTAACTCCTCTTTTTTTAGTGTCTCTTGACCCCACTGCCACAGTTTCTGTAATACTTCTACGTTGCCCCCCAATGATACGTAATGCCAGGCAGTCCGTTCCTCATTGTTTTTGGCCAATATCAAATTATTAATTAACTCCTCTGTAGTTAGTGTCTCTTTACCGCATTCCCACAGTTTCTGCAATACTTCTACTTTGCCCCAGAAAGAAGCGTATTCCCATGTGGTTAGTCCCACATTGTCTTTGGCTAATAACAATTTATTATTTAATTCCTCTGCCGTTAGTGTCTCTTTACCCCACTCCCACAGTTTCTGTAACACTTCTACTTTGCTCCGGAAAGAAGCGTAATACCAGGCTGTTTTTCCCTTACTGTCTGTGGCTAATAACATTTTATTATTTAACTCCTCTGCTGTTAGTGTCTCTTTACCCCATTCCCACAGTTTCTGTAATATTTCTATGTTGCCCTTCTCTGCTGCGAAGTGCCACACGGTTTGCCCCACATTGTCTTTGGCCAATAACATTTTATTATTTAACTCCTCTGCTGTTAGTGTCTCTTTACCCCACTCCCACAGTTTCTGTAACACTTCTACTTTGCCCCGGGCAGAAGCATAATCCCAGGCGGTTTGTCCCTTACGGTCTTTGGTTAATAACAGTTTACTATTTAGCTCCTTTTCTGTTATTGTCTCTTTACCGCACTCCCACAGTTTCTGTAATACTTCTACTTTGCTGCGGAAAGAAGCGTAATCCCAGGCGGTTCTTTCCTTTCTGTCTTCGGCTAATAACAATTTGTTTTTTAACTCCTCTGCTGTTAGTATCTCTTTACCGCACTCCCACAGTTCCTGTAATACTTGTACGTTGCCCCACCTTGATGCGTAATGCCAGGCAGTCCTTTCCTCATTACTTTTGGCTAATAACAATTTATTTTTTAACTCCTCTGCTGTTAGTGTCTCTTTACCCCACTCCCACAGTTTATGGAATACTTTTATATTGCCACCCTCTGTTGCCAGTTGCCAGGCGATACGTTCAAAATTATCTTGTGCTAGCAACATTTTATTCACTGTGTCTGTGTGCCCTGCTGCTTGCACGCTCTCCAACAAAAACCCTACAATGTGAGCATTACCTTCGCGCGCTGCCTTATGTAAAATTGGTATGCAGTCGCTCCATTTATCATGTATCCGAATTCCGTACTGTTTTGACACCTTTTTTGATGGCTCAGACCTTGATAAGAATCCATCTATAAAAGCTCTAACCACCCGATAATCTTGTTCCAGAAATATTTTCTGTAACAAAAGATCCTGTACTTCTTCGGATGTGTTTGGCCATTTGCTCAGCTGATTTACAAAAAACTCTGCAACATAATACTCGGCAAACGTGCGGTGGATAAAGTGCAGTTCACTCACAAAATTTTTCTGCACTATCCCAGTCCTAATTAAGCTTTCGTCTGAAATTTTACATTGGCTATCAATTTGAAGAAGGGCCACTTGTTCCTCACGAAACAACGTCTTCAAGGCTAACATCTGATGATTATCTGTGATATTTTTAACAAACAGTTTTCGTAACTCTTCTGTACCCACATTTGTCATCGAGATTTTAGACTTTTCCTCTAAACCGATGTCATACTTTCTATTCACAAATCTTTCGTATAACCCAAGCAAGTCTACTTGGAACGACAACTGAGGGATGGATTCAGCCGACTGATAAAATGTTTTAACTTCTTCATCAAATGCCTCGGCCAACATGCGGCATTGTAATGGGATACCGGTGAACTCTTTGTCTTTGTCACTAATTGAGTGGGCTAGTTTCGCAATTAAATGTTCAGCAAAAATTTCTAACTTATTTTTGGCTTCCTCTTCCACGTTATTGCCTTCTTGAGTAAACCAGTCCTTTAGACTCCAAATTTTTTTTAAGAATTCAACTTGATTTTCTTCAGAAAATGGTTCCAGTGTGTAGGAGAGCTGTTGTAGCTTATCTTCCAATTCCTCTCTCAAATGTGGTCGGGTGGTGACCCACAGCTGTTCTACCGCCGTCTGCCTTAGAGCTTGCAGTAAATCAATGACAGTCGCTTTATAGCTCGGACTGATTTCATCAAAACCATCCAGCATTATTACTGTATCTACCTTTTGCTTTTGTTCACAGCTCTGTTTAAACAATTCCCTCTCGAAACCAAATTCCAGTTTTAGTATTTTCTCTGATACAAATTCAATCGCTTTCTCTTTACCAATCTGTTCCCCTTGCAGTGCCTTCAGTGCATCTGTGTGGTCATTTAGGTCAATTCTCACCACCCATTTGGCTGGGAACTTTTGCTTGATTTGCTTAGACAGATGTGTCATTACGGTGGATTTACCCGTCCCTGCTGTATCAGAAATCAGTACTACTCTGTGCTTGTGTGCTCGCTCCAACAGCTTGTCCAAATCATTAGGCGTAAATGCCTGCCAACCGTCCGTATCAATATATTTACGCAGTGTTTCCAAGCTTCCTTGCGATTGCTGCCAAACGAGTTTCCCTGACTTGTCTCTGTCCAGCCAGTGCACATTGCTTTTTGGATTCAGTTTACAGAGTTTTTTGAATTCCTGCTCAGTGCTAGTTATTAAATCAGGGAACTTGTCTCCATGTTTATCACTAAAAATATCCTGTTTAACAGCTGTCTGATGACGAAGGGTTCTGCCAATATAGTAAACTTCATTGTAAGCATCAGAAATCGGCACAGGATCGCCAACCTTAACTTCCTTTTCTTCCAGTAAGCGACCAAGGGGAGGTAAATTTTCCAGTGGAAAGTCAGTACGTATGAGCTCACTCAGAGCAACAGCAATGCCTTGAAAACAGACTGTTTTGTCCAGTAATTTCTCCTGTGAACTGGTGGTGATATCACTCCATTTTAACTGTTCATCTCTTCTTACGAACGCTTTCCCAAATATTTCCCTGCCGATGTCCTGCAGAAGAGTAGCCGTGCTGTTTTCTGATCGAGTGGAAAAGATGAATTTTATATATGGTTTCTGTTTTATAGTGTTAAACACTGTTCTAACTATGTCTTTTTCCTCACCATTCAGCATTTGATTTCCCCCACAAGCCACCAATATCAGATATGGTGTTCCAGTTGACAGCATTAATGCACCAAAATCTATCAACTTGTTCAGCGTCAACAAGCGCTCTAATGTCATTACTGTGTACTGACCTTCACTGAGGCAGTTAGTCTTTTGAAGAACCTGATAAGCCTTGACTAGCCCTGCCCACTCGTCCCCATCTGTCATGTGTAACTGCAATACTTGTTGCTGGTCACTGCCTACGAAATCTCCCAAACTCAAGATATCGGCTTTAAATTCAAGCGGGCTTTTTCCAATCTGTTCGATATAACGCCTTGTTTCAAACTGATACACCTTGTTCCTAATCTCATGTGATGTCAAATTCCTTGTTATATTCACTTTTATCTCATGGAATAGCTGGAGCAACCTCTTCACACAGGGAATCAGTGCTTGTAATGCACTGGCATCTGTACAGCGAATTGTTTCATTTTCAATCTCAAAGCTTTCTAATTTCTTTACTGCTTCTTCTTGAGCCTGATCATTTCCGATTTCAGAAAATATTTCTTTAGGCTTAAAGAATTCTGACAATTGACGTAACCAACAGTAACCTTCTAAAAACTGGCGCTCTTCCTGACTAAATATGCTCATACTAGTCACCCGGTCGTCATAACTTTTAGTTTGGTAACGAATTGGTTGGTAACCCTTGGATTGGAAATTTTCATCTCTTATATATGGGTGGTAATCATTCAAATGCTTGGCCCATTCAAAGAAACGTTTGTATTCCTCACTGCGGGATAAGCCAGCACTGACTGGCCAGTCTATTACCACCTGTACTTTTAATTTTCCCTGTTCATCTTTACCTACTTGCCCTGTTTCAGGGTCAAAGGCTTCCACAATTTTTTCCATACTGTGCGTTGCTTTGTTATAAATAGCAGTATGCTTCTCCCACCAGCCCATATCAGACAAATCAACAAAGATGCGATAGACCGTCCCTACATGTGCGTTACAAGTGTTAACGCGATTTGGAGCGGACAGATAACTGGTGATATCTAAGTGCTCTATGTCAATGGAACGCCCGTCGAGGCGTACATCAAGTTTGTCAGCCATATCTGACAACATATCTTTGCAGCCTGGGCTGTCAAAAACTACTGTGTGGGGATGGAAACTCTGTGAGACATTGTTACTTTTAAGGAAGGTATTTCTTTCTGTCTTAAGGTATTCGGTGGTAAACGTAGTGATTTGCGCTAACCAACCACCTAAAGAGTGTCCGGTGAAGAACACTTGGAAATTGGTACTCTTTTCTTGATTAACTTCTCGCAGCACTTCAACAACCTTATGTGCAAAGGTGCTGGCAGATTCCATTTGTGGAACATTCTTATTAAGCAGCACCCCCTTTACATCTGTCCACAGCGCTCCCCAGTTTTTTGGATCTGTGCCTCGATGAGCAATCACAACCTGCTGATGCCCAGGTTGCCAATAGGCTGCTCCAAAATAGCCGTTGCTCATTCCATCATTAGAAGCTGTTGTCAGTAACTTCCAGCCCTCGGGTAAAAGTAACCGTTCCTCATACTGAGCGTCAGTCTCTCCTGTTTTGTAGTCTGTGTATGCCTTGGAGGCAAACTGGGCCAGCAGATAGGGAGTGGGAAAAGCGGGCGTTTCTCTGAGTTGGCTTAGTGGAGTTATATTTTTGTCTGTCAAGAAATCATCGATTGTTTGCTTAAATGTCTCGTTCCTCAAATCTAGCTCTCCATCTACACTTAATTTTCCTGAGAATGGCGGCAAAACACTGTGCTCACCTGTTCGATCGTTTGACAACGCTAAATTTTCTCTAATGTTGTGTTGCGAAACTTCACACTGTGAGGCAGACATTATGCAGCCTGTCTGTGCGTACTGTGAAGTCAGTTCCTTGCTGTGGTCCAATGCAATATGGATATTCACGTAAAATATCAAAGGAGTTTTTAGAGGAAGCTGAGATGCACCTGAAGCCTTTAAAGAACTGGCACCTCTGTCTTCATCCGATCTGGTAAAGTATTTTTACTAATGTAAATTTACTAAGTGAAGCCAACTAACACTAACATCCAACCCTGACCCATGTGTAGTAGAAATTCTCTGAAGTGAGACACACGGTCAGTGTAGAGACTTGTCATTTGGCTCTGGTCCGCCAGCCGATAACAGGCCAGCCACCACTGATCTGCTTCAGGTTTAAGAGAAGTGTTCATACCTTTGCAGAAGCTACAGCACTCCCTGTGATATCCCAGTTAACTGCAGGATACATTCTAGCGGCATCTCTTTGTAACACACACGTAAAGAAGTAAAGAAATTTCTTGCATCACCTACGTTATTGCAGCAGGGGACACCGTGGCGCAGTTTCTGTAACACCAGTGTTCTGCAGGAGCACACTGTGGGAACCGGTGACTAAGGCTTATCCCTCGACACAGACGGTGGCATGACAGGACACTAACAGTGAACAGACTGCACTAACTGGCTGTGCATTGTCAGGGGTGAAGACACATGTTTTCTAAGTTCCTTTCGATGTTTGCAGTGCTCCTCGCGGCGTTCTGCAGCGTGTAGAATGTCCCTGATCCGTCTACAACATCATGCCACCAGGGAAATATTTAATGGTGTTAAAATATATGGGAGCAAGTTTCTACCAAACTTGAGTAAGCTTTGCCAACACCAACACAGTGCAACACCCAATAAACATACACGCAATGTGAAATGCCAACAGTCCCAGCTGTCGTGATATCCGAGGTGCTGCTTCCTTAGTCCAACATCATGGCAGTCTGTGTTCACAGCCACAGCAGTCTCTTCTCTGATGTCTCTCCAGGCCTGCCAACACACAACAATCATAATGTCACACAATTTACAGTGTGTACAATACGGCCATTTCCTGCTGACCGCTCAGATTCCTGCCCACAGTGCCCAACTGTCGACATACAGCAGTACAGTTTAATGTCCTACTGCCTCACCGCAAGGTGGCGATAGATTACGCAAAGCAATAGCAAGTTAGCAATAGCAATAGCAATAGCAACGCTGACTTGCGTGACGTGAGTATAATGGCCGTGCCGTCCGCTTACAGGCCAGCTCGACGTTGCAAGAAGGCACAGGCGTGTCCTTAACACACAGACTGAAGAGCACAGGGGAGACTAGTTCGCCCTGCGCTACTCCAGCACGCATGTGACGACGGTTTGGTGTGGCGGTTAGGAAAGCTGCCTCGAACGTCCGGTTGTGGAGACACGAGGATAATATTTTAACAAGGTACGACGGGAAATTTTGGGCGGTTAAGTTGAAAAGGTGACCATAGACCCAAACGTTATGGAAGGCTTTTGCCACGTGGAGAAAAAACGCACCTATCAGTCTCTTCTCGCCCAAGTTCCCAGTCACCCTTTCAACGTGGCGGGCCAGCTGAAGAGTCGTGCTGTGTTTGGCTCTGAATCCAAACTGCTCATCACGCAGTAGCCCGCGCCCACTTACATCGATTAAGACCCTGCTAACTAGGATCTTTTCGAACAGTTTCCTAATCGTGTCTAGCAGACTAATAGGCCGATACGACGAGGGTGGAAATCACGTGGGCGTGTTTCCATACTGGTGGCAAGTACTGCGTTATAAGGCGCTGCATTGAATAATGCAACGAGGAGGCTTATAGCCCGCTGCGGAAGGTGCTTCAGAGCCCTGTTCGGTAAACCGTTGGGGCCTGGCCCTTGGCAGACCTTGAGACCCCGAATGGCGTCCTCGACCTCCATGGGCTTGGTTAAATTAGGCTGGCTTGCAGGGGCATAAGAGTATGCTTGCGGCGCTTCGGCAATCTTCTCAATGACTGCCGGGTCCGACGGATTGTTTACCGGCTGAAACTGAGACTCAAGACTGTCGGCCAGGGCTTCTGCTTTCTCTGAATCAAAGAGAGCAGTTGCGCCCGGAGTGACAAGGGGAGGTGAGGGAGTGGGAATCCTCATCACCCGCCTTGTCATCTTCCACAGCGCTTAGTCCTCGGGGTCAAGGCTCTCCAGCGTGCAGCTCCACTGGTCGTTACGCCACTCATTTAGCTGGTGGATCACTGACCGCTGAAGACGGTTGACTTCAGCTTTCAGAGCAGGGTCCCTGGTGATTTGCCACTGACTCCTCAGCCTGTTCTTCAGGCGTATCTCATCCTGAATACATGCCGGTATTGGGGGCCGTGGGTCATTGCGAGGGCTCCCGGGATTCGACGCCGCCAGCGCCTCCAAAATTGCACTGGACATTTCCTCCACGCACGTGTCGATTTCCCCCTCGTTCGGAAGTAACGGGGTGGACGGTAGCCTCTCTTCTCGGCTGGCTTGAAATTGGACCCAGTCGCTCCGCCTGTTGTCAGGTCTGGCAGGCAGGTTGCGAAAGGATGATCGGCATGTTGTGGGGATCAGTACAGGAAGGTGATCTGATCTTACTGCTGAGCACTCCGTCATATACACCGGGAAGGTTAGGTCCTTGGTAATTACGATGTCTAAGACATCGGGGGTAGCCAAAGAGTTATACGGGAGAGTGGTGTGTGAGTCCGGCCCATAGATCAAACAGGAGTTTCCGATATCGTAATCACGTAGGAGCTTGCCCCTGGACGTGGTCAGCTGCGAATTCCAGTCTACATGCTTAGCATTGAGGTCCACCGCCATCAAGATGGGAACCCTCCTCCAAAGCATGAAGGCAAGTCCGATCCGACTATGAGCCTGGAGGGCGAGGGGTATACTGCCAAGATTTTAAGAATGCCACTATTATACATAACTTGTATGGCAGTACGGGTTCAGCGTAGTGGTCTATAGACCGACGGACCAGTATTGCTGTCCCGCCCCCTCTGTGGGCCGGTCTGTTCGGTGACACAAATAGTTTGCAAGCCGAAAGACGTATCTCTCTCTCTCTCTCTCTCTCTCAGATGAGTTTCAGTCAAGAGACATACATCGACTCCGTGCTGACTTAGGAAATGTTCCAATTCCAGATTTCTGCCCCGAACAACATCAACATTCCTGCAGGCCAACCCCAGAGCTTTGGCCATGTTCGTCCTTGTAGGCTGTGCTGCCATTTTCGGCTACAAAGAGGACAACGAATTTGAGGACGGGCCGCGAGCGTTCCGCCCCAGAAGGGAGGGTGGGTCCAGGTGTGAGGAACCGACGCGTCAGTTCCACACAGGCGCCCAGTGGTAGATCTCCTCGACATGTAACGTAACGGATTGAGGTGGAGGAATCTGTTTAGTGGGATTCGGGTTCTTAGGTGTAGATTTCCCAGACTTCACCTTTGTACTAGTCACTTGGGCCTGCCCGAGGGCCTTCGTCGCTTTGAGTACCGGGTTGGCAGAATTGTCACCCCCCCCCCGTATTAACCTCGGTCATTTTGTGCTTTTGAGGGATCTCTGTGACCGACCTTGGAGCGCGTTCTGGAGGGGTTTGGGAGGGTGGCCTTAACAACACGACCTCCTCGGACAACGTGGTTCCAACCAGTCCCAAGGCTCTCCTGCTCTGCGGTTGGCTCTGGCGTGACCACTTTTTTTCGCGGCGGGCTGGCCGGTAGCACCGCTGGTCCGGTTACGTTGCATGGGTACTTGCTTTGCAAGCGCGGCTATTGCCTCTCTCCTCTTGCTGCAGCCCCGGTAGTTGGCCGCGTGGTTGCCTCTGCAGCTGCAGCATTTAAGCTGTTGCTTTCGGGTCGAGCACTCCCCTGAGAGGTGAGTCTCCCCGCAGGCGACGCACCGGGGTGCATAACCGCAGTTTCACTGGGTGTGGCCGAAGCGCTGGCACCGCTTGCACTGCACAGGACCTTTTGGTGCTACGTACTTCTTCACTGACATCCTTAGGCCGCGTAATTCAGAGAAGGAGAACACCTACTTAACCCCCGGTCCTGGTGCCACCAACACAATAAAGTGCGGGGTCAGACGCCGAACTTTGGAGGCGTCCAGATCACTGCGCCTAGAGCGGAGCTTTATCACTCCTTGAACACACATGCCCAGGGACTCCAGCTCCTCACGGACGACACTCTCAGGCATTTGCCTCCCAAGATTCTTGGTTAGGAGACGTACCTCTCGATCCTCGGGGAGGGAGAAAGTGTGAAAACTCACACCCTTGCTCCCATTGAGGGATCGTAGGGCACTCATCGTGGCCCGAAAACCGTTAGCTGTCCCTGGGACAATCATCAGTTTCTCGGCTTTCAGCAGGGCCGAGAGAATATTGGGGCACTGCGTCCTTAAACAGGTACGGGAGCCGCGAGTATCAGAGACTCCTGAAACAAAGATGGGCGTTTTGTTGGGTCTCTTGCATGCGAGAGCGACCTTATCAGTCGAGGTGGTGCCAGCTGGCATGCCATCCAGAGGCCCGGACATGTCAGTCGACATGCGCCTAGATGCTGCCCCAGAGGAGACAGCGGGCTCGGAGGTACCCGCGCCTTTGTCTGAGGGCTTTGGCAGCCCACCTGACTGCTGCGGGTTGGCGTACCCAGCAAATACCGCTGCGTAAGCTGGCCCATCTTTATCGGGAAGCGGTTTGCAGGAAGCAGCCGCCTCCCCAGAAGTGCCCGGCGCGGACAGCCCATCAAGCGGGTTGGGAGCTGGACGTCTTGTCCCAGGCCCCGATGAGCCGTCTGAGCTTGAAAGCTCATCGGTCTTCCTCTTTGCCGCTGTGCTCTGCAGCGGATTGCCGGAGGGTTGAGCCATACTCGCGGCACTAGAGACCGTAGGATGGCGCTTGGAGGCGACCAAACTGGGTAGTATGACCTTGCTAGGCGCACCGGCCCTGCTCCGCTTCTGCGCTGCCATCGGGAAAGCTCCATCGTAGAAATAGCCTTAACAAAGGCTAATTGCTCCTGCTTCAGCATTGCGCCGAGAGCAGGGCGACCGTACTCCTCAACAACTACTCCCTCTTACCCACTGAAGGACCAGTGAATCAGCAGCGAACAGGATTACTCCTCGGGAGCAGTGAGTTGTCCAGCCGACAACAGTACGTGAGCGCCAGCTAAAGAAACTTACTCCTGAATTTACCCCTTGCGAAGTGCACCAGACCACTCGTCAGCCGTGAATCCACACTCCACTCACCACACACTTACCACTCGCATGGTCCATAATTGGGCGGATGAGCTGCTTATACAGCAGAACTCCGTTCCTGATGGACAGGCCGCTTCTCCTGTTTAGGAGACAGCCAAGCACACCCAGTCGCTGGGAGGCTTTCTTCCTGACCTGTACCATATGAGGCCGCCAGATCAGGCGTGAGACCAGAGTCACTCCCAAGTAACGGGCTGTATCGGTCCATTCGATTGAATCTCCTAGGAATTTAACCGGTCGAGGTCGGGGAACTCGCCAGGCGGCCTTAGCAAAATTGCATAGCGATGCTCTTGGAGACGTTATTGGCGATCCTTCATTCTCTCAGCCACAGCACTAGGTCACTCAGATGATTTCCAAGTACCTGGTGAGCAGCGCTGACTTGCGTGACGTGGCTATAATGGCCATATCGTCCGCGTACAGGGCCAGCTCGATGTAGCGGGAAGGCATAGGCATGTCGTTAACACACAGACTGAAGAGCACAGGGGAGACTAGTCCGCCCTGCGCTACTCCAGCGCGCATGTAACGACGGGTGGATGTGGCGGTTAGGAAAGCCGCCTCGAGGGTCCGGTTATGGAGAGAGGAGGCTATTATTTTAACAAGGTAGGATGGGAAATTTAGGGCGGTTAGCTTGAAAAGGAGACCATCGACCTAAACGGTATCGAAGGCTTTAGCCAAGTCGAGAAAAATCGCGCCTGTTGGTCTCTTCTCGCCGAAGTTCCTAGTCACTCTTTCAAAGAGGCGGGCCAGCTGAAGAGTCGTGCTGTGTTTGGGCCTGAATCCAAACTGCTCATCACGCAGTAGCCCGCGCCATCTTACTTCCATTAAGATCCTACTAAGTAGGATCTTTTCGAACAGTTTGCTAATCGTGTCTAGCAGACTAATACGCCAATACGACGAGGGTAGTGATCGGTCCTTCCCTGGTTTCGGGATGGATATTACGAATCCTTTAAAGACGAAGCGTGTCTGTTTTATACAAGGACTCAGTGCGTACCGCGCTGTAAACACTCTCCACTTCGGTTATAAAAACAAATTTCTTAATGTTTTACAAGCCAAAGTTGCTGTTTGTTCTGAGATCCGTACAAAACACATAAATGCAATGTGGGCACCACGCAAAACATTTTAATGCTAAATCTGTTCTTATGTAAAGTTACCGCTAGCATCTAAAAGTTTAAGCTGTAAATTTATTCCTTGCTCAACCCTAGACATCAATGTTATATACATCAGAGCATGGAGGCAGTCACAACAGTTCACGCGCCATTTTTGTGGGACGTATTAACGCACATGTGAGAACACCGGCTGTACGGCAGCAGGCCTTCACGTTATGTGTGGCTATGTTAACGTAACATTTATATGATAACACGACCGGACTGCAGCTGTGTGTTTGCTGTCGGTAACTGATGGACCGCATAAACTGCGCTACGGAGACACACTGTACTTATACCGGCATGTTGTGTGTACGGAATGCTGTTGGTAGGTCTGCAGTTACAGACATGGCGACGGCACGGAATGTTGAGGTTATGTCCGACATATTTAACGTACGGAGACACACTGTAATTATATCGGCATATTGTGTGTACGGAATGCTGTCGGTAGGTCTACAGTTACAGACATGGTGACGGCACTGAATGTTGAGGTTATGTCCGACGTATTTTAAGTAAGCACGTTGCTTGTTTAAGTATGGAATTTTGCAGAGGATGAAACGAAAAGAGCAGTACTTCTACAACTGCGACTAACACTACTTCTACCAATAGTACTACTACTACTGCTGCTGCTGCTGCTGCTGCTACTACTACTACCACCACCACTATTAGAACAGTGCTTACATAATGACGACAAACAAATGTGATCACGAAAGAAGAGAAGAGGATGAAAACTTACAACAGAAATACGGCGCATGTCTAATGTGAAAAAGAAAGTGATACCAGTATTAACAGAGGCAAAAAGAAGCATCGCAGAATCTTTCAAAAAATACCTCACGAACGTTCCGGGAAAGCAGGAAACCAAGGAAGTGCCTAAACAGACGTATTGGGCCCTAAACCCACGTACTGTGGAAAGTGCTGCTGTGAAAGTACAGAACATTCAACATGGGAAATAGCGTTACATGTAGCACAAATTGTAACTGCAGAGTAGCTGCAGCACTCTGTACCCTATATACATGTCTTGTTTCAAGTATGTGTCTGAAAATGCCCTGCATGAATTTGTCAAGTAACAATAATAATAATATTAATGGAGTAGGAACAGAAATGTAACAAAAGGCACTGGACTAGAAATGTGTGCCGCTGAAACCAGCTGTTAGTTTCTGCTGTAAAATTGCCCTGAGACCGGCTGCAGACGGGATACAGGCACTGTGCACATTCTGCCTACAGCAATCTGCAGCTTCAGTACCGAAGAAAGCGCTGTACCGTCTGCACGTTATGTTAAACCGGCAACGAACTGTGCGGTGAACACAGTCAGGCGACTTGCCTCTATGTTGACAGGAAGTAAAGTAAAATGGCTAAAGAACGTGAAATATCCCTGTGTTAAAATTTTCACATTCACACGATGACTGGTGTCCACAGTACGTGCTGTGACGTCACACAGTACGGTGAACAGGCACCAAAGCTGCGTAGGGACTCTGAAAACGGAAGTCAAATCCCACTCTGTACTGTGCAGTTCTTAGTAACCGCGGGCTCCGTTGGAAGGTGGAGATGGGGGCAGAACTGACAGAGCATACGTTGCTGTTAGATGGTTGCCGGTCCTGCAGATACATTGTCTGTTGCTGCTGCTGCTGCTGCAGATACATTGTCTGTTGCTGCTGCTGCTGCTGTTGTTGTTGTTGTTGTTGGTGGTGGTGGTGGTGGTGGTGGGGGTGGTGCGGCTGCTGTTGCTGCTGTTAATAACGCAGCCCCTGAACACAGGATCTGCCTCCGTTCAGAAGGCGGCAATTCAATTCTAAAGCACAAATTCACTGCACTTCAGGCTTCGAATGATTTAGATTGAAACGTTGAAGTGACAAGTCAATTAAGTGTCTGAAAAGTGCAAATATGACATGGGCGTTCTTTGTTACGGCACGTGCACTTGACACAATATTCTTTTCACCTGAGAAGACAATTCAGCCCCATTAAATATCTGACTGACTGACTGACTGACTGACTGACTGACTGACTGACTGACTGACCGACTGACTGACTAACTCCATGGAGCAGAGTCCTTCTTGAGAAGCTAACAGTTTCTCAGCTAGTCAAGAAGTTCCCCGCATTTTATGGAACCCGGAGGTTTATTACCGCATTCACAAGAGCCCGCCACCTTTCCCTATACTGAGCCAGCTCAATCCAGTCCATACCCCAACCCACTTCTTGAAGATCAATTTTAATATTATCCTCCCATCTACGCCTGGGTCTCCCAAGTGATCGCCTTCCTTCGGGTCTCCCCACCAAAATCCTGCTTGTACCTCTCTTTTTCCCCATACGTGCTACATGCCTTGCCCATCTCATTCTTCCCGATTTGATCACCCGAATAATATTAGGTGATGAGTACAGGACATTAAGTTCCTCGTTATGTAGTCTTCTCCACTCCCCTGTCGCCTCGCCCCTCTTAGGCCCAAATATCCTCCTCAGCACCCTATTCTCGAACACCCTCAGTCTTTGTTCCTTCCTCACTGTGAGACACATTAACTGACCTGCGGAACAGCAAACAGACGTGTCTTTTCGTAACTGTAAATTCAGTGCCAAGGGTCGGATACAGTTTTGTAACGGACTGTACCGGTACCGGTAAATCAGAGTGCAAAGCTGTGCAGGTGTCACACACCAACTGCTAAGCACGCTTTGTGCTGCAAGGCGTGTCAGAAATTGTGCCGTGTTGAAAGGCAAGAAAATGTACGGATATTGTTCTGCACGTTAAGCGAAGGGCACAAACTGTACTGGGAAGGAAACGGCTGTGTTTGCCGGCTCACACAGTCTTTCTACCGACAGCTTATCAACTGGCTGTACCGTACCGCGTGTGCTTATGTGATGTGGAGCGGCAGTGTGAATACTGAGCGGCTGAACTGCTGTGAGTGGAACTGGCACAGGTTGTGAAGTACTGCGTGAGGGTGTACAGGCCTGTAACGTGATTGGTTCGGTTTGGTTGGTTTGTTGCACAGAAACATAAATGTCCGGTACAGAGTTAGAGACAGACACGCTGAGCCCCCCCCCCCCCCCACACACACACATACACATACACACACACGCACGCGCGCACACACACACAACGGGGCTCTCGTCCCCGGCGCACTGTGTGCTGAATTTCATCACTTTGCACTCACAGTGCCACCTTGGGAAAGGGAAACTGTTAGCAGGAACTGTTAGTACGGGAATTCCAAACACTCCCTGTTACACAGCTCAACAAATTGTGAATTTAAATTTCCCACAGCAGCTGATAGCAACATGGTTGTCGCACGAACAGCTGGGGGTGGAGGGGGATCAACACTACATGCACCTAATGTGTGTGATACTGTGGCGTCCGATATGGGTGTACTGCCTTTTGTTATTAGGTTAATATTCGTTAGGAATTTTCAAAAACGCAGTCGACAAAGTTCATTTTACGCGTATCAACACACTTGGTATCAGTTACCAAGAGAATGACTGGACACAGAAATAAAAAAAATGAAGAGTAAGTATACGTACTTAATGTAAGGTTTTAGAATTATCTGAATCCCAGAACAGCAAATTTCATTAAGTAAAGAACGTCTTTACATTTGGAATTAAATATCAGTTTTCTGGATGAAAACAAAAATTGTTACAGTATCTAGTCTTGCTTTTAGAAAAATTAAATACTGAAAATAAAATTACAAAATTTACCTTAGCAAGGTCAGTGGCGCAACTAATCATTTCGTGGCTACCCGAGCATCATTTTGGGTGCCCTCAAATGCAGTTTTCACAACAGTATGTATGTGTGTGTGTGTGTGTGTGTGTGTGTGTGCGCGCGCGCGCGCGCGCGCAATCAGTTCCTTTAGTAAGTTCGAATTTTTATCTGCCACACAATTAATTACACGCAGCACGAAAGAGGACAGCATAAAGAGTTTAATCTCGCCTGTAACAATTTCAGCCAACAACTGACACGTTCCCCCTTCTGTGTCGCACACTTGTATTGCGTTTTGTATAACTGCCTGACAGGGGACCGTTTGATACACGCTTCAGTGCCACCTGGCTCACTCTGTTTGCCCCTCCTGCAGTTACATATACAAGGTCTGCAGAATTTTTGGACTTGCTCCATGCAGGCTCTTCTACAAAAATTCGTTAAGGGCGTGTATTCTTTTGGAAGATTTACAAAGAAAGAAGTGGACACAGCACTTAAAGTTTTGAAAAAATCAATTGGTTGCTCTCTATGACTATTGCTAAGCTCCGCTGCAGAAATAAATTTACAGAATGAGCATAACAGTGTGCGAACAGTGCATGTGGGTGTAATGAAAGGACGTCTGTCTGTACGCCAGTCACATGGCCCTCCGTTACAGCGGCTCCATCGCAGGTTTGGCCGACTGACGTTTTGTCGCATCCAAACTCACGCAGGCTATCACTTGCTGTACGTGCCTAAATAAGCCGTCAAGTGGTCTGCCAGAGCTAACGTCGGTGCGTCCTAAAAGCCTTCGCAAATTTTGCTGTCACTTAAGTTGCGCAGAACAGTAGAAAGCCGAGATCTGCACAGAACGTCCGACGTTTCGTCTAGCATGATTGGGAGGGATTTATCTGCTTGAAATTCTTTTTTTCTTATTTATTTCTTCTTTGACGACTCTTGACCCAGATTTGGTATATCATTCTCAACAGCCGCGAAGTGTCTCGCAGAGCTGTTGCTGAATTCAGGCTGTTTTCAAGAAGTGGGTCACAATTTTTCAACACACAGAGAAATTCCACAAAATTTCCTCTGCTTAAGATGTGGACGACTCATCATCGCCCTGGAAGGGAAGTTCTTGATTAGCTAAATACCACACAGCGCGAATAATTAGAAGTAACATGAATCTGTTCTTATTCACTTGTTCATTACACCTGGTGACGTCGTTTTGCGACAATCGTCGATAAGGAGGTCAAAACTTTGCTGTTTCCCAAACAATTTCACCTGCACATAGCAGTGCGTGTGGTTTTGTGATTCTGAGTGTCTTTGCTGCTCACTTGACAAATGATTTGCACCGCAGAAGCCCTGTTTGTTGCACGCTTCATGTTTGTTAGGAAAATGTAAAGGGGGCGAACAATAAATTTCGTTTGATGTTTCACATCCTGCCAGCCAGTCAAAATTTTCGAAGTAAGGCATGCAAAAATGTCGCGTATATTGTTCTGTCCCAGAACGATGATGAGTGGGTAAATGAGTAAAGGTGGAGCAGGCGTACCTATCGTGCAGCAGGCGCACATAAAGCGGATTGCCTAATATTCTTTAATAGTTTTATTTTCAGCCGTTTTAATCAATCTTAAAACACGGTAGAATGATAAAGGGAGACAACATGCTACCTACATACGGGAATGATGTGAAATGCTGTAAGAAATAACAAAAGGTTACCAACGCGATAAAGTTTTCGTGACGCGACGCAGTCTCGAAACTAGCACTACCAACTTCAACACTGGTCAAGAAGTCCTTGCGGAAAGTTTTACGCGTTTCGGTATGTACACCTGCAGTCTCCTGTCGCGCCGCACAGTGGCGCCACTGCCAGAAATAATACGTATGCGGCGTGCTGACTGCGCGCGTGCAGGTGCACCGAAGTTCAGCGCAAGCTTTGCAGAGCGACGTGGAGATAACTACTGCTCGCCCGTGCGAGTAAATCATGCGTTTCTACACACACACATCGGCGATGCATTTATATACGATGTGCGCCGCACACCTGGGTATGACGCCCCTCGTGTGATGTAGAAACAGTGTGCAGCTCATTTGGCGCTACAAAATGAGATGAATTTGATAAAGTAAGTTTCACTGAAGGAAAGATCACAAACTCGCCATCCAGCTGTTGGTGTCAAGCTGTATCCAATGGTGCAGCCGCGCTAGACACGTGACATACGGCACAGTGACATGGCCAACATATATACCTGTATACTGCGTGCGGAGTGTTGATATGCCAAACCAACATTTACAAACATTTAGACGTCAGAAGTTTCGGCTTATCAATGCAGCCATCATCGGTCCCATTAAATATCCAGAATCATATAAAAACTTACCCCTTTGTGTGGGGTTGTGATCTCATACCGTTACAGTGTGCGTCATAAAAACTGTGTTAAAATACATGAAGGTTGTGTAGAATTACAAGATGTATATAGAAATTGTGGGTTTAAATAGAGACGGTAGGCAGGCAGTTTACAGTTGTTACATAAGGCACACTTGAGGCTTGTATTTCCTTCAGCACTGGAACCGTCTCTTTATAAGAAGGTGAGTCAACCCGACGTTCGTTGCAGTTCC
The DNA here is from genome assembly GCA_013340265.1 of Coptotermes formosanus. Classification (NCBI taxonomy): domain Eukaryota; kingdom Metazoa; phylum Arthropoda; class Insecta; order Blattodea; family Rhinotermitidae; genus Coptotermes; species Coptotermes formosanus. Next base: position 91,055 of record BLKM01000866.1, on the reverse strand, counting down.
AATTTAATATGCATAAAACTCCGTCATTCTTCCTAAAGTAGAAATCACCTTCTTGCTGTCAGTCTGTTTGTGCCTTGCAGCCTCTTCTTATAGCTATGGAACCTGTCCGCTTGGTGTCTCCGTGCCTGCAGAAGGTCAGCGTTATGTGAACATTCACGGACCAGTATTTGGTGTTTGTGTGTGCGTGCGTGCGTGCGTACCCTGTCAGGTACATGTGAGGCTGGTGTAACAAATACGGACATTTTATATTTTCTGCAACAATTTTGTTTCCAGCAACATATATAAATTTTCCTGGTAACCATCACCCCTAGCCACTTGCATAAGGACATTTACCGGGGTCCACACAAGGCACTTCCGCCTACTCTCCATCCTTCTATCCCGGTGTCCGGCTAGTGTTAGCCGAGCCGGTTTAACACCGGCCATAGGAATGTCAGTAGAGTAGGACCGGTTGGTGTGAGCAAAGTGTCGGCGGTGGTTTTACCTAGCGGTACGTAAGGGACGGGATGCAGCAGCTGCAGGTGAAGGGGCGAACGGGAACGCCTTTAGGTGAGAGACAGGGCGACTACATGTGTGAGAGCTGCTGGAAGTGTGAACCGTCGGCGGTCCACATCCCTTGGTTGTGTAGCTGTGACACAGTACAGCCTGCAACAGTGGGCAGTCGCCATTTCATTCAGGCACTGCACTGACCGCTAACTGTGCTGCTACAGGGATGGGAACGAGTGTCACTGGGTGCGCTGGCTTATTGCTGTTTGGGGAAACACACGACAGGCAATATACGCATAACGTAACACCGCGGCGCTTTCGCGTAACCACTTTTGCGATGGAAAAGCAAGAATTATTAAATATTATGAGCGGGTTTCTCCGGCCTTATTTATCCAACATACAATGCGCATGCACCGTATTATATTCTTATCTCTTGCCTGTCTCATTCTAGAAAATTTTTCCACATTATTTCATAAACAGCACGCTTTTCGAAAAAAAATACTGAACGTAAAGTGTGTAGATTGATTTTCTTTACAATTTTTCTGTGAAATATTTTTCATCCTAAGAAGAATAAAACTCGATGTTTCCATAAAATTAATGAAATCCGTCCAGTGGGAGCCGAGTTGCTCCATGCGGGCCGACAGACATACCAGCTAATAGTCGCTTTTCGCAGTTTTCTGAAAGTGCCTTAAAGATGGCGCTGTTGCAAGGACATGGGGAAACAGACCGCATGAGGAAATGCAGCGCAGTTGGCAGTGTTCGGGAAAATCTCCACACACATAATTATCGCACTCGGTGACGGAAGGGAACGGGTGTGACTGGGTATATTGCGGTCCTGCTGTTAGGGAGAGGGAACTGGCGCTGTTGCAGGTATATGGGGACAGCACACCGCTCTGGGGAAATGTAGCATCGTTGCTATGACACTTAAAAGTTAATAAAATTTCCTATGGCAATAAGTAAAATCCTAACCACACAATGTAGCGCCGTGGTTAAGAAACGGTAAAAATATTAAATGCAGCCAGTGCATTTATATTACGTAAATGCGACACAATAAGCACAGGATCTAAGGGACAGGCAGTCTGTAACAGGAACACAGGCGTTATGAGTTCTATCGGAACACCGTGCTGTGCCTTACGGTACAACAGGCACAGGATTTAAGGGACAGGCACTCTGTAACAGGAACACAGGCGTTATGAGTTCTATCGGAACACCGTGCTGTGCCTTACGGCGGTTACATTACAGTGCAGCAGTGAGATTTATTGTACTGAGTGCTGAAACTGAGTGCTGCATGTAATAAGAATGGGGATTCATGTTCCGTTCATTGGAAGGTTGGCCAAAGCAGGTGAAAACTGGTGTTACAGCATGAATATAGTGCACTCGGTTTAAGATTATGTGGAATCGTCTGGACTCGGACCAAAACCACTTGCTAAGCAATGTGCAATATTCTTAGTGTCCACATACATGCACAAACAAAATGACAGCCAACCGTTCCGGTAAGGCACTACACAGCAGGTGTCAATACGTGGAACTGTGCATTGCGGTGAGAACGCATTGCTACAGCCGGCCGGTAACAGGCTGTCACCGGTACACTGCACGGCTTATGGGGTGGAGGGGAAACCGGGCTGCATTCCTGAGGGCCAGACTGTGTTAAATTGCATTTTATCTGTGTTAAAAATAAAATATCAAGCCAGAATTGCATTCACATCTCTGTTAGTATGCCTGTAGCGTTGGCGTTGCATTGGAACATCTTCCAGTCTATCACTCCAGTCAACTTTAGTTTGAAACAACTTTTGGGCCACGAAGACTGGACAAATATAAAAAAATTCCGTTTTTATTCTTAAAGGTTCAGATTGCACGCACTCGCTTGCACAAAACTGTACGACTGACATATTCAGCTGCACCACTTGTCCGGTAACGAGGGGGGGGTACGATTATTTACTCCCTTTTTGAAAATGCAATCCAGAAAACTGATACACAGAGCAACATGTTGAAAGTCTGAGTTCACAAGACGTAGGAAAATGTGCGCGTAACGTAGCAGTTCAGTCGCGTTCGGTCGTTTTAATGAACAACGTCGAAAAACTTACTTACGGAAGTGCACTGGGCTTACAATATGAGTTTTATCCTTCGCCCAACTGCTGTGCCAAATGTTTGTGTCCCACCAAACATTCAGCAGCTGAAGCTCGAGATGCCCGCACGGTGCACGTGGGTCCGCAAGGAAAGCGTCCGCTGGTGATGTTAGACTGTAGCCGAAATTGGAAAGTGTCGAGGAATTTTAGCAAAGATCAGAAACACCAAGTTCCATGACAACGCGTTCAGCAGTTCTGCAGTTGTTACATGGGGACGGACGGACAGACAGGACTGCAGGAACCAAAAGACGCATTTCTGTAGCTGTCTTTCGCAAACTCAACAAACAGTGACACAGTGAATGCAGGCGTACAGTGCTGCCGATTGCTGCTCACAGAGACCCAGTGCCAGTCACGGTTAGCGTCTTACCGCGCGGCACAGTTACTGTACAAACACATACTGTACAAGTGTGCAACTGAACTGTACTTACAGTAATTACACAGAAGCTGCTGTTTGCTCGTTTTCAGCTGCACAACAGGGAGAAACTCTCACGCTGTCTTCTGCAGTGGAGTGCAGCCGGTTGCTTGAAATTACACGTACACTAGCGTTACACGTGTGTATATATACATGGATAAATGCATATATATATGTAATTAATCATATGCAGAGATTAGGTCGTTCAAATTCACGCTATTGGCTAAAAATCTAGTGTCATAAACGAACAATTCTACGAAAAAATGGACCTCGGTGGGACCTCTTCTTACAGTGGGGGGCGACAGCAATAGAGGTCCTGTAATTTGGTATCGAGGTGGGGCAACATATGTAGGAATGTGGCCTGGTCAGGTTTGATGTGTGTGGCATCACCTTGAAGGAGTCGTTGCTGAGATGCGGCGCCTGGGACGGGGTGGCACTTGCCTCAAGCTGGAGGAGTCGGCAATTTTACTTACTAACAGCATTACTCTTTGTCACAGTCCAGCAACACTAAAGGCGATTTTCCCACAGGACGTTACAAAGATAACTGACACACCGAGCAAACTGACGGCCAACTGAAGCACTGTCAGTGTCCAGTGCTGATTTCTGTGAAACGTTTGTCAGCCTCACTGACTGTTACAGCAACTTGCTGACACTGCAGTTAGCTCTGTACGTCATGTAATGGCCATGCCAGTCTGTGGACTTCATATTATAAATCGGCTGCAGTACAATGCTGATGTGTAGAACCGCCACATTCCACAACAGTCCCAGTTTCAGTCATACAGACGGACACAAAACAACGTAACAGCGGTACAGTTACAGTGCCGGCGATAGCGGGGCAATAGCTGACAGCACTGTGCGATGAACTGGCGGGCGGTTTACTGTGCGCGTTGTGATGGAGATGCTTTAAGTAACTTTCGAAATAATGACGCATTTTCACGTTTTGCAGCATTATTTGCATCATTTTTATGTATTTTATACAAATACACTCAAATATATTTTGTAATGAAATATTACTTAATGAATACAGACAGCGATTATCGAGCACATACCTTGCGCCTGTGCACGAAACATTCTCAGTATCCGTGTTGTGTATTGTGTACATTCCGGGAAGCAATATTTAAATTCGTTGTTCGGCATTTCCGGCGAAATTTGCTCAGTTCCATAAAACTACGCCCTTCAGCAAAATATAATCCACTTGCTCACGCGTCAGTTGTGTACTTTTCAATATGAACCTGCATCGGTGATTAAGACAAGTTGCTGACAAAACCGGACAAACAGCCGCCTTAATATTTCTGAGCCACACAAAATATTTCGACAGCGACATTCTGTATTGGCACTTGCAGACACACACAGTGCTTTGTTTAATTCAGTCAAATTGGGAACCATCATCCCGTTTTATATATAATCGACTGTTTCAGTTCCTGTCAAGTAAACACGGCACTCGTCACATGCTGTGCTTATTTTCTCTACAACATGTTTCGGCCGAGTACGTAGGGCACACAACTCGCAACCATAAGCATCTACAGACGCATGCGCAATCTACACGCTGCACGCACGCACACACACACACACAACTCTAGATCTGCACCTTACTACCTTGAGAGGAGAAAATATAGAGTACTACGTACATCAGTCCGGTTATTTTATAGCCACACGACGCATGTTTAATGAACGTAGCGCTGAGCCGCGCAGTTTCACTGAACAACCGAATGTTCTGTCAATTAACAAGCCTTCCGAGAACGTTCCCTCCAGCTATGACAATTACACCGTGTGCAGTAAACAGCTTAGCAAAAACAAGAGTGTGCCAAAACACCGCCTGTTACCGAACTGATCCACTGCATTTTCTAAGAAATAGACATCTGTTGTGTATCGGTGCTTTAACAAATATAGTTACACAATTCTAACCATTAAAATATATGAAAATACATACACACACACACATACCTACCTACATACATACATACATACATACATACATACATACACACGCACAAATACATACATACATACATACATACACACATTCATACATACATACATACATACATACATACATACATATACATACATACATACATACATACATACATACATACATACATACATACATACATACATACATACATACATACATACATACATACATACATACATACATACATACACACATCTTGCAATCCTGACGCAAGGGAAAACGCCATCTGAAGCGGAAGTGTATGCAAACTCAGACCTTGCTAGAATAGAAAAGTGGGCCAATGAAAACAAAATGCAGTTTAACGAATCCAAATCTAAGGCCATGCTAATCACAAGGAAAAGGAGCAACGATGTTATTAATATATACCTCAACAATAGAAGACTGGAACAGGTGAAAGAAATGAAGTACTAAGGGATTTACTTCGACAGTCTGCTCACATTTGACAAATATATTGAAAATATAGCTGAAAAATCCAGGACGCTGATATACATGCTAAGCAAATCTGCAAAACTTCACTGGGGTTTAGGCCACAAATCTCTTAAAACTGTTTACGAAGGAGCACTGACTCGGCTTATGACATATGGAGCCCCTGTTTGGGAGGAAGTTGTTGCTAAACAAAGATACCTCCGCAAGATGCAAAATGCACAGAGACTGATAAACATTAAAATCGCCATAGGAATTGCTATCGCGGGGAAGGCACTTCTGTATAAGAGAAAGCACGGAATAGAGAGAAGTCAATATGAATGCGATATGTCACTGCCAGTTACGGAATGGCCTCATCCTGCTCGGCGAGTAACCATAATGGAAACAAGCGAATAGCATCGTACCGTACAGAGATTTACACGGATGGAA